>JARHVA010006677.1:0-205000 GCA_037957365.1 Torreya grandis | reverse complement strand
CTATTATTTTCCACACTTTAAAAAAGGGAAGATCCATCTTGATATTTTAGATTACAAAATTTTGTTTCAACATAATAGGTTTCTTGATATTCTACAGTCACATTGGTTGGATAGTAGTGCTTAGGAAATGGAAAAATGTCTAGCAATGGCTAAGAAGGAAGATTTGAAAGAAAGTGTTCAAAGATCACTATTTATCTCACTATCTATCGATGAGGTCACTAAAGTTGGCAACACATCATGGGTTTGTATATATGTGTATACTTTTGAAAACTATTCAAGGTAATCTCATCTATTAGCTATCCATAAAATGGTAAAAAACTACGATGCAAAAAGCCTTCATAAATTGGTTTTATCTAATTTAAGAGAGAAAGCTAGGATGGATTATTATGCCATAGCTATAAATCTAGTGTGTGTTGGTGCTGATGTTGCATCAGTGATGTAGGGGCATAGAATTAGTATTTCTGTTCAACTTCTAACAATATTTTCTCCATTTATGATTCTAATTCATTACATGGCTCATAGGATGAATCTTACATACAAAATTGTTAGCACATTTAGTAATGTCATAAAATTTGAAGAGATTATTCATGACTTGCATGATTACATATCAAGCAGCCCAAAAAGACTTTTGGAGTTCCATAAATTTATAATTGGGGTGACTAATGGCAAAAAATACTGAAATTTGTTGAGACTAAATGGATTTTTATGTATGAACCTACATGCATAATTTTTGACGAATATCCGTCTTTAATAGTTTTTATGTATAAATATCACAGGGAAGTTGACAAAGAAAAATATTTGTTGTGTCATTTAACATATTTAAAAACATTACTCACATTATGTGGTATTATGCCAATATTCAAGGAAATCAACTATTTAATGAAACGTACCCAAGAGAGATCTATCTATATTGTTGACTTCATAAATTTGAGAAAATGTCTATGTCAATCTTTAGATATATTATACACATCAAATGAAATATTTCACATACCTATTTTTAGAACCCAACAAATTTTGATAAATTTTTAGAATCTAGAGAGTTTATTGAAATTCAATATACATGATCATCTTTGTGTCCTAATAAATGACATTGAGATCTCAATGCACACATGCTCTAGAAGATGTGAAGTTGTGGGAGTTAAAATTCAAGATGTACCTATGACATGTCTACTATATGATAATATTTTATCTAAAACATAAATTAAATTAAGCAAAATATCACAATGTTTATCATCTGAGATCAGAGAAAGTTTTTAAAGGGATGAGTTATTAGAGGGTATGAGAGTTGTGAATCCCATTTTTTGAAATAGTGTTAATAGTCAAGAACATATTAGTAGATTATTTCACAAACACATAAGTATAATTATTAATCATTTTTATAAATTTGTAGATGTGAATGGAGTTTAGATTAATGGTATTTTAAATAAATAATTATTGGCATCTTAGATAACATAGTTTGGGATTATAATGATTGATCAATTTCAATGTTTAAGTGACCCAACATAAAATGGTGCCATTACATGACTATGAAAAAACCTTTATCCAAGAGGCATAAACTTATATGAACTTTCAACACCAATAGACACTAGTTTAGTGAATATAATCATCTAAAACCATCAGCCCCATCACACACCAGCTTCATAGCTATGGCATAATCATCCATCCTAGCTTTCTCTCTTAAATTAGATACAAATAATTTATGAAGGTTTTTTGCATTGCAATTTTTTACTATTTTATGGATAGATAATAGATGAGATTACATCAAATATTTTTTGAATGTATAAACATGCATACAAAACCATTGTGTGTTGTCAACTACAGTGACCTCATTGATAGACAGTGAGATAAATAGTGATCTCTAAACACTTTTATTTCAAATCTTCCTCCTCAATCATCACTATAATTTTTTCCATTTCCTAAGCACTATTATCCAACCAATGTGAAAATGGAATATCAGGAAACCCATTATGTTGAAACATAATTTTGTAATCTAAAATATTAGAAATGGTTCTACCCTTTTTTAAAATTTAAAAAATAGTAGAGAACTATATATATTTTGGCTTAGTATTAGACTGCATAACTTTTCCTAATTGATCTTTTATTTTTGCCCCTTTCTTAATAGGATGTTTATTCATTTTTAATCATTTTCATATTGATGTGCATATCTTACAAGCATTCATTCTTCTCCATTTTTCCATCTATATGTTCTTATTATCTGTCCATCTGGGTGCTTCATAGATATATATTTTCCCATAATGTTTCTCAATTATGTCCAATTTAGGTTACATTCTATGTTCTTTTCCATGTTTCCAATTGAATATTATACATCTACATTCTATTGGAGTCTCATTGCCATTTTCCAGTTTTACAAGCTCTATAAATTGATAGTTTTCAGCCCAATAAACTTGAAAAGAACTTATTGTCTATGTACTTCTCTTCCTTTGTTAACTTTTATGAGTGTAATTTTAAACAAAATTTGGTGTCTAAAGAGAACTGCAATTCTCTTTTAAAGTTTAATTCCTCTATTAAATTTCTTGTAAGTTTTATATTAACTTGTTAAAATAATGATTTTGGTTTCTATGGAAGATGACTAAGTGTTTAGTGCATTATCTTTCATGAATTCAAAACATAGAAATAAATTAGATAAAAATTTAGAGACCTACTTTAGACTATACGTTTCACGTTATTCTATGGATAAGTTTCCTTATGATAGAGACTTTGTAACATAGAGTTATCTAGTTGAAATAAGAGGCATTAGTAATATAGATACCAATACAGAGGATGTGAATATTGAGACTGAATATGGCACTATCATGGTAGATGCAAATCACACTTCTGATGAGAAAGTTTCTCAAAGATTATTTCAGCTACCCAACTTTTAGTTTAATAAGTATAGCAATTATTTCTTTATGAAATATTTCATATTATTTTATCTTCACATAGTTTAAATCTAATTGAATTTTAGTTTCATAAGTATCAAAATTACTATTTTATAGAATATTTCATATTCTTTCATCTTCAAATAGTTTAAATTCTGTAATCTATTTCTTGCATGTAAAAATTATGAATCTTATTCAATAGATTGGAATTAAGCTCTTTACTTATCCTATTAAAATTATGTGTATTTCAAAAAGTAGTTATATAAAATTTAAAATCATAGTCATTCATTAAGAATAAATCATAATTATAATTAAAATTCTATAGACATTTTCTAGAGAATTCATTAAAGCATACAAGTCTTACGTGTAGACATACACGGTGCACCACAGGACATTAGTTCTCATGACATTAAAACTTCTCCAATTATTAAGTTTTGTTTTTTTCTCATTATATTAATTATCTATAGTATTAATTTGGAGAGATTATACATATATTTAATATATTCAATAAGTGTTTAACCAATATATAGACAAATATTTTAATTGCACCAATATTATTCTATTACACATTTACATTCGAACCATTACGCAAATATATAAGAAATATTTTTTGCCTATAATTGGAGATCACATATTTCTAAATTCCAATAAAATATCCAAATATCCCTATAATAACTCAATCTAACAACTATAACACAACCTATATATGTTATATTTTTGATACATAACATTATAACTAGAAATAATATCAAAAGTTAAATTTGCTAACATTGCCTCCATAATAGTTTAGATTGAAGAATATTTAAACAATGCATTCAACCAACACTTTCTAAAATAGTAAAACTATTATAAAAATATAACTCCATAGAATATTTACTCTACATTATCTCCATATAATATTTAAAATTGAATGTAATACATTTAAAATATTAAAATTATATACCCAGAGTATTTGGAACAAGTGTAAAATATCATTGACATTATAAACTGTATTGAAAAATCAATTACTCTTGAAACAAATATGATATAAATCATTATAATTTTTAAAATTATAAACTTTTTAAAATAAATTAACATTTATTTATAATAGACTCTCCACCCACTTGTTGCTTGCCATCACCTTCCATTGAAACCCTAATAGCTTGATCTTCCTGTGTATCCTCTATAATAACTCCTTCCTTCTCAAGATCCTCTATATTAGAATTGATATATGTAAGATTTTCCCTCTCCTCATTCACTACATCACGACCTGAAATAATAGTTGGATCCATATCTATTTTTTTCTTCAATAAAATGTTTTGATCAATCACATGCTCTTCAATAATTTTCTTCAAAGTATTATTCTATTTATTTAACAAAACAAGATTTTACTTAAATTCAATATGATACTTTTTTGGGAATTTTTCAAATGCACATTAAAATTTGCACTTCTTTCTTTAGATTTTCATATTTTTCCTACAATTAAAAAATATATATGTCTCAATCACATACAAAGTTTAATAAATAACATACATGTTATAGATAATGAAAACTTGACTCAATTTTTTCCTTCTTTGCTTGTATGATGGTAACAATGTTTATATCTCTAGACCATTTATTGAAATAGGCCTAGGCTTCTCCATTTACATTTTCCAACCTATTTATCATAATCCCCAAAATAATACCATTATAAACATTGTTAACAAAAATTAATCCAGATTAAGCTTATTGGAATAAAGTGTCAATCTTTGAGGGTTCATTTTGAACAAGAAAAAAAATTAACTCTTTGGGAGTGATTGTGATAATGGGCATTGATTTATTTATTCTTTTCCACTTATCTCCTATTATTTTTAATCATTAAATTCCTCAATAACAACTTCCCTCAAATTAGCAAGAATATTTTATGAAACTAGATTATCTAATGAAAAATGAGTTATGGAATCATCAGAGACATTTAAATTATCAGTGAGGATGAGGTAGATGGGGAAGAGGTAGCTATAGAAGGAACTATTTTAAGGACATTATAAACTTGAATAAAATCATGTAGATTGAATTCACTATCAATCAAGGCCATGCTTTTGATCCCAAGAAACTCTTCATCTAGATCAATTTGTTGAAAACATGTAAGACCTTGTGCACTAGAAATGCCACCAATAGAGAAAGTTGGAAAATCAAAAATTTACAAGGTTCCTCTACTTTATGCAAGGAGGGAGATATTCTTTCCTCTTCTCTAGGTCTAGATGGGTGGTGAAGGTAGTGGCATACTTCTTGGTGTCCTCAGAGATTTAGGGTGTCTTGCAAAACAAAAATTTGGTAAATTCAAAAGCATAAAATTAATGAAAATTGAAAATGAAGTTGTATTACATATAGTCAAGGTGACTACCTCTTATGTTCTATTGTTTCTTATGGGTTTTGCCTCTTCCATTATGATTTTCCTTGAGGTAGTTACCTCTTCCCATATCATTATCATTATGGGAGATATAGGGGTGGTTTTACCTATAAAATGAGATTTTATGTAGTTAATAAACTACCCAATTCTAAGAAAATTCAATTAAAAAAAAGATGTAAGGTGGAAAACATTGATTGTGTTGGGAAGAATAATATTGAAAGACAACAATTCAAGAGTCAAATGTAAAATAAATAAATTAAAAAACTAATATTAAAAATAATTTTTCCATTAAATAATACAATAAATAAATAGTCAAGGAAATTTGGGTGAACCTAGAAGTGGAGATGAAATAAAATCACTTCTTAGGTGTTGGTAAAATTCAAAATGAAATGAACAAAGACTCTATGGAATTAGTAACACCAAATCCCTCTAGAGAATGTTGACCTTTAGATATCACCCATTTTCTTGTGGTATATGATGCTCTCTTACCTATAACAACTAACAAGCCATGAAATGTTAAAATTAAAAATATGTATAAAGTAACATGGGTGATAATTATGAAAACTAAACGTACCTCTTATTCATAGAAAGATAAAGAATTAGCTTTCATTTTTTGATGGAGGGAAATGGGAATTGTAGTATTATGTATATCATATAAGGCCTTGAAATATAAGTCTAAGACATAATTGGAGGATGAAATGGTATAAGTGTCCTTGGAAAATGCATAATTCAACTCATCCCTAATCTTGCTAGATATAACCATGCACCAATCACATTTGACACCTGATAGAGAACAAAAAATGTAGTAAATAGCCCAAAAATTAATGTTTGATGGTATTCTCTACAAAAATAATTTTGAATTTAAATAAATAAATAATAGATTTGAGAAATGGATTAGAGATTATTTTTAAGGAAGATTCCCTTTTTAAGCCAACTATCTGTAAAGAAAATAGAAAACATGCAATTAAAATTAAGACAACAAACTAATTATAATAAACTATGAAGGAATAATTGAAAAATGTTAATATCATTAATAAATTTAACACTTACTAGTTGGGTCTATGGCCAATTTATAGATAGATTTCACATAATTTTTGTCAACATCAGATAAGAATAGTTTGGTGCTAATAGGGCTTACATTACAATGTGGAAGGCTTATTAAATTATGGATATCTAATGGAGAGGTCCCAAAGGAGATTGATTTATTGTTAAATTAGACATATAAATGGGTCTTAGCATAGTTATAGTAGGTAATGAGAAATTATATAAGGTTATGGTTGATCATGGTGTCATATTGAGGAATTGTTATAAGTCCTTTGAGTTTATATTGATCTATCCAATCCATATAGGACTCCAGCTACTCAAACATCTAAAAGAAGTCCAGACATAATTAATTCTTAAAAATAAAGTTTTGGGTTATCTTTATTTTAGTTTTTTTGGATCCATAAGCCATTTAAATTTTTTTCTTGAGTCATAGACTTGGAAGTTTTAGGTTAAGCCCAAAAAGAAAAGGCAGGGATAAGAAAACCTTTAGAATAAATTGTGAAAATAAGGGTAGTAGGTGGGTATTTATAATCCATGAAGGAAAATGGGAGTAACCAGTTGGCTTTATCGATGAGAGATGATCATGTTCTAGTTTATAACTTCCTAAAAATGAATGCATGGAAATGAGCAACAACGCACTGATGCTTAATAGCATATTACTAGACCATAATAAGGTGTCAAGTGGTGGTTATATGACACCACATGGTATCATCCTATCGTATGACAAAATTGTCCCTATCTAGCACCAATATGAAAAATTAAAACATTATGTTGTGTAATAGCATAACATTGCATGATAAAATGATGTCACCTAGGGGAAAGTACCACCCAATAGCATCATGTTGCATGGTGGTATAGTTCTACTTGGTAGTATGATGTCATGAAACATCATGATGTTGCATGATAGCATATTTATTCTTGATAACATAGTTCCACCCAATAACATATTCCTAGCAAAAAACATAGTACCACTTAGTGGCATGATGTCATGTGGTGGCATGATGTCATGTAGTGGTATGATGTTTCATGATATCCTATTATCACATGATAACATATTGTCACTAGGTGCCATAGTGATAACTGATAGCATATTATTTTGTAGTTGTATAATTTTGCATGATAGTATACTATCACATGATAGTATAATGTTACCTGACATCATGGAGTTGCCTAGTATCATAGTACCATCTATCAACAAAACATTGCCCTGTCACTATAACAAAATTTTATTAGGATGTTATACAAAAAATAAACATGTTTATTTCCCCCCTCTACACATATAGATCCACCAAGGATATAAATACAATTCACCTAAACAAATATAAGGGGTTTTTTATAATGGCCTCTTAAAATGAACCCCACTTTAGAGTAAAATCTCTCAACATAAGTACCCCACCACTACATTTTTTTAATTGAAAGTACATTCAAATTGCTTTTAATTCTATGTTTACTCCTCACACCATGATTCCCCCATTGGATCTATTATCATTATCAACTACTAATACCACTTCTCAACCTTCAATTAACACTACCATAGGCCAAGCTAGTAGTTCCTTGGGATTTACTATCCCCCATTTCATTTCTCATGACACTACAAATATTGCATCTTCATCATGCAATAGCTTTGGTCAAGTTTTTAGTTTCAATTCTTTCATAGGTAGCAACAACTACTAGTGTACCATTTGCTATTAGTTCCCCTAAATTGGCAAGGCCGAAAGGGACATTTCAAAACTATTCACCTTTACCTATATCCTCATTCAATATTAATATGGATATAAAGGTGAGTGTACCTCCAAAATGGCCTTCATTTATTCTAAATATGGGCCATACAAGAACTCTATTTGGCACACTTGGGTAGATAGAGCCAACAAATTTTTTTTATATCCCTAATGCGTATCTAACCTCTACCTCAATTACACCACCTCCAACAAATCCAATGCTTATTTTTATCCTAAATTGGATCCTAGATATTATCCTATCAACAAGATAATAGAGACCTCAACTAGTCATCTATGCACCATCGATTGGCATGAGATTTGATGCTTTTATAGGCATAATGAAAAGAGTGGTTAGGATGAAGGTTGAGCAGCCCTAGTCTAGCTCAGTTATGGCTCATGAAAGTGAAGAGTATCTCTTCACTTTAACAAATAAGAGGAAGGATGGATTAGGTGAAGTATATGAGTCTGTAGAGGACCCTATGTCCATGGTCAAAACCATTGTAGTAGGAGATGAAGAGATTGAGTGAACAAACATTACCTATTATGCCAAAGAATAATACAATCCAAGCAATTAATGCAATCATCAATGTCTTTAATTAATAAAGGGTCTTCAAAATAAGGCAAGAAGATGGGACTCTATAGTATAATTTGGTCATTAAATATGACTAAAAACACACACTCTATGATGACAAGTTGGTAAACTTGGCTAAATTTACAAGAAGTAACAAGTTTAGATACCTTAAGGTATTACCACTTGAAGACATTATCCTACCAGAAACCATAATGATAAAAATAAGGAGAATATTTAAAATGTGGTTGTATCATGTTAAATATGTAACTACATCCTTAGATAAGATAGTTTAAGATTGTCATATTACTAAAGGATGATATGGTCACTAGGGTGACCAAACCTAATGGTAGCTTCATGGATGACCAGGGATTCATGGTTCAAATGAAGATATTTTTTTCAAAGTTCCAATATGACATATCCACTAACAATACTACCATTAAAGTGATGAACATTGTGGTTTTATCAAACCAAAGGCTAGAGAGAGCCAATGCCATTGAAGAAGCATTGAGACCTATACTTGTGGAGCACAACATGCCTATTTAAGAAATGTTTGACTTATTATGGCCTATGATCCTAGATTTTGATCAAACTAACTAGGATAACTTAGCATGAAATTTAGACAAAGGAAATGGTAGAGAAACAATGGTAGCAATAACAAGCTGGTCAACAACCTCCTCTAGGGACTTGAGGAATATTAGGCTTTGTTTTGTAAATTCAAATTTAGAATACTCCATTGTAATATGTGGATTTTTTTAGTTATTTTATTTTAAAATCTAAAAGTCAATTGGATGCATTTGGGAATATTTTAATGGGCCCACTTGAACTTGTGTATGCATTGTAAGGCCTATATATAAGGGTATTCCCCCTCATTATAAGAACAAGAACAACTGTTAGAAAATTAATGTAAATATATATGAATTCATGAGATTGTCCAAATGCTTTGTTGTATGTTCTATAGTGTTTTCTTCTCATGATTTTAAATAATTAATGGTTTTTTTTTTTTTTAATAATTTAGTAATAATATAATTTTATGCATCTGTTGGTTTGAGTTTAACACTAGAAAATAAATCTATTGGTTTATGTGCTCTATTTCATCTTATTTACATTTGAAAGTGCTTATGCAATTTAATGTGAATATGTAACTTTTTTGAGTCATATGTTGTTAGATATATGCATCTATTTTCATTTTAAGTCTCAACTACATTTATTTGGCTTTGAGTATTATGCTAGTCTTGGTGAATGCTAGTTTTACATGTTATTGTCATAAAGGTTCAAAGAATTGATACCTCTAACCCTCTGAAGAAAAATTTCTTTTCTGACATACTCTACTTACCTTTGGATATACACCATGATTCAATTTATTTTGTCTCATTATATAAATATTCATGGTTTTCTTGTGCTTGGGTAATTATTAGCAAATTTTAAAGGAATTTCACACAAATTAGAAGGAATAAAGTGTCACTGTGTATAATATGTTGTACCTACAATAGGGTCTAATTGCTGACATATAAATGGTGGTCATATCTCTTCTAATGTTATTAGTATTTGTGTAAACAAATCAAGCCTCAAATATTCCATGACTTAAAATCAAGTTTATTAGTTTCCCCTCATTCCCTAGTGACACATGGAACAAATTAAGTACATCAATGAGAAGGGAAGATTCAGCACTAGGAAGGCCATATATAATTAATTTCATTCATATTAAGTGAAATTGTAGTGTAATTCATTAAATATATATACATAATTTCAAAGTACACAAATATTTTTAAATAACACTAAAGATCTGCATTCATTGTCTGAATCTTTGCATTCTTTGAAGGATTTCATCAAAGTTAGTGTTCATTTATATAAATTTGGTAAATAATATGGATATTTGTCTTAGTTTATGCAAAGATAGGTGAAATATCCCATTATTTAGGCATATTAAAGGTTATTTTGATCATCTTTGGAAGGGTTGATAGAAATTTAGTAAATAATCTAGATATTTGTGAGAATTTATGCAAAGGTCAATCATTGAGACATCACTTGTCCTGAATCTAGGCATTTAAGATCATAGTTGATCTAATTTTCTTGGGATTGAATAAATATTTATATATATTTGTGATAAAATATGTATTTAAATTATTAAACACTCTTATATTATTAAATTACACATACAAATGCTTTGGAATGATAGTTTAACAATGCTCTTTGTAGGTTAACATTCAAAACTAACAATATTTGTGTAGGTATTGAAAACTCTAAGGTTTCAAGGCTTGGATCCTCAAAGATCAAGGTAAAGATATTAGATATGGTTTGTAAAAGGCTTTTTATATAATAAATTGACAAATATTTGTAATATTAAAATCCTATAAAGTTACATTTGAATTTGTTCTACTCTCTGGTTATTAATACCCATTCTACATTTTGGAGTTGCCTAGGATTAGAACCAGATCTCGATCTATACCTAGGGTCCCTTTAAAATCCTTATAAACCCATAAGAAGGCTAGACTAGACATAGGTAAATGTAAGAAGTCTTGCATTCATCCAAATTCTCCATCTAACCAAAATTTTCCACCCTTCTTACCAATCATGACATGGTTATCTATCTCATCCATTAATGCCCCTAGAACTGTACATGATTTACCAAGGAAACTAAAAAAATATTTTCCCCTCTTCATCCTCACTAGTAGATTAACCACTAAAGAGAATATAAAGTCATTTAAAGCATATTTTAGGCCTATTATTATCATTCATGAGGACATGGATTGCCACCTTTTTCCATTTACATTTAAAGACATGGCTTATGATTAGTTCATTAACTTTTTAGAAGATTTGATAATGAGATGTGTTTAGTTCAATGATACCATTATTACCCAATTTGTTAGAGTAGTAATCCTAAGAGTTGTGTATCAATAGTTCACCACACTCAAAAGGGAGATAAAGGAATCAATTAGAATATTCAATTCAAAGTTACAAAATATGTATAGCCTAACATACCCACCCTATAGGTTGACATATAATTTGGCTTTAGAAATTTGAAAAAATACCTTAGACCCAACAAAAACTGTCATCATAAGAAGAACCTTGAATATTGACATGCTTCCTTTGGCATATGTTGAATCCATCCATATTGATGATCAAATACACTTGGAGAGGCATCCCATATTTTATATACAAAGTAATGACCCAATGCTCCTACTCTAAATGTCATACCCAACATGAATTAAAATTTTCCTACATTAAACCAAGTGCCAATAATTAACTAGTTACCATTAAGACACACGACACCCAACTATAAGCTAAGATTATTTAACCAAGTTAATGATAAATCACATCTCTAGAATAATATGAATTAAGGACTAGTACTTGTAAATAACACCAATGTTCAAACTATGACCCAAAACAAAAACTCAGAGTCTCCAAAGGGAGAATTAGATTCAATATAGAGAATCATTCAAAAACTCACTAATGATTTCTTAGATGTCAAGAACCAAATAAGAAATATTGGTAATAATTCCAATAAAAATTATAATTTTTAGAGATATAAAGAATCATTCAATAATTATAATAAAAATAGAAATCCCGCTTTGATCAAGTTACCTAAGATCAACATTTGCGAGTTAGCCTTGCCCAATTAGTGTTAAGTGCATAATATCACTAGACATGGAGAAATAGAATGTGTTGAATTCTATCGTTCATTCAAATCCATTGAGAGCCAAATGGATGGGTTCAAGATGAATCCCACTAATAAAATTAATGTTAAAGGCTCTAATAATAATAATGATGCTTTTAGAACTCCAGAAATAGTCTTCATGCTTGAGACCTATGATTTTCCTATTCAAGATGAAAATGAGCCTAAACATAATGTTGAAGAAGTAAATTCTTTCCAATAATATTATAGGAATGACTATGCTTTGATAATTAAAGGTTAAAACCCTCTTCTAAAAACTTCCACCCATGTAATAAAATAAATATACCCCCTGATGGAAAGACAAAAAATAATCCTCCACCCCCTAAAGGTAAGGAGAGTCAACCAATAATAGAAGTTCCTTGTACAACATTGAAAGGTGGATATAACATAGTGGAAGATATGAAAATGATCAAGCAAAACATAATATTACATGAACTCACTCAAATCATTGAACAATGTTATTTTTTTATTAAAATCATTGAATGAAAAGCCTATCTCTAACAAAGCTAAATCGGCTCATGCAAATGTGGTAATCTATAAGATTAAACATGAAGTTCCACCATTTATGTTGACTGTGAGGTTTTTTGGTAAAAATATTTATAATTTCTTGTTAGATTTTGGTGCTTTATCTAACATTATACCTTTAATAATTTATGAAAAATCAGGATTAAACCCAATCAAAGTAGAGAAAGTAGTGGTGTAATTATACAAATCAAGAGTGAAAGTGGTGGGAAAATTGTTAAATATTCACATGCATCTCACTCATGAATGCTAAAAAAAATAGTTCATCGACATTCAAGTCCTTGAAATACCTAAGGATTACATATTATTATTGATCCATGATTGTACTAAATCCCTAAATGGATATATGTCCACTAATTATTTCCACATGTGGTTACCTTGGTACAGGATTCCTAATCAAATCAAGATTGATTAGGAACCTAAAATGAAATACACCATCACTGAATATAATACCAAAAATGAAATTGTAAATTACCAATCCTTTGACTTAGGTGTTTACACATTGGAAACCACTAATTTTGTTGCATATGATAAGGTGAAAGAAGAAAATAAAGGTCCCTAGACATTTCACTTTGATGGCATATGAGCTAAAAAAAATTATGGCATTGAAATTATTCTAAAAAATCTTCAAGGAAAATAATATCAAGTTTCTTATAGATTACAATTTGCTTGTGATAATAATTTAGTAAAATATGAAGCTCTTATTTTAGGACATTAATTTGAAATCAAACATAAGGTAAAAGATATGTTAGTCTATGGTGATTAGGAATTAGATGTTAATCAAGTCAAGAGTAGATATCAGTGAAAGCTTTCCTGTTAAAGAAAGTATAAATTTAGAGCTTGGGATTTGATTGAGTATTTTGACTCATTTAATATTGTTTCCCTACCAAGGTAAGAGAATAAATTGGTGTATGCTCTATCTTTAATAGTAGTAAACCTAGTTCCTCCAGAGCCTTTGAACTTAGGAAAGTTTACTATGGAAATAATTTTATGTCCCTTTGTGCCAAACAATATAAATCAATTCCAAGTTTTTGATGATGATAAGTAGATAAATGACTTCATGTGTAATTATGGCATATTCTAATCTCACATTATTGATGAATAAGATGATTTTTTTTTATAAAATTAAATGTAAAATTAAGATCGATTAATCCAACTTATGAAGAACTAAATCCCTAAGGGTATGATCTCCTTAAAAAATATGTTTGACCTAGATAAACAGAGCTAAACTAGATAACCCAAGGTGAGTAGAAAAGATTATGAGTAAGTAAATTTTGGAAATCTTGGGAATGCATAAAGTGTCAAAATTGGTTTAGTTTACATTGATGAAGGGCTAAAGGAATCCAATACCATTTTAACCAAGTTAAAATATGTCACTACATGGTCATATGATGATCTTAATATATTTGATACTAGTGTGATTACTCACACTATCTCGTTGAAAGAGGACTAGAAACCCTTCAGGCAAAGACAAAGTCCATTGAATCTACTAGAAACATTGATTTATAAGGAAGTGAAAAAATTAATAGATACAAGGATAATATTTCCCATATGACACTTGACATGAGTTGTAAATCTTGTGCCGATCCAAAAGAAAAATGGAGAAATTAAACTCTATGTTGATTTAATAAACTTGAATAGATCCTCTAAGAAGTACAATTAATACGTACCATCCTTGGAGGAGGGTATTCAATTGGTGATTGGGTCCAGAATGATGTCATTCCTTGATAGTTTTTAGGCTATAACCAAGTCCTATTGAATAATAATGATAGAGTGAAAGCTACCTTCACCACCAAGTGAGTAACTTTTACATACAAATAAATGCCATTCATATTGATCAATGTAGGAGAAAATTTACAATGAGCAATGGATCATACATTCCAAGGATTTATGGGTAAGTACATCATTATTTACATGGATGACCTAATGATTTTTTTTTTTTTTTAGAGGTGATCACATGATGCATTTAAAATAAGTGATGGAGAAGTGTAGGAGGTATTGTAACTAAAGGTAAAATTATAGGACATGTAATAACCCAAGAAGGTATGACTATTGATCCTAATAGGATAAATGAAACTTCTAAGGTAGAAATCACTAACAAAAAAAATGATTTGAAATAATTTTTTGGTAATATTAATTTTGTACAAAAATTTATCTATTGTTTTAAAGAGATTGTAAGGCCACTCAATGCCATACCAAAAAAAGATGTGAAGATAGAATGAACTATTGAAGCAAAGAAGGCCTTTCAAGACATTAAGGATGTTATTGGTCAAGCTCCTATTCTGATAAGTCCTAATTTTAGCAAAGACTTTTATATATACTCTTTTGCTTCTCATCACATTGTTACCTTTGTCTTGACATAACAAGAGGATGACAAAGAGCACCCTATAGCATTCATGAACACCAATTTGAATAACACTAAATTTAACTATCCTATTGTAGATAAGAAATATTATGCTCTAGTGAATGCCATCAAGAATTTTAGACAAGACATATTAAGGAACAAGATGTATGCCATAGTCTATAATCTAGTTATCAAGTTGACGCTAGGGAAAAATAAAATTAGAGATTGAAGAAGGAATTTGATGACCAAACCCCAATAATATGACATAGAAATAAAATTTGATAAGTTAGTTAGAGGTAAAGGTATAATCTAGCTTATTGCAAATACTAATCCATGCATTGATATTTTTTAAGTTGAAGTAGGTCAAGTATCCAGTGATGATTAGTACAAGGATATCATTCAATATTTGTTATATGGAACATGCCCTCAAAAACATAAAAAGGGATAAAAAGGGTCCTCAAGTTTAGATCATCTCATTTCATGATCAAAAGGGGAGTCTTATATATAAAAATTATGGAAGAATCTAACATGTGTTTCTAGAGCTGAAGCCACATAAATCATGAAAAATTTCCATGACAAACTAGGAAGTGGTCACCCTTTAGGGAATACCATAGTGAATAATATATTGAGATTAGGCTACTATTGGCCAACCATATTCAAATACACCCATGTTTATGTGTGAAAGTGTCATCAATATCAAGTGTTTTATTGATGAGAGACACATGCAACCATGCCTTTGCAATCAATGATTGAAATAAGGCCATTTGCACAATAGGGCCTCAAATTAATATGAGTGATTAATCTTAACTCCTTAGTAGGGTATAAATTTGTGCTCATTTCCATAGAATATTGCACTAGGTGGACTGAAGTAGTGGCTATGAAGAATAGTAGAGGTATTGATGTCATCAAATTTCTATAAGAGAATATCATTTGGTTTGGGATGCCCATGTTCTTGGTATACAACAATGATCCATCCTTTATGTTAGACAAATTCACTAAGTGGGCATATTAAAATTAAATATTCATCAAGTTTGCTTCAAAATTTTACCCTTAGGATAATGGAGTTGTAAAATCTACCAACAAAAAATTAATGAGTGCTATCAAGAAATCTGTAGAGAAGAAACCTAGATAATGGTAGTCCCTACTAGAGTATGCCTTATGAGAAGATAAAATGAGTTAAAAATAGGTAATTAAGGCATCCAATTTCCTATTAATATAATAATAACAACCTATTTTTTCCATCACACTAAATTTTCCCACCTATGTGTTTATGGCTGAATATATGGAAGATGATGAAAGAGTAAAGTCCCAAATACTGAGCATCATCCAAATGGAAGATGCAAGAGATGAATAATTCAAGAATTTAATTAGGCATCAAGATGTTGTAAATATACTATTTGATAAATGAACCAAATTTAAAGCATTATGCATATCATAATTGGTCTTACTATGGGACAAGACTTATGAGAAGAAGGGATAACATGACAACTTCACTCCTCTCTATATTGGACCATTTCATGTGGAAGAAATATTGGGTGAAAATATATTTAGGATCAAATACCTACAAGGGAATGAGTTAACCTCATCATTCAATGGGTAATACATGAAACATTATTCTCTACCACTCTTTCACAAACTCTGAAAGGATTGTAAACTTGTTTAGAATTAGAGTAGGTAGGAGTAGATTAGTTTCATTTATTTATTTGATTTCTTGTTGTATTATTGCTCACTTTTTTCTTGATATTCATTTTCTATTATGTGATGTAGCTTATTAATAAGTCATTTGGACAAGAATTATTTGGCTCAATCAATGTTATTCCAGTCCTAAAAATGGGAAGAAAGGACTGCTAGTTTTAAACATTGGTCATCCAAAGTTTGGAAACCTATAAAAATGTTTTAGTTTAGAAAAGTTGAGAAAAATTAACTAGAAGCTAGTTGTTTCATGAAAATATTTAGTCATTTTAAGACTATAATATAGTTTAAATGAGTGAACATTTTTTTGAATGAATTTTTGAATCTATCTGAACCATCATATTTTCAATTAAATTCACCAAGTAAATTTCCATGGTAGAACTTGATATCTGAAGGTGAATTACATATAGAATATGTCTTGATGGAGCCTTAAACCTGGATAATTCTATTTCCCAACCATTATGCTTTATGAATGTAAGTATAAAAAAATTATACACAAATGAAGTAAATCATAAACTACTTTTAGACTACACGAATGGTGATTTAGATAATCTCTATTAGGATTATGGATATTTGGATGGTAGTGAAAAAAGTCCTAGAGTGGAGCCAAAGGTATCTCTTTTAGGGATATGGATGCTTGGATGGAAGTAGAGCAATGCCTAAACCATCCTTAAATAAGCAAAGTATAATTATATAAAATCTAAAGAATTATTGTGTAATTTCATGTTTGATGTTGTGAAACTTGAAAGTTATCATTTATGAACCCAATGGTAATGGTTAAGGAACCTCAAAGCACACACATAATATTATTATCTACAAATTTTAAACATTATTTCAATCCTATTGGCTATCATTAGTTCTAAAAAATAATTTTGGTTTTAATTGAGATCATAATGAGATAACTAATATTTAATTTATCTTTGAGCATAATATATATATTCTAACATTTTGAAATGTTTCCCCATAGAGGTCTCCATTTTTTGATGATCAACATTCCCATATTCTTAGAATGGGGACCCTCCTTTCTTCAATTTTCAAATAGTGCTCAAGATGCTAGGCATATTAAATCATCTGACTACATGGATTTGATGGAGTTGACCACTACTTATGCTTCTATAATTTTTGGTTTATCATTCATTATTTAATAAGGATTGATGCTTAGAAATTTTCAAATTATTGCAAGTCTTCTTCAAGTTTTATTTCATAATAAATTATTAACCATGGATGGCTCAATGATATGTAGATAGGATCTTGCTAAGGAAATGAGTCTTGGCTTTCTAATAGACCTAAAAATGACAATATTCACTAGGTTTTATTCAACTAACATTATATTATTTTTAAGGCATTTAGTTGCAAATTATTTCTTTAAACTTGTTTAAATTTTCCTACGACAGGGAATGACATCTTCAAGAAAGCTAACTTAGTTTATCACTTGACCTCATAGGATTTAAAATTAAATTTATGGATTATGACACCTCATGGGACATCAAAGTTCAAAATACAACTGAAAAGGATAGATTTCCACCTCATTGAGCCTTACAACACCTTAAGGATTCATCACATCCCATGTAAGACACATGGAGAAAATCTACCAAGTCTATGAGTAATGTGGAAATCATCTATATAGCTCATGATAAGTTATTCATTTAAATTCAAATCCCAAGGCTACGTGTTATGATATCATCCCTCATGATTGAACCCATGAAATTCAAGCCACCATGCATCCCCCATGTATCATACCATAATGTAAAAGCCCACAAGATGCCACCATGTGTCTCAACTAGACTCAAGTAGCCTTTTGAGGTGATTCATGTTCATATTGGGTTCATCTAAGGTCTTCACATGTCCATGCCACATTACATCCATCTAAATCTTGGGAGAGATCACAAGGAAAACCTTTGGGTTGCACCTAAGCCTTATAATTTAGGTTTGATGGTATATAATTATTTGAAGTGCCTTTTGAGAATAACACTTGGTAGAATAATGAAAAATGTCCCAAAATAATGATGTTTATCCCCTTTTAACCCATGAAATAATGCTACATATCATTCCAATACTATTTATATTTGAAATCTATGAGATCTCATCTAAGATGGATGCATGTCTCTACTCGAGCCACCTGATTAGTGCTAATTTTTTGATAGTTATCCAAAATCCTTTTGAAAGAGACACCTAGCGAGGAAAGTTGTAGTTACTCATAAGAGTAATGTGTGGAATTCCCTTAGCCAATCAAAATTTAACAATACCACCCCAAGAGCTTGCCATGAATTGAAATATGCCACATCATGAGATGCAGATGATTCATCATCCAATGTTGCATTCTAAGAATATTTGAGGTAATCAAAAGGTGCCACATGTCTATATTTTGATCCAACTAGGCAACTTAGTCATATTTAAGCCATACAAGTACACAACTAGATTTGAGGTGGCAACCACATGTTAAAAAGATGAAATATTTAACTTTAAATCTAAATTGTATGGTAGATAAAATTTAAAATGAAGCTAAATTGAATTATGGTTAAATTAAATACTAAAATTAATAGTTAAATTTTTGTTTAAAATATAAAAAAGGTTTTAAAATATCACTATTAATAGGACACAAAGTAAGATTGGCATCAACATTTTATTAATTAGAAAAATCCTTTAAATGGATACATAATCAAGATTATTTTTATATGCATCTCAAATCTATGTGTTTTCTATCTCTATTTTTTATTCTCTCATAGTTTGACAAAGCTTAAGATGTTAGAAAATTACATTCCTGAATTCCATTATCAGATCTTAAAAGTTGTAGAAGGATAAACAAATATGTTGATTGTTACCTAAAATAATATAAAAGATGGAACAAATAGGTCCTTCTACTTTAGGTAATAGTATTTATTTTGGGAATGATCATTTTATATATTTTAGAATGGTGCCTACATCATCTTTAAAGACACCAAATTTATTCTTAAGGCCATAACATCTAGTGACATGCATTACAATAACATATAATTTAATGTAAAATAAATTAGGGTTGTTGATGAGGATGAATCCATGCCTTATATAATCCAAATATCTTTCAATATCCTTTATATTAATAGATTTAGCCTCTACAATTCTATAAATAATCTAGAGGTCATGCCATGCACTGACCTAGTATATGGTATTTTTGGGAGGACAAAGTGTGAAGATGGGTTGCTTAAGTCAATATCCCAAAGTTCCCTATTAATTTTATAGTAGTACCAATATTTGATAAGTGATATGACCTTCCCTCACCATAAATAAAATATAACCATGTTATCATCAATAACTGGTATAAAGTGCACTTCCCAAAGAAGGTCTTGGCTTCATGGGTGATAGAACTAACAAGACCCATTTTCATAAATGATCAAGGAAAATTGTCAATAAAAAAATTTAAATTAGTTAGTATTGGCATATCCCTCTTGAATAGAACATTTGGAAATACACACATTATCTATGTATATATAAGGTCTATTTCATTGATGTAGATAATCCTAGAAGACTAACATATTCCCCCACTTGGGAAAATTATCTGTATCAATTTAGTGTATGCAATTCAAGACACTTTCAATAATTCTTCCCACTTATTTATGATGAGCTACTTCTTAGATACAATATGTGCAAATATTCAACTAGGTCAAAATTCACTATCTCCTGAGCATCAAGAGGTTGTGCCTTAATTCTTCTCTACAATGCATATCCATCAGTTCAAACACAATATAAGAGTGATTATATTAAATTTTTACCTAATTATTTATAATTTTATCACTAAATGTGATATGCAAAGGGTCCCCCCTAAAGTGAGTCAAACCTTGAGAGACATGGGTAGCTAATGGTTATACCTAGACTACACAGTCATAAAAATAGAATTAATGGTAAAACCTCTTAGACTACCAAGGTTTGTGCCAATAAAGCTAGCTAAAGAAGAAATGGCCTATCAAAATTTTCATGTATTTGATGGATTCTTCAATAACAAGAAGAAAATAGCCCCCCATAAGGTCCATTACAAATTAGGTAGGACCAAGATTACCAAGGGGCATGATATTTTTACAACTTCTAGGTATTGGGATTCATACTTATTACCCAAAGATGAATTTAGACTATAAGATCCCAATAATTCCATTTCCAAACATCTATTCAAAATCAAGAAAGATGTGGCAATAGAATACAAGCATAAAGAAGAATTACATGACTAGATATATATAGATGCTCTAAATGATGAGGTGGTTCTTAATAATAATACAAAGAAGAACATTGAGCTAGAGATGAGATTGGATAGGGATAATAAGGAGGATATTGCTAATTCTTGACCACCACTAACACATGAGAATATATTTGATGTTGACTATAAAGAAGACCAAGACAAATAAGAAGAAGACAATGTTCCTCTAATTAGGAATAGGCTAAATAGGCTTTCATAACTTGCCACTTCAAACATTCAAGACATACCTCCAAACATTGAATAAGGAGGATCTAAAATTCATCCTAGCCCCTCCCAAGGGCCCATAATAATCTCCACATCCACTATGGTATCCATTCTAAGAAGCTTGTATCAACCTAAACCTACTACTATTAACCTTGAGGAATTGATACTACTAGCACACCAAAGACTACCCTTAGATCATAAGCTCTCAATGTAAGTGCCCCACCATTTCATTCTTTTGAAATTATAAGTAACTTTCAAATTGAATTTATTCCTCCCACTATTATTCCCCCATAGGCTCTAATATCATCAGTAACTACTACTACCACTACTCAATCTTCAATTGACACTAGCCTAATCCAAAATAGTAATTCCTTAGGATTTACTATCACCTATTTCATTTCTCATGCCACTAAAAATATTTAATCTCCATAAGGCACAAGTGTTGGCCAAGTGGTTAGTTTCACTTCTTCTTAGGCAACAACAACTACTAGTGAAACATTCACTATTAGTTCGCCTACATCATCAAAGCCATTAAGGCCCATGTCAAAACTATTCACCTTTCCAAATCCATCTTTGAATTCATCCCCATTCAATATTACTACATCTGTAAAGGTGAGTGTGCCTCTAGAATTGCCTTCATTTATTCTAAATATGGGCCTTGCAAGAACTCTATTTGGCACACTCAGGTAGATAGACCTAACAAACTTGCCACACATCCTTGCTACATCTCTATCATTTACCTTAGATAAACCACCTCCAACAAAGCCAACACATGTTATTGTCCTAAATTAGGTCATATATATCATACTAGCAACAAGATAAGAGAGTCCTCAGCTAGTCTTCTCTACACCACAAATTAGCATGAGATTTGATGTTACTATAAGCATAATTAAAAGAGTGGTGAGAAGGTAGGTTGATCATCCCCAATCTATCTCAGTTGTGGCTCATGAAAGTGAAGAGTCCCTCTTCACTTTAATAAATAATAAGAAGGTTGGACTACGTGAAGTAGATGAGTATGTAAAGGACCTTGTGTCCATGATCCAAGACAATACATAATCCATAGTGGCCTTAATGAAAGGTATGGAAAATGAGATGA
Source organism: Torreya grandis (assembly GCA_037957365.1). Lineage (NCBI taxonomy): Eukaryota > Viridiplantae > Streptophyta > Pinopsida > Cupressales > Taxaceae > Torreya > Torreya grandis. The sequence continues at coordinate 182,664 of JARHVA010006677.1, read as the reverse complement.
ATATATTGAGGGAACAAGCATTGCCTTCTATGATAGAGAAAAATACTATCTAGGTAATTAATGTAGTCATCAATATATTCAATTTATACAAGATCCTGGAGAGAAAGTAAGAAGATGGAACTCTATATTATAATGTGAACATTAAAAATGACCTAAAAATTTTACTCTATGATTCCAAGTTGGAAAACTTGGATATAGTTACAAGAAGAAACAAATTCCAAAACATTAAGGTATTTCTATTTGAATACATCATCTTGACATAAACCATAATGATGAAAAGAAGGAGAATATTGAAAAGGTGGCTATATTAAGGTAAGGATGTAACTGCATCCTTAGAGAAGATATAGTTCAATATTTACCTATTGTTTAAGGATGATATGGTCACTAGGGTGACCAAACCTGATGGTAGCTTCATGGATGACCAAGAATTTAGGGCTCAAAATGAAGATATTTATTTTAAAGTTCTAACAAGACATAGATAATGATAAGACTGCCACTAAAGTGATGAAAATTATGGATTTTACAAGCTAAATGCTATAGAGAATTGAGCACATTGAAGAATCACTGAGACCTGTACTTGTAGAGTATGGTAGGCTTATTTAAGAAAATCCTAACTTATTTTGGCCTATGATCCTTGATTTTGGTCAAATTGACCAAGATTACTTAGCATGTGCTAAATTTTGGATGAAGGAAGAGGTAGAGAAACAAAGGTGGAAACAAGCTAGTCAATAACCTCCTCTAGAACCTTAAGGGATATTTGGATTTATTTTGTAATTTTAAATTTAGAATATTCCATTATAATATGTGGCATTTTTTAGTTATTGTCTTTCAAAATATAAAAAGCCACTTGTTGCAATTGGGCATATTTTAATGTGACCACTTGAACTTGCATAATATTTTTAAGGCATATATAGGGGTATTCCCCCTCATTATAAACATAGGAACAACTATTAGAGAATTAATGCAAAGAGCTAAGAATTCATGAGATTATCTAAATGCTTTGTTGTATGTTTTATAGTTTTTACTTCTCATGTATTTATAGAATTAATGGTTTATTTTCTGTTGACTAATTTGGTGATAATATCACTGTATGCATCTATTGGTTTGAGTTTAACACTAGGCTAATAATTCTATTAGTTTATGTGCTCTGTTTCATCTTATTTACATTTGAATGTGATTATACAATTTAATATGAATATGTAACTTTTGTGCAACATATGATTTTAGATATATGCATCTCCTTTCCTTTGAAGTCTCAACTACATTTATTTGGATTTGAGTATTATGCTAGGGTTAGTGAATGCTCTTTTTAAATGTTATTTTCATAAAGGTTTAAAGAATTGATACCTGTAAACCTCTGAAACAAACTTTCTTTTCTACCTTACCCTATTTATCTTTGGATCTACCCCATGAGTCACTTTAGTTTAGCTCATTCTATAAATATTCATGGTTTTTTTTCTTTGGAAATAATTGGGAAAGTTTAAAGTAATTTCACAACGATTAGCAAAAATAAAGTGTCACTATGTTTAAGTTATTATCTCTATATTAGGGCCTGCTTTCAAACTTATAAATAGTGGTCATATCTCTGATATTTTCATATTTTTAGTAGTAATTGTGTAAATAAATCAAGCCTTAAGTCTTCTAGGACTTAAAATTGAGTTTATTACTTCCCCCCATTACCTAGTATTAAGGGGAGCACATTAAGTGTATCAACAATGTGTTTACTCTAAAATTTTCATGTGCATACTTTTGGCATGCTTTAGTTATAATACAATAATCATTTTTATGATTCTTAATTATTAAGGGATTTTTTCATAGTTTATTATCATTTGGAAGCCAATTAGGGTCAAAAGGAAGGTCAAATTTATCATTTTGGACTCAAACCCCCATTCTTAGAATTGTGGCATCTCTATTTTGAGAATTGACACTTATATTGTCTAAAATGACATGTGTATCTCTATTTAACATCTTTGTTTTTTAGCACTATCTATTTTTTTATGTTATCTACATAAAAGGTGAGATGTATGCATTTTATACAATGCCTTCATCCTTTTAAATGATGTTTTCATGCTCATAAATGTTGTATGTGTCTCTTATAGTGTCTTTATTATTATAAACATGATTATCATTCCTCAAGATGGAGTCTATGACATTCTAAATTCTATTTCATTATCGAATTTATGTAATGTTAAATGGCATCTGTGTCATTAAATTTATACACTAAATCCCTATCTCTCACAGGGCATAGCATTTGACTTAGGTGTTTGTTTAAACATACATTTTCATTCAAATTAATATATGGAAAATACACATGCATTCATAAAAATATATTAGTTTTTACATATACAACATGACATTTCATCCTTAGTGGCCTCTACATGTTTCTAGGAGCATTTATGTATTTTAAAATGGCATATGCATATATGCTTCATGTTTTTGCATGCTAAAAACCCCTAATCATAATATTTTAAATTGAAAGTTTGATATTATGTGTTTTTCATGTTCATCATCCTCTATTTCATAAGGTATCACTTGTCAACAAATGTATTTTTCTAAAACTACTAACATTTTAGCTTGTAGGTTAACTTGTCCAATATCATCCAATCAAGCCAAACACATATCAATATAATTAGTTAATTAATGAATACATATTTATTGTGTTTTTATTTTTCATATTGGTTCTATGTGTGCATGTATGATATTTTCACTATGTATTCTCTTCCCACGTGCCACAACAAAAACTTAGGAATCAAAAGTATGATAAATTAGTCAAGCTATTCTTAAAACATGCTATGTATGATCTTACCTTTCACCATAAGGAGATATTGGGAATCATAAATATTTTATGTAAAATTTATTTTATCTTTCTATGATTAATTGACTAGGATCTCACCACTCAATGTGAGATAAATCCCATGTTCTAATGAGATATATAATTTCTTAGGAAGCTACCATTATTGGTTAAATGGTCATCCATTTTACCTATTCCTTGATATGAGGTGGTTTCATACACCAATACCTACACCTTATAAAACACCTTTGTAAATGTGAAAATGGGCCTCAAAACACACACAGACACACACACACATACACACACACACACACACACACACACACACACACACACACACACACACACACACACACACACACACACACACACACACACACACACACACACACACACACACACACACACACACACACACGATTCCTCTACCTAGAATTGTTTAGCCTAGTTTATGAGCATGTTTATCATAGATGAATATTGGTGCATGGAATAGAACATTCCTCAAGATCACACAATACATACCTTTCAAGGTACTTTCAATGGGTCACTAGATGATTTTAATCATACTTGGTTATCCATGTTTTATTTATTTGTCTTGATTGTATCCATTATACTAAAATATTATCAAAATAAATCCAATTTATCTAGCCTTACTTTTGATATCATGGTATTCAAATAATCATACCATATCTAATGGCACCTCGAGTAAACTAAAATAAACCATGTAGTTCACATCCTTTTTTATGATACTAATAGCTTCAAATTGAAACACATTATGTCACACACATCCCATTCAATTTTTTTAGCATCCCATACCAAACTATAAAATTTATTAAAGTTTAGGGGAAATTGGTAATTTGACCACAACACCAACAAACATCACATACCATTCTAGATCTTGAGAAATGTAAGCTATACTTTCAAAAAAATTGGAAGAAGTGGGATGAGAAAAAAACCCTAAAGTAAGAACCCTACAAATGAAAAACATAAAATTAATAACCATCTAATGGAAAAATGTGAAATCAACCTTCACCAAATCAATATCCCATGAATCATGGATTTGAACCACCATTATCTAGATATATCCTATCATTAGAAATCTAAGGAACATAATTTAATCAATAATAATTGAGAACATTTATATCCAATAATTAAAAATTAAGGATGTGCCAAGATTTCTACCTACAACATGACTAGTATATTCCATAATGTTATCAAAATCAAACCAATCCCAAGAACCATCCAACCACAATCCAATTAAGCACCATCATTGGTCCACCAAAATTTGAAAATATGTTCTTTGATGAACCCATATTTCATGAACATATCATTGACCTAGCCATATTTGACCAACATTATGTGGGTTCACCCAAATTTGATAAGTGGAATATGTCTTGAGACCTATTTTTGGGAACATATTGGCACATGCTTAGAATCGTGGTTTGATGACTAGATGAATTATTATTATGTAACATTATCCTTGGAGTTACTTCAACACCATAATTATCCTTGATCCTCATCTCTTTCATCTTCATATTCATCACCATCTTCATTATCATCCTAATCTATCCTTAATCATAAATAATCCACCCATGTTCATCCCTAATCCACTTGTATCCATATATATGTTTCCATAATCATCCCTAATCACCTTATTCCTCATCCTTTAATACTCCTTCATTATCCCACATCATCCCTCATCATTTTACTAATCATCCTTAAACATTATCCTAAATCCCTTTCATCCACTAGTATTTCCATCTTCATTACTTGAGAAGGTGTTCCATTTGATAGTACCCTTTATAATTAAAAAAAGTCCCAAACCCACATATACATTGATAAAACCATAAAAACAATAAAATATAAAAAATACAAAAAATATATATTATCAAAAGTATCCCAAAAAAACTATAAAATCTAGAAAACCAAATCAAATAAATAAAAAGTAATTAAAATCATATACCTTTTTTTTGTGTGTTTTATCTATTTGTTTATTTTTTATGTTTTTATATTATATTTTTCCCATTAACCTTAGGGAAATGGAATTGGAGGTAAGTATATCTATCCTATAAGACGAGATAGTTCATCCAATTGGCATGTAGAAAGAGATAAAAATTTAAGCTATAATAATTAGAGAGGGTTTGACAAAGCTTCAGACTATTGATGTGGGAAAATGTCGAGGTGGATTTTAGAATAACCCCATTAGCATGATTAACCTAGCCTTAGAAGAGGTTATTGAAATGGAGTATGTCAAAATCAAAAAAGAAGAGGAGTAGAGAAATTTCACGTGTCAAACCAAAGGTGGGAACAAAGTGAGAAATTGAAAGGAGGCCAACTCAATGAAGAGAGACAAGCAAGAGATTATTTAGGCGCTGAGAAAACATACCAAAGGAATCCTTCATAAAGTAAAGGATAAGATATGTTTGAGCAAAGACACCATAAAGATAAAAAAATAAATTTATGTCTGAAGCATTGGTAGATTATTTTGTATTTAAGGAATCCTCTATTTAGTATTTTCTTTGGAAAATTGTGTTCTATAATCATGTCTTTTTTATTTAGCTTTTACAAAAGTTTGGTAGCTTCCTTGGGGGTTTTTGTCTTTTGTTAATTTTTGTTTTGGTTAAACTATTACATCTTTTATTATTTTCAAGGTTGTGGGATCCTTTAAACCCTATTTATTTACTAATAGACAAAAAAGGTACAAACTATTTTAAATTAATTACATTGAATAAATACTTCATCTTTAATTTTACTGTAACACTTGTCAGTATTATAGAATTTTTTGAATACATGTTCTATGTTCTTGTTAAATATTTTAATATGTTCCTTATTTCCTTACATCTATTATTTCTATCATTTAGTAGACATGTTTTTTATACCAGTGCCTTCAAAATAAAATACAATGGTAAAATTATGATATTATTAAATAATTCATGTTTTAGTACATAATTAAACCCTTTTGAGATGATTACTCAGGGTCTCTCACTCCTAACTAAAAAATTGGATCAACCCTAGGCTATGGGTGTCTTGTGATGGGGTTGAACCTCTAGAGAAGGATGGTTCCTCTTTGTAGATCACCTAAACTACTAGCTTTGACTTAGAAAAGGGGAAGAGGGTTGAGAGTGTCAGGATCTACACAAACAGAAAGCTCTGATACCAAATATTAGGATCCTCCTTAGAGTACTATTGATTACCTTTGTATAAGCAACTAAACACGGAATTAAACAAGAAGTAATATGTAACTAGAATTTAGAAATAGCACAGAATATGAGATACACAAAACAATATAATCTGTATTAACACTCTTTTAGAAAGAAATATAATGAAGAAATCACACTCTTCCCACACCTCTTGGGTGTACAGTAATTCTCCCTCAAGACTTCTCTCTCTCAATCAATTACAACCAACTCAAACATAGAGTTGTTCCCTCCACCAGTCAGTGACAATCAACCCAATGGTTGTTATTGCCTACTGCTATTCCACCAAGTAGATCTCCTTGATCTTGCACCCTTGTAGATCTAATTGATCTTACTTACCATGTAGATCTCCCTGATCTTGCTACCTGTAGATAAAATAATCTTACAGCCCTTGAGACAACCAACCAAATTATTGTTCTTGCCTTCAAGTTGAGGATCTAATCCTTCTTAGTCCTTCATTACAATACATCCCCATGGGTCTCTTAAATAGATCCCAGAAAAAACAATAATTAGAAACACAGACTCAAGACTAAAATTAGTCTTTACATGTAAACTAGCTATTTTCCTAAAATTAGCAATTATAATTATGGAAACGCTGCATGGAAACACACAGGTGACCGACGTCAGTTCCTATTTAACCGATGCTGACCGACCATAACCGATGTCAATTACTGTGTAGCTGAAGATGACCAATGTCGGTTGGCCTGACCGATGTCAGTTACTCTGACACTCAGCAACCTCCACCATTTGCATAATAGTGAAGCTTTTAGCTCCACAACTTAACAATCTCCCACTTGGAGATAAATAGCTACACTTGTACCTGTACCTGTACATCTTCTAAATTTTTTTTCGCTTGTATCTCCATCTTCAAGTTCAATATTGAAGACCAACAAAATTTGAATGAAGATTCAACTTCTCCTTTGTTCTCAACTTTGTTAACATTTTCACAGGGTTCTTATCCTTGGTAGCCACTATGACTGCAACAACCTTCTACAACTCTGATATCCAGATAACTACCATTCCACCAATAGTGAACACATATCCTGTGGTGCTTCTCCTATCATCCAAGTCACTTGCCATATCTAAATCTACATACCCATGTAGAGAAATGCTTGAAACTGCATAGCATAAATACCTACTGCTGGTCCCTCTTAGATATATGAGAATCCACTAAATTGCTTTCCAGTGCTCCTTTCTTGGATTGGCCATAAGCTTGCTAACAACTCCCACTACTTGGGCAATATCACATCTAGTACATACCATGTACCCAACCTCATCATGTGATTTAGGACACTATTCATAGCTCAGCTTGAACTGTCCAACCATAGGTGTGTTAACCAGTTTTGCATCCTACAAATCAAACCTCTGCACTACCTTATTCACATAATCCTCTTGAGACAAAATCAACCTATGATTTTCCCTGTCTCTAGAAATAATCATGCCAAGGATTTTCTTTGCTCCTCCTAAATCCTTCCTGATACATGTCTGAGCTACTTTTACCTTTATCTTAGTAATTCCCTACATGTGTGACCCTGCAACAAGCATATACACTACATACAATCATAGGATAATGTAGCTAATATTATCCGACCTCATAAAATAAACACAATGGTCACATTGACATTGGCTAAAGCCATGCCTTGTCATAAACTTGTCAAACCTCAAATACCACTATTCTGGAGCTTGCACAAGACCATATAACATGGCTCTAATACCACTTGTCAGGATCTACACAAACAAAAAGCTCTAATACCAACTGTTAGGATCCTCCTTAGAGTATTATTGATTACCTTTGTATAAGAAAACATAGAATTAAACTAGAATTAATATGTAACTAGAATTCAAAAATAGCACAGAATATGAGATACGAGAAACAATACAATCTATATTAACACTCTTCTAGAAGGAAATACAATGAAGAAATCACACTCTTCCTACACCTCTTGGGAGTACAATAATTCTCCCTCAAAATTTCTCTCTCTTAATCAATTACAACCAACTCAAACACAAAGTTGTTCCCTCCACTAGTCAGTGACAATCAACCCAATGGTTGTTGTTGCCTACTGCCAATCCACCAAGTAGATATCCTTGATCTTGTACCCTTATAGATCTAACTGATCTTACTTACCATGTAGATCTCCCTGATCTTTCTACCTGCAGATCAATTGATCTTACACCCCTTGAGACAACCAACCCAATTGTTGTTCTTGCCTTCAAGTTGAGGATCTAATCCTTCTTAGTCCTTCATTACAATACAACCCCATGGGTCTCTTAAATAGATCCCAAAACAAACAATAATTAGAAACATAGACTCAAGACTAAAATTAGTCTTTACATGCAAACTAACTATTCTCCAAAAATTAGCAATTCTAATTCTAGAAAAGCCTCCTAGAAACACACAGGTGACCGACATCAGTTCCTATCTGATTAATGCCAGCCGACCATAACTGATGCTGATTACTATGTAGCTAAAGATGACCAACATCGGTTGGCCTGACCGATGTCAGTTACTTTGACACTAAGCAACCTCCACTATTTGCATAATAGTGAAGCTTTTAGCTCAACAACTTAACAATCTCCCACTTGGAGATAAATAGCTACACCTGTACATCTTCTAATTTGTTTTTGGATTGTATCTCCATCTTCAAGTTCAATTTTGAAGACCAACAGAAGTTGAATGAAAATTCAACTTCTCCTTTGTTCTCAGCTTTGTTAACATTTTCGCAGGGTTCTTATCCTTGCTAGCCACCATGACTACAACAACCTTCTGCAACTCTGATATCCAGCTAACCGTCATTCCACCAATAGTGAACACATATCCTGTGGTGCTTCTCCTATCATCCAAGTCACCTACCATATCTAAATCTACATACCCATGTAGAGAAATGCTTGAACCTACATAGCATAAATACCTGCTGCTGGTCTCTCTTAGATATCTGAGAATCCACTAAACTACTTTCCAGTGCTCCTTTCTTGGATTGGCCATAAACTTGCTAATAACTCCCACTGCTTGGGCAATATCAGGTCTAGTACATACCATGTACCCAACCTTATCATGTGATTTAGGACACTATTCATAGCTTAGGTTAAACTGTCCAACCATAGGTGTTCTAATTGGTTTTGCATCTTGCAAATCAAACCTCTCCACTACCTTAGTCACATAATCCTCTTAAGACAAAATCAACCTATGATTTTCCCTGTCTCTAGAAATACTCATGCCAAGGATTTTCTTTGCTCCTCTTAAATCCTTCCTAGCACATGTCTGAGCTACTTTTACCTTTAGCTCATTAATTCTCTACATGTGTGACCCTGCAACAAGCATATACACTACATACAGTAATAGGATAATGTAGCTAATATTATCCAACTTGGTAAAATAAACACAATGGTCACATTGACATTGACTAAAGCCACACTTTGTCATAAACCTGTCAAACCTCAAATACCACTATCTTGGAGCTTGCTCAAGACCATATAACTTGGCTCTGATACCACTTGTCAGGATCTACACAAACAGAAAGCTTTGATACCAACTGTTAGGATCCTCCTTAGAGTACTATTGATTACCTTTGTATAAGCAACTAAACATAGAATTAAACTAGAAGTAATATGTAACTAGAATTAAAAAATAGCACAGAATATGAGATATGAGAAATAATATAATCTATATTAACACTCTTCCAGAAGGAAATACAATGAAGAAATCACACTCTTCCCACACCTCTTGGGCATATAGTAATTCTCCCTCAAGAGTTCTCTCTCTCAATCAATTACAACCAACTCAAACACAGAGTTATTCCCTTCACCAGTCAGTGAAAATTAACCCAATGGTTGTTGTTGCCTACTACCAGTCCACCAAGTAGATCTCCTTGATCTTGCACCCTTGTAGATCTAACATATCTTACTTACCATGTAGATCTCCCTGATCTTGCTACCTGTAGATCAACTGATCTTACACCCCTTGAGACAACCAACCCAATTGTTGTTCTTGCCTTCAAGTTAAGGATCTAATCCTTCTTAGTCCTTCATTACAATACAGCCCCATGGGTCTCTTAAATAGACCCCAAAACAAATAATAATTAGAAACGCAGACTCAAGACTAAAATTAGTCTTTACATGCAAACTAATTATTCTCCTAAAATTAGCAATTCTAATTTTGGAAGTGCTGCCTAGAAACACACAGGTGATCGATGTCAGTTCTTGTCTGACTGATGCCAGTTACTATGTAGCTAAAGATGACCGACGTTGGTTGGCCTGACTGATGTTGGTTACTCTGACACTCAGTAACCTCCACCATTTGCATAACAGTGAAGCTTTTAGCTCCACAACTTAACAGAGAGGGATAATTGAAAGCACACAAAAGGTGATACACTAAGAGGAAAAAACCTTATCTAGATGTTCAACCCCATTATAAGATACCCAAATCATGGGGTTGATCTCATTTTATAGCCAGGAGTGAGATAGCTTGAGGGATACTCTCACAAGCATCAAATTGTGTGCTAAAATAGTTTCTAGTATGCTTGGTGGGAATAATATGTTATTCACTTCACTAAATGGATATTGATGTTTATCTTTAGTAAAATCATACTTTAGAGGCACATTTAAAAACATCAATGGTGACTCCACTATGAACATCAACTAGTCAAGTAGCCTACGTGCCTAAATTAGAACCTTGGTATGTATACTCAAATCTCTTTTGATTAATGTGCTTATTCTCTACCTTATCATCACTCATATTAGGCTAATACTTTTTATGTGTTCCCCCAAGTGGCCATCAATCATCCTATCATTCCTATCATGGCCTTTACCCCCTCTTACTCCTAGGTATGACCAAAATTAGCCTCCTTGGCATTCAAATCGGTCTTCTAATCCTACTTATCAATACTATGTTTATCCTATTACATCTTTGTAATGATTAAAACAAGAGTTATTATATTATATTGAGTTGGTAAGGGAGATTATTATGGGTTTATAACTTGTTTTAGTCATCCCTATCTATGTTATACAAGAACCAAGGATTTTTCTTCAGTTGGTCAAGAATAAGTGGTCACTTTATGAGGGTGAACAATAGGTAGGTTGCGAGAGAGAGAAAAAAGTGTGGTTGAGAAGCATGTTTCAAATATTGGAGATTATTTTGATATCTTATGAAGACCATCAATCTCATTTAAATTAGTCCTATGTGTCCTCTCCCCTCTAAGAGACTCAAACTCAGCCTCCAAGAGCTTCAAATCAACCCCCTAGCCAGCCTTGTTAAGTCCCATCCTTGTCAAATAATTAGAGAAGAAATACTAGACCAAAGGAGAGAAATCATGAAAATCAATAAGGAGGTTAGACTTGGACAAGAATTCCCCATTCATGTCATGGAGGGTGGTTAAATGACATTTATTAATTTCTAAAAGTTTTTATATCCTATCCCTTCCCTTTTCTGTTATATATCGCTTTTCTTCTCCATTATAAAGGGATAATATAATTTTACAAGGCAAAACCATATGAAATTTTGTAAAAATAACCTTTTGAATTAATAAGACAACATATTTTGTCTATCTCTTGCTTACATCTAGTCCTCTAGTCAGTTTTTGCATGATTGCTTTATGGAGAGGTGTTCTTCCATGGCAATTATCCTTCTTTATTACCTTTTTGTATGTATTACACCATTATTATAAGTTTAAACTTGTGATATTTTTGCCATTGATGAAGGTATAGTATTATTTTAATACTCCTCCATGCTTCATCTCTTGTCTAGTGGGCCTAGTTTTAGAAATATTGATGCAAAATGACTAGTTTAAGAGATTGTGTGAGTGAGGGTTGTCTTTAAGATGCTTTAGTGTTAGTTTCATGAAAATTGGAGTTTATTTAAATTTGGTGAATCAAATTATTTGTGTTTTTATTTATCCTTTTCAACCCATCTATCCCTTTTCCAATCAAAAGCTATTAGTTTAGGTAATCTACCAAGAGTAACTAGCCTTTTCTAAAGGTTCAACCTCACCATAGGATACCCACAGCCTGGGGTTGATCCCATTTTATATCCAAGAGTGACAGAGCTTAAATAACCCTATCAAAAAGGTGAAATTCTATGCTATAAAAATTCCATCATTTAGAATATCAATTTTATTACAAAAAAGATATAAAAATCATTATTAGATAGAGATTGAATGCAAGTTATTTGTTTTTGTTGAAGTTTTTTAGGTATTTTTTTCTCGAATCCATTATAACTAAAATAATTATAGGATTACAAATGGAATTAAATTTTATTACAATAATTATTTTTATTTTCCAATAAAAATAAATTTATTTTGGAAAATTATGTATAGTAGTTGAACTTGTAGCCATTTTTTTCAACATACATTAAACAAAATTGCACAACTGCTAAATTAAAAAATACAAGCATAAATTTTCCCTAAAATTATTATAATAATTATTTTCACTTGTAGGTAAATTATTATTTTTTTATAATAACCTATACAAGGAAAATTAGTGTTTGCTTGTTTATATATACATAATTAGTCCATAATTTATCATAGATTACTTGCAAGTTATTTGTCTTTTTTTTTTTTTTTTTCTGGCTGAATTTCTACCATGTCTACTTAAAACTTCATTTAAATTCCCTAAAATTTATTTTATAATTATTTTAAATTTCCCATAAATAGGTTTTTTTTAAATAAGGTACATTAGAACTATACATAATTGTGCCATATTTTTAAGCCCTATGGGTTAACTCAAGTGGATAAGATCAATGACTTTGGTCACCTAGGTCTTAGGTTCAATTGATACCTACATTTTAAAGTATCCATGGGGATGCCTCGAGGTATGGGTCAAAATTATCCATGCATTCCACGTGGATCATAATGGGGTGATTCATATGTAGATCATTTGGTAGACATTATAAACCCATTCCCACCCCCATTAAGTTTTAGATGTAGATTAAATTTATATTTTTACATCGTGAATTTTGTATTTAGACTTCTACATTTTCATCACTTAATCCAAATAGTGGTTTTTGATTCTTTGTGTAATTTGGAGTAAGAATATCTCTACCAAACCAATCAAATCAAAATAAGATTATTCAAATTAAAAACTATGGTTGTAATTAGGGTTTATAACATGAAGCTTTCTCAAGCAGTGGTGGTAGTGATGGTGATAGGGGCACAATAACAAATAAAATGTTTGGGAATTATGGCTTGCCATGGGTAGAAAGTGGAGTTATCAAAGGATGAGTTGGATGATAAAGTACAATAATAGTTAAATCTGGTGGAGAAGTCAATAGACTCAAGCATGATTTTTAGTCAACATTCCTCTTCTAAAATCCTATTAAACCATTCTACCAGGGTTGTTGAAGAGCTTGTGTTGCTAGACTAGGCTAGGGTTTCTTCAAAAAAATATGTAAGCGATAATTTTGAAATTAAAGCTTTGGAAGATGTTTTGGAAGGTGAAAAATAGTTTTCAGAGAGGGGTTTGGTCTATCATTTTGATAGGTTTTGGCCATCTCTTTTTTTACTGCATCAATGGATTTTGAAATCTTGGAAATTTTTATTGGAAGATGCTATGGAAATTTATCCATGAGCCAAATGTTTTTTTATTGTCACCTTTGAATCTTTAGAAGTCAAGATAAAAATTTTAAGGCTAAAATATGGAGTTATTAAAATCGCCTTCTGCTTATGAAACCTTGGACTCCTGATTTTAACCCTTTGAAAGAAAATATTTCATTGCATCCCATATGGGTGAGATTTTTGTATCTACCACTTGATTTTTGGTCTGAGATGGGTCTTTTAGTTATTGGATTTACATTGGGTGAGATGTTAAAAATTGATGTTTCTTCATTAAATCTTTCTATAACTTCTTTTGCTATAATTTTGGTGTATTTAGATATCTCTCAAGATATTCTTGCTAGTATTATTCTAAAAGTGCAAGATAGAAGCTGGTCTCAATCCCTATATTTTGAAGGAATCCCCTTCAAATGTTAGAATTATTTTCAATTTGGTAATCTCTTAGCCTTTTTCTAAAAATTGAAGCATAAACAAGTATCCTCTTAGGGAAATGAGGTTAATGAGAAACATCTTTCAATGTTTATGAATATTAATGATAGTAGTTGGAACATTTTTAAAAATGGTTAAGGAAAAAAATTTGGATAAGGTAATACCTTTGGTAAAAAAAACTTAGAATGCTAAGAATGTTGGTAATATTGGTAATAGTGAAATTAAGAGAGAAGAATTGAAAAGAAAAATCAAGGAGGGAAGAGAAGTGTTGAGTGCAAATTTAGATAATTTAGGTAATGAATAAGATTAGAAGTTTGTAATAAATACGAAAAAATATCATCTCATTTTAAGATCTCCACACAAGAATGATAGGTCTCTTTTCAAAACTAAGAAAAATGAGGAAAATAAGCATGGATAATTAATATAATTAAATTTATTTTAAATTTCATGTGATTCAATTTATTTTTTGGTTTGGTCATTATGCCTTAACATAGTCTAATGCTAAGCCACATAATTAATCTCTAGCATCAATAAAAAAATGTGACATATTTTGGTAGTAATTACTTAATTAAAATTATGCATCACAATTATGTATCTTAGAATTTTTGAAAACTATTTCAATTAATTGCATTGAATTTTTTTGAGTGGAAATTATTTGTACACAATGATACATTATATTTTCTATTTTCAATGCCCATTATGTCTCTTTTGGGTTATTACTTTATCTAAATATATAAGTGTACTTTAATAGTGAACTAAAAAAATATTGTGTTGAAAATAACTACCTCACTCATTGAAATATTTTATGCTTTTATGATGCAAACCTGAAATTCAATATTAGTTTACTCAAAAATGCTACAAAAATTATATTTTCTCAAATGATATATTTTAAAACATTATTATATATGGAATATATCAAAGTCTAAAATTTCCATATCTCAAACCATTATTTTAAGATAATTAATTAGATCCTTGAGTTTATTTAATCATAAACAAGATCAAGTAATTCACAAATAATGTGTACAATTTTATAGGGGAGAAGTGTCAGTAGTGGCAAAGGATATAGGGGATAAATTATTGTAGTTGAAACCCCTATGTTTAGGGGTTCAAACTACCATTTTGGTTCCACATATGGACATATAAATTAATTCATTTAAAAGTTTAACATTATTTTTAATTTAAATTTTTTGTTTCACATACTAAAATGGATGGAATGTTATGATTTGAATTAATTTAAAATAATCAATTTGAAATGCAAGTAAAATACATTTTCCAATACTTAACTACGGTGTAAAAAAATTGTAAATTGGTATACAATTTATTGAAATGGTGAAATTTCATGACGCGATTGGTTATTATGAGATAAAAATTGGACATAAAATATATAGTACTATGGCAACTATTAGTTAGTAAAAAATATGCATTATTAAGCTATAAGTGCATAATCAACTACTACCACCTATCAACAGAAAGGAAATAAATAGGGAATGGATATAAAACTTGACATGAATAAGGCATATGATAGATTGGATTGGGGATCTCTAGATAAGTTTATTTGTAAATTTGGACTACATTTTCATCTCAAAACATTGATCCAAACTTGTATATCTACATCTACATTATTGGTACTTTTTAATGGTGTTACTCATGGATATTTTGGGAATGAAAAATGAATCCATTAGGGTGATCAACTATCACCATTCCTATTTAATATATTGGAAAAATCATTTAGCATATATTTCTTGATAGAAGTTAGTAAACATAAATTTAAAGGTTTCAAACTAGCCTTAAGAGTTCATCCTTCTTCTCATCAATGATTTTTTTATGACATGATGTTACTTATGGAAGCTTCAGTAAAGGAAGCTAAGGATATTTAAAAAATTCTAAATAAAAATGAAAATACTTCTAAGAAAATGATCAATTTTGACAAAACTCATCTTATTTTTAATACTTCTTTGGTGAGACAATAAAAATACTATTAAAATCCTGGGGTGCAAGATCCAAAATATATATTATTCATACCTAGGTATGTATTTATTTGTGGATCAATTAATTACTTAGGCCTATAATCCTCTACTTAAAATATTTTAGAATAAATTGGCAGGATGAAAAGGAGATAATTTATCTAAAGAGGAATCTTACCTTTATAAAAAGCACCCTAGAGAGCCTCCTAGTGTACTTAATGTCAATTTTCAAAATATAAATAATCATATAAGACCATATTGAAAAGATTAAAAATATATTTATTTGGTCTGGTATGGAAGATAAGATTAGAATTCATTTGGTATCCTAGGACAAAGTATGTTTTCTTAAATAGTTTGGATGTTTAGGCATAAAAAGAATAAAAATCATGAATCAATATTTACTTTATAAACATGGATGGAGATTCATATATTATTATAATAAATGGACCTTAATTTTAAAATCCAAATACCATGAGTCTAGAGAAAGATATAGATTTATCATAGAAGATCAATTTGTTAGATGATTGAATTTTTGGAATCATATTCCTAGCGGTTGAGATTTAATCATTATAAGCAACAAATAGAATATCATAAATGGGAAAAGACTAGGTTTTTATAGGATTATTATATTTTATATCACCATCTTAATGATTTAGGACTTTGGCATCAACTTGCTGAAATAATTTAGAATAACTTTAGGGATAAATTTTTTGTTTACATTCATGTTTTTGATAGAGGTGAAGATTGATTAAATATTAAATTAGATAATTTAAACCCAAAAGATTAAGCCATTATCATGGATCTTAAATTTTTCCTCAAGGGATGTTATCTTCCTAACCTTCATAAGGAAGATGAAATCATTTGGGATAAATCAATTGATGGTATTTAAAAATTAAAATATGGTTATGATTTATTTTTGGATATAATTGATGAAGTATTTCCTTGGGGAAAATTGTGGTCAAAATAACTCAACCCCAAAGTGAATATATTTATTTGGATCATTATCTAGATTAAAATTCTCACAATGGAAAATATAAAAAAATGAGGACTTATGGTTGTTAACATGTGTTCCCTTTGTGAGAAGGAATAAGAATCCATATGCCACTTAACTCATGACCATTAATTAAGTTTATAGGTTTGGGGCGTTATTCTCTCCTCATTTATATGGGTTGGGTTCATCCTTACTCATTGATTGAACTATGATATTTATGAACATCCCCATTTAATAGTGAACCTATGAATAAATTATGGAGTTGGGATCGACCACATACCTTATGGGATTTATAGAAAGAGTGTAATGACAAAATATTTAAGTATTGAAAAAGTTATAGATTAATAGCAACTCTTAATATTATAAATTTATTGATTGAGAATATCAAAGCCTATAAGAACTTTAATAAGATCACATGTGAAGGAAAATAATCTTTTATTGATAAAAATTAGAATTTATATCTAATATTTTCTTATGAGATATATCATAGGATAGAGAGGAGGACTATGGTTTTTCAAGCTTCTTCTCTGAGTTGAGTCAAGTTAAATTTTGATGGTGCCTCAAAAATAAATTTGGGAAGAGCTAGTGGAAGGAGCATTCTCCAATATTATATGGGTAATGTAATCAAAACCTATGTTGGGAGTATGTGGATATAAAAAACCCATTGGGCATAAGATTAATCTGCTCTATGGGTCCTACAAATAGAAAAATAATTACGGATGAGATATTTGGAACTATAAGAAGACTCTCTCAATATCATCCATTTCCTATTGAATAAGAATTTAGAAAATTAAAGAACCAATAAAATTATTGAGGAGACCTTATACATCATTAACTCTCTTAATTATATTATAATATAGCACATATATAAAGAAGTCAATCAACTAATATATTGGTTTGACAATCTAGTGGTTGAATCAAACAATCTCAAGAAATGGAGATCTAAAAAGGATATGATGGATTTCATAATCTAAAGAATAAATCAATAAATTCATTTTTTTCTCTCTTAGAGGTGGATTTAAAATGAAGAATTTTGATAATTTTCTCTCTCTAGTTAAATATTTCAAGTTGCATGCTTTGTCTTTTTTATGATTTTACTTTGGTTTAGCTGAGACGCTCCTTAATAAATGAGTCAATGGGCATCACTCTAGAAATTTGATTCCTAGAAATTTTTTTATTAGAATAGCATACCAAAGTAGATTCATGATTAATCTATTATCATTAATAGTAGTGGATAGAATTATGAGGACATGATGGTTTATAGTCAAACTCATGTGACATTAGTGCATGAAGTTTATATTAAGATAATTTATATTAGGTGGTTGATCCATTTTTCATCTTGGCATGGAGTTATTATTATTTAAATTAAGGAGGAATTTCATTCCCCTATTTTTTTTTAGTTACATCTAGAAGATAATTGGAAAGCTTACAAAATGTGGGGAGAACTTTGTAGGGTTAAAGCATCCTTGATAAAGACATTGGCCAAAGACTTGGGGCTATGGGAGATCATCAAGGCTAGAGGTTTTAGGAAATTCATTTAAAATGTCATGGGATATGATCCTCATGTCTCCAATAATTTCATAGAGGGTTGGAGTGATATAATAATCAAGATTCAAGAGATTCAATTTGAAGTGATAATGGAGCTCTTAGGCCATATCATAAGCATGAAGATGGACGGTAGAAAAATCTATAAAACCAACAAAGATACTAAGTTAAAAATCAAGAAATTTTTATTTGAGGTGGATGAATTAATTGATTTTAAAAATGGATATATCAGAGACTCCATCACCCTCCTTTCAATTGGTGGCCAAACAAGTCATGAAATTCATCACATTAGATGGTAGGTACAATGTTATTCAATTTTTTCATTTTTTTATCAATTTATGTAGTTATAATATTAAATTTAGTATTACATATTACATTTTATGTTTTTTTGAAATATCAATCCTAGAGAAACAAAATGGGAAAGGAAGGTTCACACTACACCAAGCCATGATTCTTATTTTTTGGAAGTATGCAAAAATAGATAAGATGATTCCACCTTGACCATCTTGTGTGAATGAAAATGAACACCTAATATTCAAATATCCCACCAAACATATTTGGAGATTAAGGAAAAATCCTTCACAAAAATAAGATTGGAGAGAACTTGATAAATCCAAGGGTACAGGGCCTAGCACAGGATGTTCACATGAGGATTGATAAATATGGTCTTAAATAATTTATTGAGGGTCTTAATATTATTAAGTATTGAGAATCCCTCAACATTAATAGGAAGAATGCACATACCAATAACAACATAAAATTTGGGTGCATTTAAGATGATATATTTTTTGATAACAAACATAATAGATTCAAAGAAATTTGGGAATAAATTAATCTCCATAGAGATTTTATGAGATGGTTCAAAAAATACCAATAAATAATCAAAGAGTCCATAAAAATGATGCAAGCTCCAAAGATATGGTAATTAACAATTTTTATTTCTAATAATCTTCTAACCATGTGAGGGAACTATAAAAGAGCATCATCAAACTAGAAGAGAAGAATTTGGCTTTGAAATAGAATCTTTAAACTCTGGTTAACCATAGTATATCCTCAACAAGAAATTGTCTATCTAGTATGGGTGTACTTATACATTTTCTCAAAAATAAGTATGAGGATGGAAGTTTAATCAAGAATTCTAAAAGAGGCAAAGATATGTCCAAGATCAAAGAGTAAGAAATTAACACCATGAAACAAAATCTAAGATAAATGTTGATAAATTGGAATGCTACCATTACAAGTTAATATTAAATGGATTATTGTTTTAGTTATTTCCATTTTATATGGGTCTTTGTTGTCCTTACTATGATTTTTCCATGAGATTGATGTGACCTAGCCTTTATTCTACTTTTATTTTAATGTATAATATTTTCATGTTCATTTTTGTTCTTCTATCATAGACCATGGATTATTTAATCAAGGGTCGAGTGCCTTTCAAAAAAATAATCTTTACCCTTAATAAAATAATAATAGTACCTCTCTTTAAAAATACATTTTTATTCCTCAAGAGTTATATTTCATGTTTAGAAATTGGCAAAGACACAAACTAGGTATGGAAAGACTAGATTACTTTATATCTAGGTACCTCTAGTATTTTTATTGTAACAATAATATAATAATTAAAAAATTATAAATAACAAAAAAAATGAAACATTGGAATCTGATTATTATGAATATTCATATATTAATGAATTTAAAATCTAATACTACTAAAATTGGGTTCTGATATCACTAATATTAGAATACAATTACATTTGAATTAGATTTTAGTATTGATGAAACATGTTTTTTAAATTATCAATATCAAATACAAAAAAAAACATATTTAAAAAATCTTAGGACCTAAAATTTTTACTTTTATTTAAATGTTGGTTATATTGACCACCACATTAATAAAATTAAGGTATTCCTTATAACTCTTTATCATTCATCTCCTATTTTTCTAAAAAATATTATTCTACCCATTTTCATATTTTATATACACCTCATGGTTGGAATCACATACCATAACCTTCTCATCATTGGCTAAACCATTACCAACAACCACATATACAATGGTCATGGTATCAAGACTAGTCATGGCATCCACCACCTACACTAACATATACAACATGCAAGGTTTTAAAAAAACCAATAAACATAATAAACTATGTTATTTAAAATTCCAAATAACCCATCTCAACTTACCCATTCATCACCTAAAATTTTATGCCCAAATTTCACATAACCTGCATAGCAAGCCAGAATAACCTTTTTCCAACAATGAAAATATTACATTCTCACTTACCCACTAAACTCAATCAAGTTCGATCCTTATTCATGGATTATAATAAAACTCCCCACATCATCCATAATAATAGAGGCCATCTAAAAAAGTCTCTAGTACCAATACACACTCCATTACCAATAAATGAGCCAATCCTTAAACCATATACTTCCACAAGTAATGTTGTACCTCTAAATTTCCATTTTCACAAACATTTAAATCATCCAGGGGATAGAATTATTAAAATTAAATTTGTAATTAAGATAAATAGTGTATTTTATTTAATTGTTTCATAAATATATGACCCCAGAGTTAGTCTTAAGGAATTTTTACAAAATGAGGAAATATACTCAAGAAATATAACTAATTAGATAATTTGTTGATAATATGATTAGGATCATGGTTTATCCTAAGTACTTAGAGATAATTATCCCTAGTATGGTTACACATATAGTTGGATTTCTTATCAAGAACATCCTTAGGATAAATGATAACTAATCAAATAATTAAATAACATAAAATAATATCCAAGGCCTTCATCACACCCATTCTATCCTCTAAATGGTGGGTAACCTAGCCATAAAACTTGATGGTGTTATAAAATATATTATGAAAATAATGGATTTATGGGAATACCCTACATATTTTATAATACTACATCCCAACACTCATTTATGTATGCACCTACTCATCTTGAGGAGACCTTGGTTTGCCATAAATCATGCATACAAAATTTGTATATCAGGTAACATGGTCATTTAATTTTATTTTTTTTAAAAACACTCTTAATTTAGTTTTATACTTAATTTCTCAACCCTAATGGAAGGAAAAACCACCCCTTTTGTTGAAAATCAATTAAAAACAACTAATATCATATTCATCATATTCCCACCATTTACCAAATGTTAAACTTAAGAGAATTAAATGTAGAAACATTCATCTTTAACTATGTACATAAAATACACACACTAAATAATTCCATCTATAGTTATCTCTAACATATTAATTTTCCTTTTAGAAATATTATCCAAACATAGGTATATTTGGATTATATTAGGGATTAGATTACATTCCATCAACTTCTTCAACCTCAATTTTTCCTTTATAATATTTAAAAAAAATTAAGACATTTTTACATCAACTAATAATATTGTAAGACTTCCTAGATGATATGTTAACATTAATAGCTAGTTGGAGCATCAACATCATCATCCATTAATATCACCCATAAAACATCAATTATACCACCCTAAGTTAAATATAATGAAAAATTCACACCTCAATAACAAATAAATGTTATACTTTTCCTCAATCATGCATTTATTATCAAATATTAATTGAAAATCTTGGTAAAATTATATCACTATTAACTATTATATTATCTAATAATGTTGATTTTATTTTTAATAATGCATGTCAATAATCTTTTCAAGTTTTTTGGGACACTCTCATGTCAATACATTTTCTCTAGAAACTAGATTAGATAATTAATTCATGTATCCTTTGTTAGGCATATAACACAATATCAAGGGTTTCCCTTAGACAAATGGATGGACAGTTGAATTTTACCATACACTACACTAAAAAAATCCTTTTTGTCACAAATCTCAACTTTGTGGTAATTACTAATGAGTTATTTATGGTTATATAAGATATAAATTATTTTTTTTCAATTATATTATTAGACTACACATTTAGGTTCATTCTAGTCATCTAAATATATGTTATCTGATGAATAAATAAGTTATTAATGAAAATATAATAAAATATATTTTATTACTTCAAGAACTTAATATTTCCAAACTAGATAATATTAAAATAGATACTTTAATCACTTATTATAATTCACAACTATAATATATTTAACAAAAATTATAGGTAGAAGATTAATGTCTCTTTTTTATTCATATTCAATATCCTAAGTTTTTCTAACAATGTGGTTGTAGGAAATTACTATCAACATATCTATTTGCATAGAATCCACCCACCAATGTGGTAAATGTTGGCATCTAGGTAAACTCACATAATCTGATGAAATTTTTAAGGAATATTGACATAACCTAAAGGTCACTCAATAATTTATAATCATGCAGCATGATGGGTTCACAAAATAAGGATATTTTCACTATAAAATTAGATAGTGCTTCATGATTTCACATAATAATACCATCAATCTAAACTTCATAAAATATGGCTCAAGGCTGAATAAAAATTAGACAACAAGCCTAGAATTAAGGGTAAATTTAAGTGTGCACTCAAGACCCCAAATTTATTTCAAAATTTGCATATAATATTGTACGACATGTTCCTAACTTTCATAATGTCATAATTTATCAAATAATTATAAAAGGGTCTTGAGCATAAAACTAGATTGTTGGCCACTCTCAAACAACAAAAATATCAAGCAATATAAAATATTTCATCCTTCCATCTATGTCTCCTTTTTATTACATATAATTATCTATTTTATATATATTTTATATAGATTTTACATGTTGTTCCCTAATTATTACATGTTTTTTCCTAGTTTCTATAGGTTACATCCTAGTTGTTATAAATTCAATTATAGTCTATCTACAAGCTCAAACCTATTAGTCCTACAAGTTCCTACCTACAATAGTTTAGAAACAACACTTTTTTAAGGATTAATGGATGAATAATTTTTATGAACATAAATATTATATTTCCATTAGCTATATTCTCATATATTTTTGTGACTTATCAAGAGTTTCAAAATCATGTTTTCTATTGTGTTCTCAATGCAATGCTCACATTCTCATAAAAGCATTGGAAAATAAAAACATTGATTAAATAACTATATTTTTAACTAATCAAGGTAAAAATATAATCTTGAGTGTAAAACCATATTTTTAGACACACAAAAAACAAATAAAAGCCATGGATGGAAAACTAGCTTGTTGGCCACTTACGATAAAAAAGTAATAAAATGTTGTCTCTCATATATTTGTAGTTTATTTTATAAATTTATATGGGAATATTATCTATATAGAAATAAATATATTCCCTTATTACTTTCTATATCAAGGATACACATTCATCATGTTATTCCTATAATGTACTAGTAACATTTGAAGAACACCACCATCACTACTTATACTAGGATAACCTACTTGAAGAGTTTGTGGATCCTTTCTTTGAATTTTTTTCAATGTTTTAGATTTTGATAGCTTTGAATAATATTTTCCCATATATTATAGGTTTTACACTTATGTATTTCATTTTTTATTTAACAAAAAGTTTGTGTGTTACCACCACCCATTTTTATAGTGGCTATGTCTTCCCAAGATTGTCACGTAGTATCTAATATAGCAAGAATGCCTCTAGTTAATTTTTTATGACTTTAAAATTGAAAAATAGTGTTTTTGGTTTCCATATTATAAAATAATAATGTAATAATTACATTAATTTCATGGGCACTCCATGGATCAGTTGCTTTAGCTGATAGGATTATTCGATATGCCTTATATTGGTCTTCACTATATAGTTGCACAGTCCCACATGAATCACAAGGGTTATGTCAACTACATAATTTACAAGCATAATCAAAATTTTATTTATCCACAACCTCTAAAAACTCTATCTTTAAATTTTATCTATCCTATATTTTCTACTCATCACTAAGAATGATTTGTTGCTGAAATCATCATTAGTTTCCATAATTTGAAGGACTCTATGTTTCTACTCCAAAAAACTACTACCAAACTCTTCTAAAATTTCAATTAAGAGTATTAAAATAGCATTAAATTATGTAATTGAAAATTTTATTTAGATATTTATTTATTTTATCTAATAAATAGTTTATGTAACTCTGATTTTGTTATTCTCATCCATGTCATTCCATATTTCTTTCCTTCACCTACTTCACAACTCCATGTCATGCTAAAAAAATCCACCATTTCCAACTTTTGGTATGCAAATCATAATATATTATTTATTACCATGATATCATCATAGTTTATGTGAATGGATTTGGGTGAAAATTTTATGGACATTTCCCATAACATGATCACATTATTGACATAATGTGATTACATTATTTAAATAATGGCTCAATAATTATCGAGCCATAATACAATCATGTTAATAGATAATGTAATTGCAATATTGTAAAATCAATAGCATGGTCTTATTCCTATTGTTTTTGACAAAAAAGTGTTACATAATGTGATTAGATTATTATAAAATTAATAAAATGATTATGTTCCTATTTTTAGGTACATAAAATCATGTGAGCATTCACACTAAGTTGATATTGAACCAAAAAATTTATTTACTACTCTAAATTTTAAGTATAAGGTAATAAATGTAAATTTATTTCCTTCTGATATAAATTTATTTTAGTAAATATAAGAAATTAGGGTCAGTCTACATCTGATAGAGTTAGTCTCATAGTTTTATGCCTTACGATGTGGAAAATAGTTTTTCAAAGTCTAATCTAATTAGTACTTTGGCATTTTCAGGTTCTAAGTATTAGATATAGGGATTTAAAGTCATAATGTTAGCAATTGATGTGCATTTTTGATAAACATATAGTCATTTTTTATGATTTATGTGCCTTCTAAATTAGTTCTTAATATTTATAGGAGTCTTAGGTTTGTTAAAATTGAATTTTTAAACCATTCACTTTGAACTTGATCAATGGTGGTGTGATTAGGGTATCATAAGTCACATTGATGACCTACACACATAAAATGACTAGTTTTTGTTAATTTAATTTATTCATCATCCCTCCTTCATCCATGATCACTTCCTACTCATCCCTCATGACTAATAATCACTCTCTCCTCATTCCTCATTATCCCTAATTGCTCCATCATTGAACCTCACTATCCCTCATCGTCTCTAATAACTCTCTCATTATTCATGATTACTCCCTCATTTACCCTCACTATCCCTCATCATCCTTTATCACTCACTCCTCATCCATCATCATTTCTAATCACTCCTTCATTGACCCTCACCATCCCTCATCATATTTAATGACTCCCCTATCATCCCTAATCACTCCCTCATTGGCTCTCACCATACCTTAACATCCCTAATCACTCACTCATCATCCCTATTCACCTCTTCATCATCCCTAATCACCAATTCCCATCCCTCATCATCCCTAATAACTTGTTTATTGACCCTCACAATTCCTAATCATTTACAATTTCTCCCTCATCATCCCTAATCACTCTTTCATTGACCCTTACCATCCCTCATCATACCTAATCACTAATTTATCATCCCTAATAATATTTAATCATTGATTATTCATCCCTCATTTCCAATAATCACTCCCTTATTAACCCTCACCATTCCTCATCATCCCTCATCACTCCCTCATATCTCTAATCACTCCTTCATTGACCCTCACCATATATCATCATCCTTAATGACTCCCTCATCATCTCTACTCAATTCCTCCTCACCCCTCATTATCCTTAATCACTCCATCCAATAACTTGATGGTGGTATTTTTTTAAGGTTTAACAATCTTAGGATACATAAGAGGAGAGTTTAGTGCTAGCAGAAAATATAAGACATAGTGATCAAAATTAGGTGGAGTAAAATTTGAAACATAAGTATTTAACACCTATGAAAAAATATGGGCCTATTATAAATGATATAATTCATAATTAAAGATCTATGAGAAAAAAATAAGCAATTAAAATCACCATAACACCAAAAATGGGTAGTAAATATCATGATAACCAAGCTATGTGATTTCCTAAAAATAATATTTTTTTTCCATATGAGAACATTTTATGATTTGAATAATTACATTAAAGGACTTATATTTTTATGTATATTGATAAATTCATCATAATAGAGAGTGGAAAATAATTTTCAAATGATTAGAACAAGTAGTCTAAGATTATAAAGTGGTGCTTAATTCATAACTTCAATATCCAATCCAATGAAGAATGTCACACTATTAGCTCAAAAAGTGGGTAAAAGTTATCTATCACTATAAAAAGGTAAGTAGATAATATATTATGAACCCAATGATATGGTTGGTACTAAAAATATTTCTACCTCCCCCAATAAGAAATTATATAAATTAAAAATATTTTTCATTAAAAAATGTAGATCAATGGTGAGATAAAACACTTCATCATTTCCAATGGAAGTCAGAAGAATTTAATTTCTCCTAAAAAATATTTTCAAAAAAATTAATTGAAATTGATACGTCATCTATAACCATATGCTAGTGTATGGTCTAGTGTAGGCCTTGAGAAATGGATCACCTAGTAGTGTCACTTGTACAAAATCATACTTTTAAAATATGTAATCATTTATGACATCTCACCATTAGAGGTGTGTGATGTTTTAAATTTGTTCAACCATACATTTACCATTGAAATGTAGTCTATGTATTAAATCTTTGAAATTTTGTGATAGATCATCATTATCTGAAATACCATATATCATAGTTGGTTCAGAAGCTTTCAGTCATTAGTGCCAAAAAGTGAAATAATATTATCAATTCTAGTAAGAATTATAATATTTATGGTAATAATTAAATGTAATAACACCCTTATACAATTGTACCATAGTGTTGGTTTTCCAAAAATAATAAATATAAAATAATTGAACCATAAACTAGATAAATACAAGGATATCTTTTAGTCACCTAAATAAGCTCTTACATATTATAAACAAAACAATACTATTAATTTTATCCCTTAACTACCTCTACCTCATAACTCTTCATACAACATATCATTTCTAGATAATGAATAGCTCAAGTGGTAGATCCATGAAATCATGGATAATGGACACATAATGCCTAAATAGTTACCTTATAGAAGCATAATTGTGATTGTGTGAAATAATG
This sequence comes from Torreya grandis, assembly GCA_037957365.1. NCBI lineage: Eukaryota > Viridiplantae > Streptophyta > Pinopsida > Cupressales > Taxaceae > Torreya > Torreya grandis. The sequence goes on along the minus strand of JARHVA010006677.1, from coordinate 155,090 downwards.
ATGGGATATGAGGTTTTGAATCAAATAAAAACATATTATCAAAATTAAAGTGAAGAAATATTATCCTCATCTAAATATTAAGGAATTTTTTTGCCACATCCATGGCGTAGAAGTCTTTTCCAAAATTGATATTATGTTTGGTTATCATCATCTTCATGTTGAACCTCTAAAAATTTAGAATATTATTTTAAAAATAAAGGAAGGATTGATTCAATATTTGTTTATGCCTCTTAGGTTAACTCATTTAGTGAATTCATTAATTGAGATGTTGAATGACATACTCATGCCCTTTAACTATGTCATTTTTATAATCTACCTTGATGACATCCTAATATTTTGAAAACATGGGATGAACATCTAAACCATATTGAACTAGTGTTTCCCATTTTTTATAAACACATTTTTATGATAACATGAATAAATTTTAAATTTTCATGCAAGAGATAAGATATTTGGGATAAACTACACATAAGGAGTTCATGTGTGAACCTAACCAAGATTCAAGTCATACAAGAATGAGAAACACCAAATAACCTTGAATATATTCAAATATTCTCATAATTATAAAATTACACAAGATATTTATTTTTAATTTTTGTCCTTTGAACTAAGATACCAAATGTGGAACCGAATAAAGTTTCATCTAGTTAGCTACACAACAAAGATAATTTGATGAACTAAATTCAAAATCTATTTTGTGATAGTACTTGTGTTATTTAAATATAAATTTATAAGTTCATCTAATTTATTTAGTAATAAAATTGACAATCAAAAATGCGTATTGAGAATATAAAAATTCATATAAAAGACTTAATTTCTTGTATAATGTAATAAACAATATAGGATTGGAATCTAAGATAAATTTAGAGTATATACTTATGTTAGATGATGAGGGAGTGATTATGATGATGAGGGAAGGTGAGGGCCATTAATGGAGTGATGAGGGAAGGTGAGGGTCATTTATGGAGTGATGAGGGATGGTGAGGGTCAATGAGTGAGTGATTAGGTATGCTGAGGGATGAAGGAAGAGTGATTAGGTATTATGAGGGATGAGGAGGGAATGATTAGGGATGCTGAGGGATGGTGATAGCCAATAGAGTGATTAGGGATGATAATCCTAACTGATTAGATATTATGAGGGACAATGAAAGTCAATGAATGAGTGATTAGGTATGAGGATTGAGTGACTAGGGATGTTTAAAAATTATGAATAAGTGATTAGGCATGATGAGGGATGAGGAAAGAGTGATTAAGGATGATGAGGGATGATGAAAGAGTGATCAGGGATGATTGAGGGATATTGAGGGTTAATGAAAGAGTGATTATGGATAATTAAGGAGTGATTATAGATGAATAAGGATGGTGAGGGTCAATGAGAGAGTGTATATGGATAATGAGGGATGATGAGAGAGTGATTAGGGGCCATGAGAGTCTAAGGATGAGTAAGAAGTGATTAGGGATGAGGTAGGGATAATGAATAGGTGAAATCAACACAAAGTGATCATTTGATGTGTAAATTTCATAAATGTGACCTATGATATGCCAATCACACCACTTTGGATCAATTTTAAAGTGAGTGATTTGAAAACTTCAATTTTTATAAACCTAGACTCCTAAAAATGCTAGGAATCAATATAGGAGGAAAAGAAACCTAAAATATGACTATATGTTTACCAAAAATGGATATGAATTAAAAAAATTATGTCCTAAAATCCATAATTTCAATACTTTGACCTTTAAAATGCTTAAATACTAACCAGATTAGATTTTTAAAAACTATTTCCTACATCGTAAGGTGTGCAAATGTGAGACCAACTCTATCAGATGTAGAGTGACCTTAATTTATTTATTTACTAAAATAAATTTAAATTATAATGAAATAAATGTAATAATATAAATGTAAACTTATGCTTCATGTCAATATCAGTTTCATGTGCATGTTCACATGATTTTATGTGCCTAAAAACAATAATGCAATCACATTACTAATTTTATATTAATGTGATTATGTTATCTATTGACGTAATCATGTTACTAATGTGATTGTGTTATTTATTAACATGACATAAATATTTAAATTTAACTTAAAAAAACATTCATTTTGGCTTAGGAATGGCTTGGAATCCTAATCTAAAGGATTGGACCTATAAATATACAATTGAGTTCAAGCATTTTGATTTTAAAAAAAAAATCAAATTTCATCACCATATACACTGTGAATTTCAATGGTAAAATTCAAAAAATTAATACCATCATGATGATCATGCTCTCTTATTTCCAAAAATATAATTTATATATTTTTTGGACTAATTTAATGTTTTAAACTATGTTGATTTATAACTATACCTTTTTTATGCCATTACATGCAATAAATATACATGCCTATACATGTTAATGTAGTTTTTTTCATTTATCTAAGTGAAAAATAAGTTATATGTTCATAAACTATGCCTAATTCTACACAAATTCAAAAAAATAGAATTCTTTTTTAGGTAGTTAGCCACACCACATGGATGACTATCCATTATTTTCTCTATTTTTAGTATCTATTGACTTGAAAAAACCATTAAAAAATATTATTCATTTAAATAATATAAAAAATATAGGTCACAAAATATAATATCTTATCTAAATATCTTATCTAAATGTTCACCAAAGGGTTTCAAACAATATTAAATGCTTCTTCAAAAATGGTGCATTGCACGCTCATCTATCTACTCTATTTTCTTAAAAAAAATGGATTTCCTCTTCAAATTTTATATGTTTTACATAGTTATACTTGTATATTTTTAATAAAAATATTGATTTGAAAACTATACTTGAAATTATACATTTCATGTTATCACACAATCTTCAAATTTGGATGGTAGATATCTCAAATTATCTATAGAAATTTTGATTTTTAAAATTTTAGGAAAATCATGTCCATGAGTAGGCCCCTTTTTGTCCCCAACTTTGTGCACTTATCCCCATGTAACTATTTTATCACCCAATCTTAACATTCCATGTTTTATTCCACCCTAACCCTTCCATTTCCCAAAAATACACTTATTTCCTCTCTTATTCCACATAAGGATGAGTTTCCACTTTTAGTTATGGGTAGGGATGGTAAATAAATAAAAAATTATATCCCTAAGATGATTTTTCATTAAAAATACAATTTTGTGAGTAATTTTAGGATGTTATGCATGTAACTACGTATATATGGAACATTTTAACCATTACATCACCATAAATTTGAGAACTCTATCATCATAAAGTCATTATGTACAATATAAGCATTGGGATTATACTTGATGTTTTTTTATTTTATTTATTTGAGATGTTCACATGAACTTATAAATAATTATTTTGATGAAAATAAAAATAAAAAATATAATAGTTGTTGATCCAAAATCAACTTTCTATCTAATTAGGGGTAAAATTTATTAAACAACTAGAATTAAAATAAAAAATCCATTGGCTTATCAATGTAAAAATAAAATCATAGTTGAGAAGGTCCTACATGGTAATATAACACTATAATAATTCACCTAGGTTTAGTTTTTTGAGTGAAAAATAAAAAGAAATTTCACCTCAAGAAAGGATATGAAAACATTTCAGGTACCTTGAAGGATAAGGACAAGAATGGAAGAGATCTGAAATCAACAGGGATTAACTTGAAACATAAGATGATTGAGAAATAATGCTTTGTTATTTCATAAGTGTTTGTGCCTAACATATGCATTTATACTTTGGATTATGTTATTGGTATTACATAAGGATGTGGAATAGTTTCAGTAGAGGTAGGAAGGGAGGGGGTGATGAGGGATATGAATAAACTCATATTTTTATCTATTCTAATTTATCCAAATTTATAATTTAATATTAAATGAACTAAAAATAACTTTTTATCAATATTTTTCCACATTATCACATTACATATCCATGTTTCATAGATTTATCATTATGATTAAAATAATATGTTTTATAGATAAAATAGTGTGATTTAATGGTTTTTTCATTTAGGATTATTGATGGTGAAAGTAATATTTTAATTACTTATGATTATAATATTTTTCCAAGAGGTTATTAATTTTATAGATTATCTATAGCATTGGTTATAGCTTATTGTTTTTTGTATATGGTTAAATTATTTGTCACATTTCTTGATAAAAACACAATTTCTTAAAATAAAATAAATAATCATTGTCAAGTAATGATTATCCAATACTTTTTTTAATTCTATTTACTTTATTGGGACATGATTATCAATATTCCTCTTCACTACAAATGAACCATATAAAGTTGATGAAAATAAGAAGTAATGTGAATGATAATTGGTAGTTGGATATTATTATAATAAATTCCTTGATTCAATCTATCCACCTTTGGTAGAGTTGAACAATAATTTTAGGTGTAAATTTATATATCTTCCAATTTTCTAGACTAACTACTATGATTTCTTTTATAATATATTTTTTTGTAATTTCTTTTATCAAAGTATTGATGTAGGTTTATTTGTTTTAACTATTACGTATTATAATATATAAATAAATATTTTACCCCTATATTTAAGATATAATTTATACATTATATAATTATCTAAAACATAAAATTATACTATTGTTTATTGAGAGCAAGTTTTAATTTGGATTATAGTGTAATAAAACATAGAAACTCCTTAGATGATACAATTTTATTATTACTATTATCATGTAATTAATCTTGTCTTAAACAAGGAAAGGATTAAATTTATATTCCAACCAAGGCACATCCCATTTGTGGTCTATATTCTTGTTTTTCAGTTAGAATATTTATTTGGTGTGAGAATTTCATTATATAAGTGTGTGTATTGCCTTTCCATAGTTGAATTTATTTTACATAAATTAAATTTCATGTGTATACTTTTTAATTATGTATGTGTGACTTTTAATCCTATGTGTGAAACTTTCAATTCTATATTATGTGAGAAGCTTACAACTTAAAATAACAATTCAATTTTAATATTAACTTTCCTATACTTTCCTTTCCATAATTGTGATTTACTTTCCTATCATGTAATTTTTTAAAGAGTCTTACCCTTCAACATGTGTGTTTACTTTCAATACAAGTGTGGGTTATTCAAGTTTCAATTCTATAATATTTTATCATTTACTCTATGCCATAGTGTTTTCAATTAGCAAGTGTATTGACTTTCAATGATATTATGGGTTGTATTAGTTTCAATTAATTTATGTAATATATTAGAAATTAGTTCACTCAAATTTTAAAAGTGACTTATTAATGAATATATATTGAAGATTCCTTGTAAAATTATACATCCCTAGGTTGATAAATAAATGATCATGAAATTAATATGTTATAAGGTTTTCTATTTTTGTCCTCACCCTAGGTTTAAGGAGTTTTCCTCAACAATATAGATAAAAATGTGTTGTATGTCCCATACAATGAGTGCGCACAAATATTTTATGTCAATAACAGGTAAAAAATAATATTCCCAAGTGTCTAAAGGAAAATTTATGTGTCTAAAAATTCCCTCCTTTAAGTCTAGTATTGAAAATTCTAGATGAAAATAATAAAGTAATGAATCTGGTACTTGAGGCTCACCATATTTGGTGTCTTCATGTATGCCCTAAACATATAACTTGATCCATATAAAACCCAAAAGAAAACATGTAAAAATAAATATCCACTCAAGACATAAAATATTAAATATTAAATATTATTTGAATATTTTAAATTAAAATAGAGAGGAATGAATAGACCTTTGGGTAGGTAAACCAAGCTATAATTTGAAATTATTTGGATAATTACATGGGTTTATTATACTACAAGGATATCTAAAATATAAACATAAATATTTTGGTATAATATGCACCTTATTTTTGAAGGTTTTAAATGAAGTGTTGAAGTTAAAATGAGATTTATTTCAATCTAAAATTGAAACTATGCATTAATAAAATTATCCTAAAATTAATAGCTATCAAATTAGTTGTGTTGTGAGTGAAATTATTGATCAAAAAGTGTAATAAATAGATTAAAAATTAAAAATATATGACTTTTGGAAAAAATTATTATATAAATAAAATAATATTATAGATAAAACATACAAAAATATTCTTAGTTTTAATTAATGCACCACACTTCTATTGTGTGTAATTTATTAAATAAAGAAAGTTATCTTGAGCTAGTTATAAGGAAACTTACAATGAAAGTAAAGTCTAAAATAAAAAATATAATAAATAAATACTAGACCACTAAGTGAAACTAAAATAAACTAATTCAAAATAAAATATACTAAATAAATTTGTTTTAACTTACTATAAATATTTAGACATCATGCAAGAAACCTCTTTAATAGTAAAGTCAAACATGTAACTAAAATGACATCCTAATCAATCTAGGTTCCCCAACTAAGATAATTAAGTAAAATTAATTTGAATTCACTTAAATTTAAGTCATATAATTAATAAATAATGACCCAAAACTCTGGTAATGAATGGATAATGTTTTAGACTCAACTAAGAACTCAAACAGTGAAGTATAATGAATTGAATTGAACTAGAATTAATTGTTAGTTAATTGGTAGTTTCAACTATTTTTTATGAAATAATTGGAAAGTGTCCAAAGTGACAAAAAAATAATTAATTTCATAAATAAATTAAATAAAATTATAAAATACCTAAATAAATAAAATAAACTAAGTCAAAATATTGACCTCAAGTGCCCATATTGGAATTGTAATCAACATTCCCTCGTTTGATGCAAAGAGGTGAGATACCCATCATCTCCTTTAGTCTTCCATGAAAATAATTTTTCAATTGTTTGGTGAGAATATAAAAAAATGGTTTTCACTTCTCACATACTCAATGGAAAAGTTTTTATCATTGACCAAGTCTCTATCAAAATGATGTTTGAGTTCAATGTACTTGGTTCTAGCATGGAAAATTAGATTCTTGGATATTTATGTTTCCTCACTTTTATCACAAAATATATATGCTATCACAAGTTTATCCTATCTAAAATAATATAATATTTTTCTCATCCATAAACCTTGTGTGTGATCTAATGTAAGGGTTGTATATTATGTAGCCTATTTCTTTAAAGATAAAGAAACTAACCCACTTTCCATTGTGAATCAATAACCTAAATTTGGCTTCCTATCATCAATATATACAACCAAATATTAATATATGTATCTAATGATACATAAATAACTTGGTGGTTTGAATTGAATTCCTTGATTATAAGTACTTCTCATATATCTAGAAATTCTCTTGACTGCTTACAAATGCTTGAATGATTATTTGCCCATAAATATAAAAATTAGTGAAACCCCATAACTGATATCAGGTCTTATCATAGTGAGATACATCAAAAATATAGCCATGATTATAATTTTATTTTCATCAACTAAAGGAAGTCCATCCTCATTCATAATTTTTTCTCCACTTGGAATTCGAGTTTTTATGGGCTTCAAATCTTGAAGATTGTAATTATTTATCATGTCTTAGGCTTATTTGACTTGGAAAATTAATACTTCATATTTATTTTGATGTAATTCCATGCCAATAAAATAATTTATAAATCAAAGATTAGTCATCTCAAATTTTGATTTCATAGCTTCCTTGAATCTATTCAACATCTCCATAGATCTACCTAAAAAGATCAAGTAATATATTGGGACCCTAATTCATCTAAGTATAGATCCACAAAAAATCAATAGATTTATTGGTATGAGGAAATAATTTGGAAATATTTCCATTCTAGCACCTTTTGCCCAGCTAGAGGAATCATGGTATATCTATCATCATGATTACTTGGTGCCCAATTTTTTAGGGCATCTTCTTGAGTAGTTACACATGGAGACTATAGTGAAAAGGGCACAAGGTGATGGAGATAGTTAAATGATAAACCAAGACTCTGTATTATCACTTTATGTTCACCCTCTACCCTTATAAAAAGATGTTTTTAAGTGTTATATATCTAATCTTGATCTAGTGAGTAGAGGGATGAAAATTGAAGTAGTGAAGCTATACATAATTGGCTCTAGATATTCTATCAAGGATGCCATTAGCACAAGTTTTATCCTAAATGCCTATTGGGATCTAATTTTATTTCTAAATGTCACTTGTGAACATCTAGGCCACTTATTATTTTAGATGATCATTTACTCTATTTTTATAATATGAACTCTATTGTGTATTTAAAACATTAAGTAAATGAGGATTAGTTGATGTAATACATGGTGTCTTTGATTGAATGTCTTTCACTTCATTATTGAATTATGAAATGTTTATAATAAGTATAATGATTAAATTAATATATGAATGTGATATTGAAATGAAGTTCTTGTTCATAACATTAATGGGATCTCTATAATTTATGATGACATCAGCATATTATGTGGGAATACTCTAAGTGTAGGAAAGACCCCATGCCAAATAATGATATTTGTGCATAAGGTACTAACTTAAGAATAAACCTTTGATCTAAATCAATCCCCTTGACCCATAAAAGTGATGAATGACACTAAGCCTAGTAAGACAAATATCTATGCCCTTGAGATAATAGAGCCAGTAAATATAAGCTTGCACCCATATGATTAGAATGAGCTCCCTTAATAGGCTTTATACATATAGACCATCAACCTAGCCTAGAAATGGTTTGCACCAATGAACATACCAATGTTGTTATTACAATGACCAAGACTTATGAATAATGAGTTACACCATGACACAACTAACCTAATGTAGGCCCTAATTCTTTCTATGTTGTGTTTCAGGTGAGTGCATAAGGCTTGCACCTTATGTGAAATGATGTTGGCATAGTTGAGTGATAAATATTGAGTGATATAGGATTATTCTATGTTTTCTCCTAGTTTTAATAAGTCTAGAACCAACTTGGACAACTAGATAATCACATGACAAAGTAAAATAACTATAAACTAACTTTTCTATAACATTTTGTTTCCATTTCCAGGAACCATGTTGAATTTTTTTATTGAAATGGTACAATATAAAAATGATCTAGCCCTCCCTCAAGAACATTGAGTACTAGCTAAAATAGGTGGAAGATAAATTTTCATTGAAGAATCCATCATGTAAAAAACATAAGCTAAGGAAGTGGGTCTAGAACAACTTGTATGATGCTCTGTATGAGGTCTTATTTTGTGAAGTACATGAGCATGTGTATCAATGTTTGGTTACTTATGTGACCCATAGAATATTAATCTATAGATAGTTCCTTGAGTGGGTGAAGGAGAGATTATAAAAGCTTGAGAATATTGATGCCACTTGGACCATAATGTAGATAAATGTTGGAAAGGATTGCTAAATAGTTACATGCTTGAGTTCATAGTATCAACATACTCCTTCCCTAAAAAATTAGAGTATCAATTCTTGCATGATCCCAAAGGTAAATTTGTGAAATAATTTAAAAAATATCTCAAGTAATTAATGGTGTATCATGTCTTTTAAATAATATGAATGGAAGGCTAAAGTCCTTTCACATTTGAGTAATGTAACAAGGAAGTAGGGGATGTACAAGCAAAGTGTAATGGAAGAGAACAAGTATATTGATGCCTAAGAGCTTAGGTAATAAATTTATAATAAAATAAGGCATAAGTTGATGGAATATATAAAACTTTGAAGTGTTAAAAGAACCCATAGTTAGTGGTAAGGTCATAGGGAAGGATCTCTTAAACTGTAGCATTGTGAGGAGGAGAGAAACAATGAATCCATAGATCAAGATCAATATTTGATAGGTAAAGAATGCATTGAGTCCATATATAATTTGGTAACATAATATATGCTAAAATCACCTACTCCTTTTGAACCTATGGCATAATATCATTCACTAGATCCCCCATAGGAATAAAGAAGAGTGATAACTAATCTTATTGTCAACACAAAATTTGACCATTTTGCATATTTATAGTATAATTTTATACTTGAAAAAGTTTTACCTTATGAGGATTTGAGTGAGGATACCTATAGACCTTTGGGTACTAGATTGATAACATAAAATATGAATGTAAGCATTCTAATTCAACCAATGTTAGTTTCATAGCATTCCAATTCAACCAATGAACTATAATAGCCCATAAGAAGTGCCCTAGTACCACAAGTTAGTAGTAAAACACCATCATAATATTTGGCAACAAAAATAACAATGGGACCGGTGCCTAACCTAGTAGTGAAAGGTATTATATGGCCACTACGAAAACAAGTACTATGGGGAAATAACCTCAAATGCCAACCCCCCTATCATAAATTTACTATTAAATGGTTATGCACTTTCTAGAATACCAAGGCATGAAAAATGTTGTAGAGTATGTACTAAATTACTAATTAAAATGGAGTGCTTGGGGTATAACCCAATTTGATCACAAGGCAACATAGTTCACAACAAATCTATTTGATTGTGCTCATACCTAGTATAAGAAATTTTATCCTAAAAATGTTATAATTTACTATGACATCTTGAAGGAATCATTCCTAAAGGAATTAAACATAATTTAGTTTAAAAAATAGAGAATCACCATACTCAAGTAAATTAACCAAGGACTATCAAAGAGCATGCACCTATACAATACCATATTCAATACTCTTCTTTTTAAAATTCCTTATGATATTCACCCCTCTTAGCATGCATAATTATTTGTTGGGGTATTGATAGTACCCTTTAGAAGAGCTATTTATATGAAGACATTCATAGACCCTCATGAAGCACTTAAATCCACACTTAGAGGTAAGGAAATAGGAAGCACTAACACTAGGATTATCCCATTGATTGAGGTGAAGATTACATCCATGGATAGCCAAATCCAAAAACTTAAGATGATCAAAGGGGGTCATGGTGCATAGATTATAAAATGAATGGCCATAATAGAAACAACTACCGTCAAAGGAATGTGTGCACATTACTTATAAGATTTGAATTTATCATGAGGCACATGATGTTTAAAATGCCCTTTATTTTAATGTGTCATTCAAGTTAATGCAACCATTTATTATTGATTATGTGATACTTACACTCATACCATAACTAACTATCAAGTGATTGATGAGATCCATAAAAACATGAAAAGAGGCATAAGATAGGCCACTACAGTAATCAAGGGCAAGCTAACCAAGGCAATAAAGGATATGGACAATATAATGTAGGCTATGGAATGTAAAGATGTGAAAAATGGTGAGGTGGATGATGTAGTGGAGGAATATTCCCACTACGATCATGTTAAAAGTGTGGTTCAATTGAGCACATTCACCACAACTGGCTTACACATACAACATGTGGTTATTGTCAAGAAACACATAAGGTCAAGGAATTCCCCAAATTTTATAATAAATTAATCCATGTTAGGCCTAGTGTATAAAAGGTCACATGAATGATCAAGAATGAGCCTAAAATGAAGAATTGGATTCGAAAGGAGTAACTGACTCACATAGAGACAATAAAAGTGTATGCAAATACTCGTAATGGATTCACCAATTAGTTTATAGTTGATTTAGTATCAAATTCATGCCCATAATATGGGGAACCAAGTCACACTAAATGCATAACATGGATTGAACCCAAAGCTTCACCTTAATTAGAACCTACGTGCTAGAAAGATGTATTAAATCAAGATATGAGTGTGATTCAAAACCTACAAGGAGAGCTCCAACTAACATGAGACCTAAAGGTTAAAGATGTTCAAAAGGCTAAGGTAAAAGAGCTAATAAAGATCTTTTGCCTCCTATAAATAAAAGGGAGTTTTCCCCTAATTTTAAAGCATGAAGGGTAGAAGTCAATTGAAGTTGTTGTACGATGCATGGAAAGGGCATGAGAAGTTAGACATACCAAAAATTTAAAGTATGATAAAAAAATCTTGGTGAGTACCATCATTAATGGATAGTCTATGTGTGAGGTCCTTGTTGACATAGGTTCTGAGGTTAATGTCTTGACAAAAATTCATAGCATAAGATGGGTAGGTTGAGATTGAGGACTTTCCCTCATGTACTTTTCATGGCCAAGAAATCTAGGATGTAACTAGTTGAGATTATAAAAAGAACTAGTTTAGATATCATGGGTATAAATTTTTGTGTTAACTTTGAGGTAATCAAGTTGGTTGAATAAGAAAATTATCTGACATTCTTAAGAAGGATATGGTATTATCTGAATAATGTTGATATTCACTAAAAGAAGCATTATATGACTTTTTAAAATGGAAAGGAGAGGGTAGTTATCCCCCTCGTAAGTGAAAAAGGACACTCTTATGTAAAAAGTGTTAGTATAGAGGATTAAATCAACCACATCTACAACATCATGGTGCATGGTTCCAAGACTCTCAACCCAAATGGATAAGGAGTGGTTTTTTAGGAGGATGGATGGTTGGCCTCAAACACCACCAACATTTCTTATGAATAATGGTCTGAAGAATCTTATGAAATGACTAGTCAAAGGTGCCTCTTAGTGAGTTTTAAGGTGCCAAAACCTATGATGACTAGATGGGTCTAGATTGATTATACTAGGAAGAGATGGATCTCCTATAACATAAAGAAGGGGAAGAGAGAATTTTTCTTGAGTAGAGGTAAAAATTTTGTGCTTCTAAGATATGAGAAGATAAATCTTATAGAATAATACATTTTTGACCTCAAGTCATGCATCCTAAAGGAGATAGATATAATAGATGCACTAGTGTATAATTTGAGAGGCACTACCTCTCATTAGTGGGTAGTACAAAGGCTTATCTTGCCAAATTAGCAAGATATAAAATTAACCATCTATACTAGATTCAAAAAAATCAATAAGTACCTAGACATTTCTACATACTCTAGTAATTTAGATCTAGCTTCACACATACACTTGTGCGAAGAAACATGGATTGACTATGGCACAAAAACCCCAAATAACCTATCAATGCACACCTTCTATAGAACCTTAAAGATATGGGTGAGACCTTGGTATGTGGTTAATTTAAAATGTTAAGAGATAGCCAGTTAAGACATCCTAAAGGAGGATTTTATGGACACCTTCTCCTTTTCCTCATAAAATAGGAAATTGATTGAGCCACTACAAGTAATTAGAAGGGTAGTGTTTGAGGACATTACAATCTTAGAGCAACACATAAAAGATATGTTTAGGGAGAAAGGATTATTGCTCCCAAAATTCTTTGAGGAATGGTAACTCAATAGTGACTCGATTGATGAAGATATATATATCTATAAAACATGTAATTGGACATCCTTGAGAAGAATGATGAAGCTCATGCACCAAGTGGATGATAACACCCCTGATGAGTAAGGCCCTACTCATCTCCATATTAAAAAAAATTAGGGAGTAGGTAGGTCAAGGACACACATCAATAGAGAAATGAGACTTACCATAAACCACTCAAAACCACCCAAGTAGACATTAGCTCAGAGGGAAAACCAAATGTGACCACTCTGGGCACATATTGGTCTGACGTGGAGTAGGCATGAATTATGAATCTCATGAAGGAGTTTCAATATTTATTCTTATAAAACTATTGAGACATGAACGTAACCCACACATCCCTTGGAAAAATGAGAATAAAACTAGTGGATATCATGTGACCTATCAAGAAGCACCCCTATAGAATGAAACTCAATCTTTATGCCAAATTCAAAATGGAGATTGATGTTATGCTATTTCTAGGAGTGATTTAATTGATGCAAGAGTTAGAATGGGTGATCCCCATGGTTAATAGCATTAATAAGGATGGGTGCATCAACATTTTTATTGATTACTAGCTATTAAATTCCACTTGTATCATTGACCCCTTCTTAACTCCATTTATTGATGAAGTCTTGTATGGCATCATAGGATGTGAAATCTATACTTTCACTGATGGTTTCTCTAGATAATATCAAGTCCAAATTGAAGAGGTAGATAGGACTAAAAGAACATTTGTGATAGAATGGGGTTTTTTTACCTATAACATGATGCCACTTGGGCTCAATAATGTGCCATCAATATTCTCTAAAGTGGTCATCACTACCTTTAATTATTTTATTCATAATTTCCTCTAGGTGTACCTTAATGATTGGACTATGTATGAGATCATGAGAGACCATTATGACAACTTTCATCTCACGTTTTAGAGGTGATGAAAATTATAGATTTCCTTAAACCTTAAAAACTACATCTCCATAACACCTTTTGGCACCTTGCTTGAGAATATCATCTACAAATCTGGTCTTCTCATTGATCCTATGAAGATTTCCATTATTCCATAGCTTCAAACCACTTCCACATAGAAAGAAATTCATACCTTTCTTGGAAATTATGGCTATTATAGAAAGTTTATAAGGATATATGTAAGGATTGTTATGCTGCTAGAGGATATTTTATGCAAGGATGGCCCATTATATCAGGGCACAATGTAAGAGTATTCCTTTAAAACTATAAATCTTAAGTTGACTAGCATGCCTATTTTACAATTTCCTGACTGGATGACTCCATTCCATGTCTATGTTGATGTATCTAGCTCTGTAACTAGAACCATTATGGTAAAACATAGAAAAGGTAAGATGGATCATCTTATCTCCTTCACAAGTTAAAAATTGACCTAGGCAAAACAAAATTACACAACTACTGAGTGTGAAGAATTGGCTATGGTTTATGCCCTCCAAAAAATTTAGGCAATACTTGTTGGTGACCCCATTCACATTTTTCACATATCATGAAATACTTAATTACCTCATGAATAATCCCATTCTCCATAGGTACATTTATAAATGGATGATTATGTTTTAGGAATTATAGTTCTTAGTTGTTAAACATGGAAAATAGAACTCAGGTCCAAACCATTTATCCCACATAGAATCTGATGATGTAGCAGTGCCTATTAAGGATGACATGCTGGATGTAAAAATATATAGAATCCAACATACCCCTAAGGACTTGGAAAAGATATCTAATTTCCTAACATCTAGGTTTGCACCCCATATGATGATAAGCAAAGAAAATAAATAACTCATAGTTTGTACTTCCCCTTTTCTGCTCATTAGTAGGTAATTATACAAAATAGGTCAAAATGAAGTGTTATATTGATGTCTCTTGAAACAAGAAAGGGACTCCATTTTATGTGAGGAACATGAGGGAATAGAAGAAGGCCATTATGTTGGAGAAGAAACAACATGTAAGGTATTATATTAAGGTTTGTGGTGACCAAGTTTGTTCCAAGATGCAAAGGATTACACCAAGGCATGTGACATATGCTAGTTTACAGGGAAACCCAACCACTAGGATGAGATTAACTTAATCCCCATTTTTGCCTAGGTTCCATTTAAAAATGGGCCATTGATTTTGTTGGGCCAATTACTCTTATAGTAAGGTGCATAGGTATAAGGTATATTCTGATAGCCACTAACTATGTCACAAAGTGGACCAAGGTAGTGCTAACCGAAAACTACATAACCATCATAGGCATAAGGTTCATATGCGATAACATCATAAGTCATTATAGGTGCCCACTAAATTTGACTAGTGATAGAGGCACACACTTCATTAATGAAACTATGTAGATCATGTTAACCAGATACATGGTGGTGCACCATAAGACCATGCCTTATCATTCACAAGTGAATGGCATAACTAAGGCATTAAACAAGATCCTAGAGATGTGTTTCTATGTGACATTGGTCATAAAGATTATGATGATCAAGTATTAGTGGTATTTTGGGTATATCACATAACCTAAAAGCACTTAAACAAGGCCACACCATTTCAACTAGTGTTTCACATTGAGACAATTCTATTTATGGAGTTCTTGGTACCATCTTTGCACATTACATGAATTGGTCATTTGGATGAACAAGAATAATTAAGTGTAAGGATGAAAGACTTAGATATGTTAGATGAGGTATGTTCCCAAGAAAGATAGAGCCATTAGATCAAGAAGGAATCCCATAATCTATGGCATGACAAGCATATTAAGTATAAGTAACTGACTGAAGGAGCATTTGTCTTAATCTATGAATCCAAGTATCTTAACCACCTAGGAAAGCTATAAATTATGTGGATGGGTCCATATCTCATCCATAAAATATTATAAACTAGTGCATGCAAGGTTCACATGTTTTTGGGTGAAATGTTCCCTGGTCATTTCAATGGTAATCGGTTGAAACTGTATAGGCAATAGGATGGTTGTTGTGCCATTAGACACTAACTTCCCAATCAAAAGTTGGTTGTGTTATGTTGACTTGAATAATGTTTGGCACAAGACAAACATTTATAATTTGTGTTTTCTTGATGAGTGAATATGTAGTACTTTGAGGCCCATCAGTTAAATATTTTAGCAATTTCACACATAAATCCAACTAGGTGAGTCAAACATAGATGCTTTCCAAAGTACTTAAGGTTAGACAGCTAAGTTATGGGCACATGAAGCTTACCAAATTATGAAAATAAGTGTATAAGATCCTAATACTCAATATTTTATAATTAATGAACTTTTATTCCCTTATGAGATATACTCTAGCACTTCTATATATAATACCAATCAGGTGAGTTAAGTGAGGTTGTTTTCTACGTACCTAAGACTAGACACCAAATCTTATCAGTGCATGAAACTTTTTAGACTTTGAAAATATGAGTAGAAATTAATAAAGAGAGGTGCAAAATATGTAAATGAATAAAAATTCTAAATAATATGCACATTATGATCATACATAAGTGATCAAAAGTAGAGAATGAAGTACTGAAGGGCCAACACAAGGGATTTGTATGCATTAGGGTAAGGCAAGCTAAAGAGATGAAAGTGCAAAAAAATCAACCAAGATAGTAAATCATGCTTAAAATGAAAGCACAGTAGGAAAATAAGATGGAATCATGGAGGCTAAATCATGCACGTGTGGGGTGTTGCACCCAGATTGCTATAAGGAAGGTGAAAGTCATGCCAAGGGAATAAAGCATAGGAGAAAGATCATTAAGACAAGATGGCATCCACCCAAAGTAAGGTGGGAAGTGACCATTTGAACTACATGTCACTTTACCAAAAATACCATTAGCAAAATAAATTAAGGTGATGATGAAGGCAAAAAAATATGCATTGAATGTGTATGTGATAGTAGATTTTCATGGATTTTGTGGGTTTTAGTGAATTCTAAGAAATCTAGGTGCTACCATGCCATTACTCACCTACAATTAAGAAGGTAGATGAATTAGGGGTATAAAGCAGTTAAGGTCTAACTAGTTCAAGTTATAAATATCAAAATAATTTGAACTAAAAATTTAGAACAATAAACCAGAGCTGAATCGACAAACTAGAGACAAAGCAAATAAATGTTATTAGAGTGAAATCATGAGCACCCACAAATGGAAAAAATGTGGGGCAAAACTAGTATGAGAACCATAAAGAAAAAAATTTGAGGGATGTTAAGGCTACCATTAACAACAAGTAAATATAGAGAGACAAAGTCACAGTCATAGATCTCACAATTGTGAGGAACACCAACACAAATTACAAGCTTTGGCAAAGTAAATAAACCATACTTCAACACAACTAGTTCAATATAGGGAATAAATGCATGAGTTATATCCCACCACAAGAATACAAGGATTCCAAGAGGGCATGGATAGTGGAAGTGACAATAGATATAAATAATAAATCATAACTATTATAAGGATTTAGCATCATCAAGGTTAATATGGAGGTGCTTTCAAATATGTCATATTGAGAAATGTAGTTTCCCACATAGGTTTTAGTAGGAGAAAATTAGGTATCCTTCATATACACCTAATGACTAAAGGATTACAACTAACACACTGTAAGCAATGCACAAGATATAATACAAGATTGGGTGGTTTATATGGGGGCCAATATTGAAGCAAACATGACATTATTTGATGTCTCTATTAGAGACAAACTTGTAACCACCAATGTAACTCAGCTCTATATGTTACAATGTTTTGATAAAATAAAGGATATCATGCATTTCCTCCTCTCATACATCTAAAGGGACTACTTATACTTTGTAAGGAGGTGCATGTAGTTATCATCAAGCCTTATTGTCCAAATCATTAGGCTCGTAATCTTTAACACAGATATCCATTGGATGATGGTGGATGATGTTGAAGTTGAAAAGGTCATGAAACTCCTTAGGTACTAAAAGGGAGGGCTTGCATTTATAATCAAAGACATCAAGGACCTTAGAATGAGGGTATTTTCATGCTTTATGAGTTTAAAACTTTAACTAGATAGATGATGGATATAAATCACCAAAACTTAACCATATATTGCCTACTACATGGTGTAGGGGGTTATGTTTAACAGCATAAAGTTTATTACAAAAGAAAGGATGAATAATTCTATTGAATTTCACATAACACATGAGACCTTTCAATTGGATTTGATGTTGATTTTAATAGTTATGGAGAATATTGGTGTACTTGATGGTGATAAGGAAAAACTTTGGGTCTTCATAACACATAAGGACTCCCCAATGCTAAAGTATCAAAACTTTACCTACCCCTCCCCCCACATTCTCCAAGAAGTACAATACTCAAGTGATAGGGTGGTGTGCCTAGTATATCAAAGCATTAAAGGAGTGATGAATAACTAAGGATATCCCTTAGAATATGTTTGGAAAGAAGACCTTTGTCATGATGATATACTTTTTTTAGTTCACTTGGCACTCATAGATGAAAAAAAGTCAGGCTAGCTGAATCTCCCTTACGTATTTTCATCCAAATACTTCAGGGATGTGCTAAGAAGAATTCTTAATTAATAATAGCTATACATCCTAATGAAAACCATGGATTTGGAAAGAAGCACGTTATGAAGCTAATATGTGTGTGAAAGATGGAAAGCTACCAGAGATGAGGATGATGACTTAGATCATATTGACATCCATCCCCTCTAGAATGAAGTGATTCTAAAGAACATCCACATTTTATATTATAAGATGAAGTTTAGAAAAAAGGGTGCATTTTTTGAGAATGATGATTACCTACCCCTCCAAATTAGTGAAGAAGGAAAATTTGTGCTAGTAGTGTAGATAAAATTCACAAGAAAAAGTGGGGAAAAAAACTATAGGAAATTTAAGAGCACCTCAGGTTAAAGATTACATCTAATGATGAATTAACTCCATTTGTACCAAAGAATAAGTACATGACCTTCATGATAGGGATTGCTTCACTTAGTAAAAGGGAGAAGAAAAATAATTA
Source organism: Torreya grandis (assembly GCA_037957365.1). Lineage (NCBI taxonomy): Eukaryota > Viridiplantae > Streptophyta > Pinopsida > Cupressales > Taxaceae > Torreya > Torreya grandis. The sequence continues at coordinate 135,929 of JARHVA010006677.1, read as the reverse complement.
TAAGGGGGTAACTATAATTCCCATAATTACCTTGGTAGAGATGGAGGCATAAGAGGCACATGAGGAAATTAAATCATATTAGACATGTGAAGAGATGGAGGAGGAGTTGGAAGTAAGGATGAAATCTTACATCATGTAAGAAGAAGCAGAAGAAGATCCCAACACTATATAAGTTTAGGAGGCCCTCTAAGCTAAGACTAGCACCATGCTTGGAGAAGCAAAAATTCTAGAAAGCACCTCAACCAAAAAACTTGCCACACAACCCCTAAAAATTGAGGAGGAAAAGACAAAAACATGGAGGAAATTTGGGATGAGCATGGTAGATATCTCGAAGGTTTTAGCACTAGAGGATTAAAAGGGATAGCATAAGGAAGAAAGGCATGACCCAAGAGGGAATTGAGAAGATTGAGGTCAAGGAAATAAAGGTTGAAGAAGAAAAATCCTTACCATTAGAAAGGAAGAGGAAGGCTAAGAGAAAAAATAAGGCCCAATAATAAAAAGCCAAGAAAGAGAAGGAAAATAAAGAGGTTATCATAAGCACATAACCAATAAAGGAAGTAACAAAAAAGTCACCTAGTACCCCCGCCAGTATAATAAAAGAAACTACACCACGGGTGTGCCCAAATAGTGAAGGGGTGCTCAGAGACAAGGAAGGTGATGGTGGTGCCTTAAAATAACAAATGAAGACTATCTAAGAAATCCATCAAAAATAAGAAGGCAAACATGGCACTGAGGAAGAAGAAGTAGATAAAGTGGACAAGTTCAAGGAAGAACCCCTACTAAAGTAAGAAGAAGGAACCTCAGAGGAAAGTGTCAAAGAGAACACTAGTGTTGATGATGAGGGAGAAAAGTAAACAAATTTGGCCATCACTGAGAAAGAAGGCATCAAGCCAAGTTTAAGATAAAATTATGTAGAAGGGGTAGATCAATGAATATTACTATATGTTTGAGTGCATGTCCACTGTAGCTACCACAATTGACATGCCAACGACTATCAATTATTTTGACATTTATATGGATGATCCTCATTTACATGTGTTATAGAAGGACATAATAGGTATAGAGAAACTAAAAGAATGGAATGACACCCTTCTTAGAAACCCCCATGTAATAAACCCAGTCAAGTTGGCAAACATGCTCATTTGGATGACATATGAAGTAGTATAGAAGAACATCATCAATGATGTTAGGGCCTCCAAATGGAATAAGATTGTGGTAGATGTAGAAGATGAAACAAAGTCTATGAAGTTTAAATTATAACAACTAGCTGATTACATAAAGGTAGTTGGGCCATCCCTCTTGGATTATGTTGACACTTTGATTCTTTTGTAGGCCGACAAGGTATGTATGCTAGTAGAGCATATGTTCTCAAGGTTGAAGGTAGATTTGGTGCTAAAATAAGAGGATGAACCATATACCATGATAAAATATGAGATGGTTGTAAATATTGAAGATGTGGAAGACCTCTTCATACAACCTCAATAGGGTACAAATGCAATCGATGCCATCATTTGTAACTTCTCTAACTAGGCATTAGTCATAGATGCACACCTAAAATAGTCTAAGGGGAGAAGGAAGGGCTGATGGTGAAGGTATACACTATGAGTAGATTTAAGTACACCTAAATAATGGATAATGTCAATGCCTTGATCACATAGATGAAAGACTAGGAATAAATCTTTTAAGCACTCTTCTAGACCTTACAAACTAAGGCTTGCAAATAAGGAGAAATCTTGGACAAAGGAGTAGTAAAAGCTAAGGCAAACCTCAAGGAATTTTGAAAGGAATTAGAGAATATAGATGTGATCATACTTAGCACTAATTAAATGGAAATATATATCACCATTGAGTAACTCAAGCTCACTCTCAAGGGCTTTGAGGACTTCTACACCAAACTAAAGGAGAATGCATTGACAATCAGCATGGTAAGAGCATTGAAAGACTTTTCTAAGGGTAGACTAGTAATTTTGTATGGGGTTATGTTAGTCCCTTAATTAATTTAAGTATGAATACACACCAACTCAGTATATTTCTCAATGTAAGGAAATCATTTGGTAAGATTTCCATTTTGGCACCTTTTTGTACGAGCTGGAGGAATAATTGAAGACCTAGCACTCGATGGTAGATGGTTAATTGGCACATAGATTTTTAGGGCATCTTCTTGAGTGGATATATATGGTGCTGACAACATGAGGGATGAAAGGTGGTGGATCCAATGGAATGATTAACCAATGTTCCATCTCGTCAGCTGGCATACACCCTCCACCCTAGCACAAAGATGTTTTTAAGTCATACAAATCCAAGCTAGATCCAATGAGCAAAGGGACAAAAATTGAAGTAACAAATCTCTATATAATTATCTCTCAATATTCTATAAAAAACACCATAATCACAAAATTTAGCCTAGATTCCTTTCAGGATCCAATTTTATCTCCCAAGCTCACTTGTGAGTTGTTGGGACATTTAGTAGTTTAGATGAGTATTTGCTCTATTTTCACAATATGAACTATACTCTGCATTTGAATAATTAAGTAAATGAATATCATTTTTTGTAATACATGGTATATTTTATTTAATTTTTTTCACTTCATTATTGAATTATGCAATATTTGTAATAAGTATAATGGTTAGTTTAATATATGAATGTGGTATTTAAATAGTTCTAGTTTAGATCATTAATGACATCTCTATAATTTTTGATGATATTAGAATATTATGTGGGAATAATCTAAGTGTAGGAAATACCCTACACTAAACAATTATATATTTTCCTAATGCACTAACTTAATCATAAACCTTTGATCTGAAGCAACCCCCTTGACCCGTCAAAGCACCAAATGGTGCTAAGCCTAGTAAGATATAGATTTATGCCCTTGAGACAATAGAACCACCAAATATAAGCTTACACCCCTATGAATATAATGAGATAAACTAATATTATTTGTGCCTATAGACCATCATTCTAGGCTAGAAATGGTTCTCACTAATGAAACTACCAATGCCATTATTACAATTACCGAGTCCTATGAAGAATGAGTTATGACATGACACAACTACCCCAACATAGACCCCATTTATTTCCCTATTACACTTCAGGTGATCACATAAGGATTATACCATATTTCAATTGATATTAATGTAATGTATTGACAAATGTTGAGTGTTATATGATTAGTTTATGTTTTTTCCTAGTTGTAACAAGTCTAGAACTGATTTGGACAACTAGATAAGCACTTGGCCAAGTAAATGAACTAGAAAATAAATTTTATAAAACATCATCTAAATATATACATACATATAAAAAATTATAATTAAATGTGTGTATGCAAATATCTGGTTCATTTTGACTTATTACAAACCCTTGATCTAATAATCAATTATAAATTCTTGAGTACCAAGCTCTTGGAACTTGTTTTAGCCCATAAAACCTTATGGCTTCCCCACATTAATTTTATGTATATTACATATTTAATTATAATATACAATATCAATTATTATTATAGTATCTTTAAAATCCACATGATCATAGGTTTCCTCATAGTTAATCCCATATGTTAGTGCAAATCCTTTTGCAACTAGTCTATCTTTTAGGTTGGAAATTATACCATCACTTTAAAATTTTGTATTGTATACCCAATTTGTTTCAATGAAATATTTATTAAATTTATGAAGAATTAAGTTCAATATATCATTCATCTCAATTTAATATATTTCTTATTTCATAGTATCCACCTATTATTTTATTTGACTAGCTTCTACATAACTTCTAGGTCACTAGTCATAGATGATAATGCAAACATAATATTTTCATCACAATTATCATAAAATAAGTTACCTTCTTGATGTTTTATCATTTTTATACTCCTATAATAATTATTATAAACATAATATTGTATATATTAGGACTCAATAAATTATTATTATTATTATTATTATTATTATTATTATTATTATTATTATTATTATTATTATTATTATTATTATTATTATTATTATTGCTTGGAGTTGATGTAGATGGATGACTAGTGTCTTTTAAAGAGTTAGTATTGTTTCCTAATAAACTACAAAAATATGTAAAATTTTATAATACCTCAAAATAAAATCAAAGGGGATTACCCAATTCAATTATTACTTATGTAACTACATTATCATCACCATCATACACTTAATTTTTTTTAAAAAATACAATCCATCCAAACAATTATAGATTTACTAGTAAGATTCTAAAACTTGTATGCTTTGATTTCATCACTATATCCTTTAAAATTATGATGAACACTCTTAGGAAAAATTATATCACCCTTAAATTTTATTTTGGCTATTTTAATTCTACCATTTCCTTTAAATTTTATGGACTTTACATCTCCTAATTTCTCTTGGCTTTTGAATTTATAATCTAACTTGTGTAAATAATCTTTGTGACTTGCCACCTAATTTGAACAGCCTGAATCAAGAGAAAAAGATATTATTTTCTTCCTCTATTATCATGAAAAAATTGATACAATAATAATATCCATATTTAAAATCACTTTTTTCCACTTCAAAATCCTACTTTTCCCTTTCTTGATTGGCTTGATTTTTATCTATTAGTATGTTGTAATCTTTTATCATGTGTTTTGATTTCTTGTAGTAATGACAAGTAAAGAATTTTTTTATTACCTTTGAAGTTTGATTTAAATTTATAATTTGATGAATTTTTTAAAATGCCTTGATTATAATCTTATTTATTTTTGGTTTTTGAATAATTTTCCTTAGTTTTAAGTCATTTTTCTAGACCAAGTTCTAGATCTTCAGCATATAGTCTCATCTTATATTCAAGAAACAAAAGATAACCCATTAACTCGTCAACACTTATAGTGTTCATGTATTTAAAATATTAAATATTGATCATAATATGCATCCATATTTGGCTTAAATATCTCAAAATATTTCTTATTTTAATATTTTATTGTAAATTTTCTCTATAAACCCTCATTCGAAGAACTAAATCATTTACCCTTATGCAATAATATCTAACTCCTTCAAAATCTGACATTCTATAGTTTTTAAATTTTTAAGGTTTTGTATTTTTTTTCTCTTAACTTAATGGAGCATTGATATGAAGTATCTAAGGTATTCCATTCCTCTTGGGCATTCTTTTATCTTGTAATTTTTAGATAAATTCTTGGGTCTATGACACTCTAAAGATAGAAGAAATTTTGTGAATCTCCATTTTGTTCATCCTTTTTTTATATTCTTATGTCAAGGTGTTTGAATATCAAGGTGATGTGTAATCACAAAAAATATTTTCCAAACTCATTTCCACACACTAACTATTTTCAATTAATCTCTCCAATAATCAATGTTATCACCTTTAAAGATAAGGATATTCATGGAAGCATAATTTATTGAAGCCATTGTTTCTTCTAATAATGGCCTAAAAAACCTTAATAACATTGGTTTAAATTGGATACAATAAAAAATTAATGTTTTAAATGAATTTTTGGAGTGAAAATCATATTATTTTGTTGTAGTATTATAATTTTATATCAACAAAACTGTCCCACAATTACTAGTTGCCAACGTAGTTGTATTGTGAGTGAAATTATTGATCAAAAAGTGTATTAAATATATTCAAACTTTAAAATATATGTTTTTTGGTCTATATTACTATATATGTAAAATAATATCAGATATAAAACATATAAAAATATTCTCAACTATAATTAAGTAGCCACACTTTTATTTTGGGCAACTTTATCAAATAAATAAAGCTATCTTGAGCTAGTTATAAATAAATTTGTAATGCAAGTAAAGTATAAAAGTAAAAATATAATACATAAATCATATAACACTAAGTGAATTTAAATATACTAAATCAAATAAAAAATATTAAATAATCTAATTTTAACTTACTGTAAGTTGAAAATATGACTAAATATATATCTTAGTCAACCTAAGCACCCCAACTAAGTTAATTAAAGAAAATTAACTAAAATTAAATTTAATTAAGTCATATAATCAATAAATTATGCCCTAAATATTTTTAAATCAGTGGATAATCTTTTATACTCAGCTAATAACTCAAATAATGAACTATAGTGAACTGAAGTGAATTACAGTTAACTGGTAGTTAACTTAGTTCCATATGTTTTTTAGGAAATCATTAAAAAGTGTTTGAAAGTGAACAAAAAAGTAATTAAGGTCATAAATACATTAAATAATCTTCTAAAACACTAAAATAAATAAAAAATAAGTCTACAAATAGAACTTAAGTTCCCATATTGGCATCATGCTCAATAGTTTGTATGTCAAGGTGGAGCCAGGTATCAAGCCCATATGTTAAATTGAAGCTTTGAATCCACCATTTCATATATATTTTAGATTAAAAATTCCTACCTAATACCATAGTTTCCATAATGTAAATCTAAAAATACATGCATGAACAAAATCCATGCCCCATAATATTATGCATATATACTCAATGTGATATTTAATTCTATAAATCTATATGTCATTATATCTAATCTGGTAAATCTAATAACCTGCTCGATCTAATATATGTAATATAATATAAATTTTCAATTTTATACATGTAATATGTCTCATTATGTCATACAAATTTTCACTTGTTCATCATTATCTTCTTAAACTCCCCACATATTCCTTACATAAGTGTAAATATATTGATATGTCAAAATCTTAATCTCAATCTAACCTAATATGAATCATAATATATCCTAGTCTATGTCATATGAATCATTTAATCTGATCTAAAATTTGAATTTTTTTTCTATCAATGCATAAATATCTATGAAAAGTCCATTAATATACCTCATTTTTTATGTGAGATGAATCTTGATAATCAGTCATCTCAAAATGATACATAATAACAACAACAACAACAACAATAATAATAATAATAATAAAACCATTTAGATTTCAAATTCTAGATAAGGGATTTAAGTGTGTTTTGTTAGATAATGTATAATGACTCAAAATTTATAAAATTATGGAGAATGAGGAAGGAAACATAGTGGATGACCTTCATTAATTTGAATTTATGCCTAGGTAGGAAAACTAGAATGGTCATGTGGACACTACTTGGATGCCAAAATACAATATTATGTGAAACTATGATCTCTCTAAAGTCAATGTGTCCCCACATGATGCCCTTTATGTAAAAGGAATGATGGAAAAAGTCCCTAAAGAGATGGATTTTTCTTAGAAGCAGGTAGACAATATCGACTTTGGTCAAGAAAAGAGTGACCCACATTCCCCCAAACTATATTGGGTGGATAGAGTAAAAGGTAAAAGCCTATTGCGCTATGATCTTTCAAATATTAATATTCTTTCAATGGTGGAGAAAAATGAGGTTTTCATTCTAGTCCTTAACCCCATGGTGGAATAAGTTAATATGTAACTAGCTAAATCCATCTTGGTTAGGGTGAATGGATTTTGACTACGTATTAACTCTTTTCACAGCTAGACTAAATCCAAGTGGAAGCCCAAAAGAAAATTGGAGGTGTTTGCCTTGGCTAGATGGTTATTTATGGTCAACTTATCCTTGCAATAATATTATATAAAGGTTCTATTTGAAGGGCCTTGGCTCATGGGCAAACCTAGCATAGATACTAGGAGGTGGAAAGTTAGTTTGAATCTAAGCAACATTGTCATGGATGATATTCCAATGTGGGTTACTTTCTCATAATTCCATTTATAATATTGACACCTAGAAGTTATTAAAGGTAAATTTAGGGCACTAGGGTAATCCCTAGTGATCGACTTGATAAAAATCTCTCACTGAAGAATGGTCACAACATGAGTGTACATCTTTTTGCTAGTGGACAAGACACTACTCCATAAGATCAAAATTAAGTCAATGTATGTAGAATGGATACAAAAAATGGTGAATGAGATTAAATCCATCATTTTCCTACATCATAAAATTCCTAACCATATGCTAAAATACTATCCTAAGAAACTTTGGGATCATGTCACCCTCTGGCACATGTGGCCTCAAATGGTTGCATCGAAGAAGGAACAAAAAGTTGTCCACACACTCAAAATTTGATTTCCTAAATCTTCACCAAGTGTTTCATTTCCCAATGATCTAAAAGTTATTTTAGGAAATAACTCTTTTGATCCTCTTAACTATTTTTTGATTCTATGTCCCTTAGTGAGAAGGTGTCCCCCTAGAGATCCTCCTTGGACCCCCTCCATCACCTACCCCTCCTCCACCTCCCTCTACCCTAAAAATCTCCTAAGACCCCTTGAATCCTCCCCCACACCCAACCCTATCTTCCTCTTCCCCCACCCTCTCAATGGGTTTTGGTCACCCCTCTTAGGTGCATCACCCCTTGGGTGAATCAAGCCTCATCCCCTCTTTTGGTCCTTTCCTCTCCCCATCCAAACTTGTTTTAATTCCATTTCCCTCTTCCCCACTTATTTTCACCCTAGGTGGCCCTATCCCCCTTTCTCCCACATTGTCCCTTCATCTATCTCAACCTCCCCCTCCTTCTCCTTTAAGTGGTCACTCATTGGGATATTTTTAACCACTTAAGCTTGCTCCTATCTCATTGATAGCCTAAGCTCTAGCTCAAAAAACCTCCCTCTTTGCTACCTTAGACTAAGAAATTATACCCCTTCCTATGGATCTTCTTTATCTCCCCTTTTGAAAACTATAGAGCCCAATAAAGATTGGGGATAATGTTCTACAAATAAATATCCATCTTAGAAAATTCCCTAGGAAGAAGGGTTTACCACAAACTCCAAAATTAGAAAAGGAAGGGAAAAAGAATAATATTGGAGTCACCCCAAAAATAGTGGGTAGGTGACCTAGAATGGTCATAAGGAATTTAGAAATGACTAAAGAAATAACTAAGGATTCCCAGTAAACCCTCAAAATAAATCAAGATAAGAAATGAAAATCTTAACATGGAATGTTATGGGGTTAAACAACCCCAATAAGTACAAGACCTTTTCTAACCTTAATAAAAGAGTTGAACCTATTATTTTTATTATCCATGAAACAAACATGTCTAAAATAGCTTTAAGATCATGTGCTAAGAAAGTTTGGAGAAAATCTCATGTGTTAGTTTTGGATTATAATGGTGCCTCAAAGGGCCTAGATATTTTTTTGAACCTAGATTATCTTGAAGTAAATCTTCTCTAGAAGACCAATGACTAGATATCCATCATCTTGAGGGACCTAGATAAAAATGAGGAATGGATCCTCTCTAATGTCTATGCTCTAAACATCAAAACTTCTAGAAATAATTTATGAGAAAACATTTTATCCTTTTGAAGGACTTGAGATAGATGGAACTAGATTATTTATAAATTTAATACCCCTTTACTCTTAGGGATAAAAGAGGAGGAATATAGATCTCATATAAATCATGATAGATTTTAACAATTTCATTGAAAGTCTAGGGATAGTAGATGTGGATCTAAATGTCAACTCATTCACATGGTCCAATAAAAAGACTAGGTGAAAATTTTATTTAGGTCTACCTTGATAGAGTTTTGATCTCCTTAAATTTGGATATTCATTTCTCTAGTAGGTTCTCTTCCTTTCCTATAATTTGGTTGGACCATAACCCTTTTATCTTTGAAGGGGATAAACTATTGAAACTAAAATATAGTCCCTTCAAATTTGATAATATGTGGATTCATCACCCAAACATAATTAAATATTTAAAGGAATGGTGTAATGAACCATTCTCAAGATTAGATATGTTTATTCTGACCAAAAAATTAAGTTTCCTCAAACTAAAGATGAAAATTTGGAACAAGGAAGTCTTTGGTGACATCTTCGTACAAAAAAGGGCACTGGAGAAAGAACTAATGACAATTGAAGAAACCTCAGCTATGGACTACAATAGAAAATAGATTCACCAAAAGGAAAAATAAATTTTGTGCCAATTTCAAAACCTTGAGGCAAGGGAAAAATCATATTGGAGATAAAATTCTAGTTGTGTTTGGCTGAAGGACAGGGACAAGAATATGAAGTTCTTCCATCACTTGGCAATGAGATCTAGAAATTTTAAAAGAATTTTTTAATTCCAAATGGATAATGGTTTTATTATAAAATATTATGAAGATATTTCCTACCATACAATCAAATTTTTCAAAAACCTTCTCATGGAAGGTCTCCTAGATGAACAACTTGTGGACAACATGTTGAACAACTTTCACAAAGTCATTTATAACACTAACAATACTTCCCTTACTAAAGTCCCACCTAAAGAGGATATAAAAATACGTGGTCTTCATTATCAAAGGATTTAAATACCTAGGACCTAATATCTTCCCATGATTTTTCTTTCAAATATTTTGGGATATAATTCACACTGAGGTCAAGGCAGTTACTAGGGAATTCTTCCATTCGAATACCATCCTCAGAGAAATGAATAACACATTTTTATTTATAATTCTAAAAAATAAAGGATCAAACAATTTATATGACTTATACCCTATCATCCTTTGTAATACCACTTATAAAATTATCTCAATCATCTTGGTGAAGCAAATGCAACATCTTTTGGATAAAATCATTGGGGAATAATAGGGTACTTTTGTGGCAAGAAGACAAATAATAGATGAAATCAATCTAGTGCATGAAGCCATCCATTCCATATCCAAATCCTTGAGGTAATGAATATTAATTAATCTAGACATGACTAAAGCCTATGATTATTTCTTCTAGAATTGTTTAATGATGATCTTGGAAAAGTTGGGCTTTAATCTAGACATAAGGAAAATCATCTAGAATTTTACAACCACCCCAAATTCTCCATAATCATGAATGGGGTTACAAAAGGGTTATTTTTTTCTTATAGAGGACTAATAATAGGATAACCCCTCTCCCCATACCTCTTCATCATTATGGTATAAACCCTAAGAAGGAGTTTACTAAAAACCTACACATAGTGTCTGATTACATGAATCTCAGTGGCATTCAATACTAAGCCTGTCACTTATGAATAATTTGTAGATGATATGATAATTTTAAGGGAAGACTCTATGGAGGAATCCAAACATATAAAATACATATTAAAAAATTAAGAATCTATTTTTAACCAATGCATTAATTTATGGAACAACTCTCTATTTTTGTTAACACTCAACTCATACAACAAAAAAGAATTTATAGAATTTTGGAATGCTAGGTGAGTAAACTAATAACAAACCATTTAGGCATTCTAATTTTTGAACTTAAAATAAATTATTATATTTATAACCCCCTCATTGATACAATCTAAAGGAATCTTGTAGGGTTGAAGGGACACTTCCTCACCTAGGTAGGTAAATTTTAGCGACCTAAAGCCTCAATCAGGAGTATCCCCATGTACCAAATGTCTATATTTTAGATAGACACCAAGGATGTAGCTAAAATTTAATAAATTCAAAAGAATTTATTATGGATGGGCACTAAGGATAGATTCAATTTCAACCTCATCTATTGGGAAAAATCTTATCTTCCTAAAGAAAATGGAGAACCGGGCTTTAGAAGCATCAATTCCATGAATAGGGCCTTGCTAGTAAAAATGGGATGGAGGCTCATGAAAGAAGATAGAGAATGGGAAAGAATTGTCAAGGCCAAATACCTATAAGGGCCTGAAGGAGATATATTTTCATGGGAATATGGTCCTGAGGATGGATCCACCTTCTAGAAAGCCATCACCAATTAGAAAGGATCTTCTCATAAAAGGTATAAAATGGAAAATTAAAAATAGATAAAATATTAACTTTTAGGAATATGCCTGTATTTACACTACCCCTCTCTGTTCACAATAAAATTGGGTCAATTGTTATGTGATCTTAAAATAAATAAGGGGCTCAAAACTCAAAGACTATTGGGTGGTGAATGAAGGATCAAAAAGTTGGAAAATCCTTCCCACTGAAGGATACATAGCTGAACAGGTGTAGGTAATCTAGAATATTAACTCCATTAGATATATTTATATTCCTTCATTCCTTAAAGAATATCATTTTATATAGGACATTGAAGATAGTGGTATGTACTCTATGTCCTCAAGATACACCACTAATCTTAACATATAAATCAACTGAAACTACAAGAAAGACCTATGGATAAAAAATATGACCCCCAAGGTCATTTTTTATTTTGGTTGGTCACCCAAGATAATATATTGATAGTAGATAACCTATAGGACTGATAGTCCCCTGTAGATTCCCATTATGCAATAAATTTGAGGACTTGATTCACCATTTATTTCTAAACTTCCCTTTTAGTTCAACATTATTTAAATGGATGTTGAATAAATTCAATATTTCTTAGGTGAAATTGGACGATGTGTTTGATAACATCAAACAATGGAAACCACCCTAGAATATCCTATCCATAGAATTTCTATGGTATTTGGCTCTTCCACATTAGTTTTGGAATGTGTGGAAAGCCTATAATCATAACCTTTTCTAAAATAAAAGGCACTAGCTTGAAGAGGTATTTATTTGACTTTACCAAACCATCATTGAGAATTACAACTCCTTCCCACCCATGGACAAAAACCTAAGACCTACCTTAGAACAATTGATCTTCGCCAACTAGGATGTGGTTTAAAAAATAAGATGCCCCTTTAAATCTCTAATTCACAAACAAATAAAATTGAATTCTCTACCTAAAGTTTGGGCCAAATTGAACTTTGATGGAGAATAAAAAGGAAACCCAAGACTTTTTGGTATGGGAGGATCCATAAGGGGTTCAAAGTGAATGTTGATTACTACCTATGCATTCCCTTTGGGAACATAGACAAATCATCTTATTGAAGCTTAGGAGACATGTTTGGGAATCCAACTTGCCTCCAACCTTAAGATAGAATAATTATGGAGGGGGACTCCATAAATATCCTAAATGCCGTAGAAGGCCCTTGTTTTAACTAATTGGCACACAGGATGCCACATCCCCAAAAGCATCTAATTATCTATATGTAAGGAAAGTACCTCAAGATAGGATGGTAATTTGGTTGACACATGCATTAACATATCTCATCAAGAGATGGGTTTAAAATATTATGAATCATCATTATGAAAAAGTGAGGTGAATTTATTGCTTCAGGGAGGAAACATGCTTTCCATGTATATTTTAAACCATTAAAACAAATCCTTTATAAAACCTAATAAATTTAATATATTAGTCTATAGGTACTATGAAAATGGGGGGGGGGTAAAGGAGCATTTGGAACCAACCTCCTATTACAAAGTGCAGGGCTTAAATAAAGTCTGAAAGAAGCTCTAATAGGGTAGATTCACTAAATTAATGCTGAGGATAATTGAGCATGACATTAATGTTACAAGGGATTTTGTTTCCAACTAGAATAAGAGAGTAGTGGATATGAGAGGAATTAAAATCATGGTCATAGAGGAGTTTATCAAATAATTTATAGGCATAATGTGTGATAGAGTGAAGGCATGTAAGGACCAGTCTAGAAAGTAAGATTTTTTTAGAGGTTCTTCTTCACTAAAACAAGTGTTTTTTTGGCCACCTATGGGGTTAATTAGTTAATGTTTTGTTTATTTTTTTCGTTTCGGCCCTAGGGGCCTTCTACTATTTTATATAAATCTTTACTTTGGTTCCTGGTCCTTATAAAACTTGGTATTTTACCATATCAAATAAAAAAACCACTCATCTCAAAATCAAATATTTATGTGTATCAAGTTATATATAAAAGATGTAATCATGTAGTACATGTGTGCTAGCATGATTACATTCTATGATAATATAAATTCTACATCATTCATTCATATATGAAACATGTAACACAAGGATTATAAGTTCCTTGTAAAGTATATATAGCAATTAGGCATGCAATGGTAGTCATCATAGTATCAAGGATTCTCCAATAAGATACAAAAAATATTCATGATGACAATCATGGAATCACACATAATAATAATAATGAGTTGTAGTAATTATGGTACCATAAAATCAGTAATCATTTTTATACACACAAGTTCACTTAATGTTTTTATCATGGTGCACATGATCACTCAATAAGTGACTCAAATCTAACCCAAAATAAACAACATAGCCATAATATGGACTAGATTATCCTTGACCCAACTAATTTATGACATTAAAACACCCAATCAGTGCACTCATAAAATCAAATAAGATGGCACTCAATGTAACACAAATCAATTTTCACATAACTTAATAATCATAAATTATCAAACACAGAGGCCCATAATAGTCACACAGTGTAACACATAAGATCATACACAACAATCATCACACAATATAATACGTAATAAACAATCACACCATGTATCAATCATTATTTTCAAAATTATGTAGAATAAATAATGGTATTATATATAGTCAATATATGTCATTATAACACACACACACACACAAGTAAAATATCCATAGAATTTAACACCTTAAAGTGTATATGCAAGAGCAATTAATTTATAATAAATATAATAAGATAAAAACTATTAATGGAATGATATTATAAACATATAATTTGTAAATTATACCAATATGCGCTAGTGTAGGCATGCCCCCAATATAGAAAGGTATTTTCTAGGTGTAAGGAGTGTCCAACATCTTAATATCCTTGTATTACATATAACCTGTATATCTTGAATCCCACTCACACAATTAAAATAATGTGCATATAGAATGGTTATGTAAGTTACTATGTAAATTTTAAATAACATAAATCAATCATGAAACTAAAAAATATATCATGCATAGGCCTTGATTTTTTATTTTCTATATATTTTGAATTTTTTTTGTTTTTTATGTATGTATGTATATATATGTTTGTCTATATATATACACACACATATACATATATATATATACACACACACACATAGATACACACACACACACACACACACACATATAGATATATATATATATATATATACACATATATACATACATACACGTACATGTGTGTGTATACATATATGTATATATACATACATACATACATATGTCTGTGTGTGTGTGTCTATGTCTATATATATATATATATATATATATATATACATACATACATACATATATATGTATGTATGTATGTATATCTATATATATATATATACATGTATGTATGTGTATATATGTATGTTTTTATGTATGTATATATATGTGTGTATATATATATATACACACACACACATATGTATATATATAACATACATATATATATATATATATGCACACATATATATATACATATATATATATGTGTGTATGTATGTATGTATATGTATATATATATATATTTATATATACTTATATACATATACATATACATACATACATACATACATACATACATACATATATATATGTATGTATGTATGTATATATATATAAATATATATATGTATGTATGTATGTATGTATATGTATATGTATATAAGTATATATAAATATATATATATATATATATACATACATATATATACATATACATACATACATACACAATATATGTATGTATGTATGTATGTATATATATATAAATATATATATATATATATATATATATATATATATATATATGTATGTATATATTTATATGTATATATGTATATATATACATATATATATATAAATATACATACATACATATATATATACATATACATACATATATATGTATGTATGTATGCGTGTGTGTGTGTGTGTGTATATATATATATATATACATACATACATACATACATACATATATACACACACACACATGTGTGTGTGTGTGTGTGTGTGTGTGTGTGTGTGTGTGTGTGTGTGTGTGTGTGTGTGTGTGTGTGTGTGTGTGTGTGTGTGTGTGTGCATGTATCTAAATCAGAGAAATTATCACACACTATAACATGTCCATCATTATCATCATATCCCATATAATAATGTGTATTTTTTGTATATCTAGGTACCATAGTGACATGTTAACTATGTTTAAAACAAGGATTATAATATGATATCAATTATGTAACACATGGAGTAATCTATCTAACTAACATAGGACATGAGGGACTAGGTAATGTCTATGGTTAAACTTGAATATAACTCTGATGTAATGAATATTTCATATTGGTATTCAAAGAAGATCAATCTCTTGTCTCTGAATTACCTTCATAAAATGCACACATACAATTTTTATAATAAGGTATGGTAGAGGTTTTAAGTAAATGTAACTAATTGAATAGGATACACATATGGAATGTCTAAAACTATTACCACTTGGTCATTATAGACATAATTCACATAATTATGTACTAAATATTGTGTTTCATGAATATTATGTATCCAAAGATGTCCTATTAGCATGTCAAATACACATATTTATAATAACTAATAAAAAGGTATCAACTATTTTATTGCATAACGTAAGTGATAATAAAATTCTCCCAAGATGGTTTTGTCTCTTTTTGTATTACCTTATTTTGGATTAATGTGATCTAATAATATATACCTTTAAAGTAATTCATATTATATGAATCATAACAATAAAAACTAATCATAATATAAAATTTATAATTTTTCTATAAATAGAATTTACCTAAGGGAATAAGGTACTTAGCATATTTGTATTATTTTAATGTCTAAAACTAGATATAAGTGGTAGAAAAGGTGGGAAACTATATCAATAGTCTCTTGGATTAGGAACTAAGATTTTAGATTCACTTGGACATTATTTTAAGCCTTTTATGGTATTGATATATATTTTTATCTATATATTTTTTAATTCATCTAAGTGGATTTTAATTCTATATTTTAGTACAGGTTTTTATGCCTATGTCATTGTGTTTGATTTCAAGGTCCATAATACATGAATATATAGAAATGTGTCTCCTTATCTTTGAAACCTTAGGTTCACTTTGGAGTATATTTATAGGCCTATTAAATGGGAATAAATAATTTATGGGATGACTCAAACCACTCCCCAATGAATGGCTTAGCACTAGCTACATATCTAATACTTTAAAGAGGGAAGTCAAACCACATGTATTTCTTCATGTTAGGTCTTGGTGTGAAATAGTAATCCTTTAATAAATTAAACATATTATATAGATTAAAATATTTCAAAATGAAATGCTTGGCTTGGCTTGATGCTTCAAACCTAGGCTAGGACTATTGCTTGTGACTAATGGTTTAATTGGGAAAAAATAGGGTAGTTGTTTTAAATGTGCAAGTGATTTCTTATGGGTGATATATGTTTGCTAGATAGGGCTAGATAGGGAATCATTGGATATTTTATCACAATATTAACATTTGAATCATATAGTCTAACCCATAAATATATTTTAATATTAAAAATTATTGTTTCTTTGCATGAAGATTATTTTTTTAGATTTGGACACCTATATAATTGCATAGTCCTTTGAATTTAACAGACTCATGTGAAAGCTAGGAATAGAGGTCGGATGATCTTGAGATAGTTTGAGTATAATAATGCATAGTTTAGATATATATTATATAATTATTATAGGTGATTGATATAAAATAAGAAAGGTCAAACCCATGTAAATAATGTATATGTGATATAATGAATGTAAAATCCATATTTTTATTTTTAAGTCATGTAAAGAGAATGTATGTTATGACTAACATTTACATGTTTATAATACCATATTTTAGTGTCGATAAATGCCTCCATTTTATTCTAGTATTCAAATGAAATATAAGTCTAGACTAAAAGGATAAAGAGATGTACTTGACTATGTATAACACACTTTGTCTTTGTGAGGAGAATTTGAATGTGTACCTTGATTTAATAAAATATGAAATGAACATGTAGAAATCAATGTCCATAAGTGAAATTAAATTGATATTTTTAAACTTAAATAGTAAGGAATGAATACACTTATAAATGGGTGAACAATATTTTACTATGTGATGTTGTTGGATATTATGCTTTGTTATTGAATCAATGGATAACTATGATTCATATTGAAGTATTTGGATAACCTAGGGTGATCATGTCTTTATTTATGTACTAATTCAAGACCGTGGGTTAGGAATATAAATGAACTAACCTTAAAGATAAGGGAGTAGTTACTAGGTCATCAATAATTGTTGAACCTAAACCATACTACTCATTTAACTAATCATGAACCTCAAAATGAAAGTGGGAGACAATATTGGGTTCACCAAATAATGCCTAGGTTGTTGATCATTGTATAACCTTAACCAAACTACTAAGTTTTTTGAATCAACCACTTTTATAGAACATATAGATTAAAAGTGATCAATTATAAGTACCATCAATGTCATAATAGAAAATTTAATAATGTGTATGTGCATGTAGAACTTCACTACCCCATAATATAATATAATTAGTACCAACTTGATATATAATATTGTGTGTGTGCGCATGTGTGTGTGTGTGTGTGTGTGTGTGTGTGTGTGTGTGTGTGTGTGTGTGTGTGTGTGTGTGTGTGTGTGTGTGTGTGTGTGTGTGTGTGTGTGTGTGTGTGTGTGTGTGTGTGTGTGTGTGTGTGTGTGTAAATTTTTCCAAATATAATCAATATATAAATTATATTCCTATAAATGTGTACATTTACATTACATATGTGTGTGTGTGTGTGTGTGTGTGTGTGTGTGTGTGTGTGTGTGTGTGTGTGTGTGTGTGTGTGTGTGTGTGTAATTTTTTCCAAATATAATCAATATATAAATATATAAATTATATTCCTATAAATGTGTACATTTACATTACATATACCATATAAAATTGTTCTAAGCTACAACCATATATCCAAAAAAATTACCAGAATGATATATTGAACAAATCTAAACTTCATAAATCATGTAATTTGTCAAAAATAATGAATTTCATGTAAATGAATGTTTGAACCTCTATGACAAGCCCACTAATATGCCTTATTTTAAGGTGGGGGATGTATTTTTTCAACTACTCATCTCAAATAAAATAATTAACCACATCATGTTATGTAAAAGAGGTAATAATATAGAATAATATGTTAATGTGTTAGAATATGTCATCATATTAATTAATAGATCATCAAATTATATATGAAATAGGGCTTAAAACACTTAAATTTCATGTTATATAGATATATCAATTATCCATACATTACTAACCATCATTGATATAAGCACTAAATATATAAATACATTATAAATTTTCATGGTATAAATCATGGCATCAGATGTACATAGAAAGGCTCATGATATGGAACATGGCACTATAAGCTCAATAATGTTTGTAATCTTATTAGATAATCCTATATTTATCCACTCATAAGGACATAAAGTCATGCCCATGATAGACTCAATTAAAACACAATAAATACCATTAAATATCACACAAGGTAAAGACACACACATAATTGAGAATCACATGTCACCCAAGGCCAATTATCGCATGCAAAGGAAAATCAAATGTCACACAAGACTAAGGGTTACACACAAAGAAAAATCAAATGTAGAACAAGTATAAGGGATGAAAATAAAATGACATATAATATCACACTCATTCAATAAAATCCATGAAATAATACTAAAGGACAAAAAAATCATGATCCATTATTATCCTAAGGAATTAAATATCAACAATGAAGCCTAAAATAAGTTTAACTAGTTTACACTAGCAATCTATGTGAACGTCACAACACGACAAAGTAACATCTCCATAAAATGTATCACTATAAAACCATATAAGTAATATAGATACATGTGTAATTAATAAATATATCTCAACATGAGACACATAATATTCATATAAATATTTAACCTCCAGAAATTAAACATATGTAATAAGATGCCCCCAACAATGGCATGGCCCATGGGTATAGAAGTGTCCTACATATATGTATCCACATATCATGTGTAAAAATGAATGTCTTACATCACCTTATTATATATCACTGAATTAATATGTTTATAAATAATTATATGTAATCTTCAAATAATTTTATAAATAACATAAATGAATAATTTAACTATCAAACATGTCATGCTTAAGCGATGATTTTTTATATTTGATTTTTTTTTTTTTTTAAATTTTTTTGAAATATGTATAACATCTAATTACAATTCATAATATTTGTCATATGGTTTTATATCTATTGGTTTTAACTTTGCCTTGAAACTTTTCAAAGGTTTTAAAGACACATTTCATTTTATTCCATTATGTATGATCACTCATGCTTTGTGTTGGTGGTTATCCTTAAAGGCTTTAGTTTTTTATCGTGATCATTACCATCATGTCTAATATTGATTGTGTTCCATTCATGAAAGAAGGTGACGTAATATTTTTTTATATCCAATGTATCTCACATCATTTGTAACCATTTTTGTCCTAATTTAAGCATCAAATAGGTAGCAAAGCACATTGCCCATATGCATATATCAATGATCTTTGGCCCACACTAAACTAGTAGAATAATATATCCAAGTGATTCTTCCCAATATATATTTTGTTTTAATTCATAAAATTCATTTCCCAACTATCATACTAATTCAATACTACCTATATTTTCATGTTCTTCATCAATCTAAACATGGCTTCAATATGCATCCTCAATGTGTGTTATAATAATAAATATTTATTTTTGTGGATGCATGTGACTTATACATGTTATATCTATGTATTGAGTTTTTTTAATCATTTGGTGGTAATTTTTAAGTTTTTACTCCAATAACCTTAATTATCCCTTCATTATTTTAATTTTTTAATCTTTTTATTATTATATTATACAATTGTATATTCTATGCAAAGTTCTTCTATGGTAATCTAAATATAATTTTCCTTCCTAGTGTGATAAATGTCTCATAGCTCTATCTATAGTTGTTGGTAATGGAATAAAGTGTTTATCAAGTAAAAAAATTAATATGATGATTGTTTTTATTTTGAATACATTATACTTTTAATGTTATTAAAGTATTCATATTTATAAAGTCTCCATTGTTCACTAAATTTTGTTCTAAATATTTATAATTTTAAATATATAATTTTTATTATGCCATGTGCTTGATTTTATTTAAATGGATTAATTTTTAACATCATATATGATAATAATAGAGTGATATATCATTTTAAAACTATTTATACTATAATTATGTGTGTTGTTTATATTTATTGTATTTTGTTTGTTCCCTATAGATTATTACTGAGTAGAAACCTTTGAATTATCAATGCACTTATAAATTATTCAAATATTCTCTTGGACTGATAGATGTAAACATAATATCATAAATTACTAATTTTATTTAATATGTTTAAAATTTATCTTGTAAAAATGATAATCTATATTCTCTTGCATATCATTATCATCAGCATCACTATCACTATCATAATAAATGTGATTGTGTAATTTGAATTTTTTGAATTGAACACCAAGGGAAGATCTATAATTGTATATTTTTGTTATAAATTATCTAATGGTTATCCATTTGTATCTTTATTAATGGTCATAACTAGTTCCATGTCATTTATATTTTTAATTCTCCAACCTATTATTTCTGAATTTGATCTAGTGAGATAGGTTTTTATAGAGGAAGTATATATTACTACATATATCTAAATATGAATTGCCATGATTATTACATTGAATAATATTAAAATATTTAAACAGATCATTTTCCACATGGAATGTGTACAAATAACCACTATGTATGAACTTCAAACATATGTAATATAGATGGTACTGATTCTAGAGCATGTATCCAAGGTTGACCTAAAAGCAAATTTTATTTTAGATGATTTGGTATGACTTAAAATAAAATAGACAATGTTTTAGGTCCTAATTTTATAGATAATGAGATTGATCTGAGCGATATGGAATGATATCAAATCCTCTTATGTTTTGATATAATTTTTAAATAGTAACCATATTGACATAATTTTTTTAAAGATAGTTATGTTAAATTATTTTTTCCTAGTCCATTATCTATTAACACACATTTGACTTATTTAATTTTAGTTTATATTTATATTGTGCATTTGGGGGGGAAATATTCTTTTTCAATGGAATGGATTATTTTGTATCCTTTAGTTACTTCATAGTAGAGGTGAAGAATGTTAGTTTCATATCATTTGGGAGATTTGTATCATGTAATGGCTCATATAAGATGACCTTTAAATAGTTTATATCTTTAGTAATTTAATGATAGAAATATTAGCATGAGTATATTTTAGTCTATCAATGACATCTCAACCTATTATTTTAGTGGATGTCCTCATCAAAATTTATGGTGATAGAGAGGGACATGTTGACTACATCTACTATGTTGTACATGATGGGGCAAACTACATCTTCTATTAGTGACATCATGGACAACATAATCCAATATAAGTCTTGGATTAATAATAATATATATAGGGAAGAAAAAAAGGGATTCATGAATTCCCTTTGGTTCCTAGTGGTAACAAGAAGTAACTTTGATTGAGTATTACAATAATATAAATAAAGGAAGACTAAAGATTGTGTATTAGTAGGTTTAGCCTTATTAGTGCACAAATATTTGTTTCATGGAATTATTTAGTTGTTGCATATTTTTCATAGAAAATAAAAGTAACATGTAATGATTACAATCATATATTGAGCTATAAAATATAAACTATGTACATCCATTATAACCATGAGCAATTTTGTGAAAAGAGGAAAATTCAGAAATAAGGTTTAAAAATCATATTTGTATAGAAATATTAAACCATATAAATAAGGAAAGAGATACTAAGTAAAACCTCAAGTTTGACATTATCTATATGTAAAAATGTTCACTTATATGTTTTACCTTATTTTATATTAATATGAACCAATAAGATATAATTTTGAATAAATTCTAATTATAAGAAGTACAGAAACAAACATTAATTTGAATGTAGTCAATAAAATCTAAGTTGGAGAAGTTCACTTTATATAAATATAAATGACATAAGGTAATAAGATACTTAGTGTTTTCATTTAATTTTTAGGTTTGAGACTAGATTCAATTGGCATAAAGGGTGATAAACTAAATCAAGAGTCACTTAGATCAATAACTAGGTTTTTAGATTTTTCTAGATGAGAATTATCAACCCTTGGATGGTATCAATATATGTTAAGTTATTTATGTTTATATATTCATATAATTGAACTTTTATTCTCTATTTTATTACAATCCACTTTCCTTGTATTTTTTATATATGTGTGATCTCAAAGTTAACTATGCATGTGATATCCATAAACTTGTTTTATTCTCTTTGAATCCCTAGGCCCACTTTCAACACTAGGATTAGGCATATAAAATAGGAAGAATAGGGGGATAATATTATCCCAACCACTCCAAAATTAATGATTGAGTGTTTCCTACATATCTAGTACTCTCAAGATGGAATTCAAATTACATGTAGTTCTCCCTATTAGATATATGTGTGTAATAGTTTAATGAGTTGAACCTATCATATAAATTTTGGCACTTGTAAAATGGTAAATTTTAACTTTATTGAGTGCTTAAAACCTAGGCTAAGACTTAATCCTTATGACTAATGGATAATTTTTAAGAATAGAGAAGACCTTTCGAATGTGCAAGTGATTTATTATGAGTGATAGATGATCTCTAGATAATGCTAAATAGCGAATAGGCTTAGACATATATTATATTTATATATGACGCTTCAGGTAATTTATAACACCACTAAAATGAAAAATTTATAGGCAAAAATATTATTATAATTATAATTTAAAATATAACCAGTCTTTAACATGAAGACAAGTATATTTGATTTGGATTCATGCATAATTATGTCAACATATAATTATGATAAACTCTTCTAAAAGGAAAGAAAACTAATTAAATAATCTATATATAGTCTAAGTATTATAATACATAAGCTAAACACATTTTATGAAATTGGTGTATGTGACTAATATCAAACCATAAAGGATGGACTCATTTAAAGCATATAGATGTGATATAAGGACGTGTACGATCCATATGTGTATGCACAAGTTATGTAAGGTGAACATAAGTCAAGATTAAAATTTCCAAGTGTATAACACCATATTTTAGTGTTTAGAATTTCCATCTAATCCTTTCACTATATTGTTTATACCAATAAATTTCTAAACGTGTATCCAAGACTAGTAATCAATGTCATGATGCATGTATACACCTAAGTTTTTTCACTTTATGACTTTACTAACACTTTCAATTATATTTATTTATCAGTGATTTAATATCCTTGAGTGCGTGACTTAAAGGGTGAAATAATAATGGGGTGGATCATATTGTGGTACTTTTAAATAAATTTTTCCATAATATTATTATTTATTGCTTTGTGGATATATGTGTGTATCCTTGCCTAGATTTTTCCTCATAACAAACAACCTGGTATAGATATAGGGTTAATTATGATTTAAATTTATCACCATAAGTTTCATAGGAACCCATTTGGTTTACCATTTCACCTTACCTTATTAACAATTAATTAACTATTATTTACTCTAGTTTTTCCCCTTTACAATAATTTACATTCCTTTCATATTTACAATAATAGTTACAATCATTTACTTTTCTTGATATCTATTAATATCCATATCCTTATGTCATATGATTAGTATTTTGAACCCTTTAATTTTTAAATTTGAGTTTTGGGTTACCCTCCTCTAGATATAAAAATATCTTAGGTCCTTGCTCATATATCCAATTATATGCATGTTATATTCTATTTACCCTATTATAGTCCTAGTCCATTGAGAGAAAGAGGATAGTTATAGGTCATCCTAGCCCATGCATACATTATAGTGAACCTAACATGAACATTATCCAACCTTTGGTTGGATAAATTTAATTATTTTAAGATTGTAAGTGACATCATCAAAATAATCATATATCTTTCAGTCCAATTGTATCAGCTAGACTAATATAGTTTATTAGTCTTATTAGCTATATCAACCACTGATATATATTCCTATTTTTATACCACCTATATTGGTTAAACTAGTGTATTTTGTATATTTTAATTAATGCATCAATTAGCCTAATTTAATTTAGTGTGTTCTTCCAACTGTATTAGCCAACCTGATACATTTATATTTGATGAGTTTATGATTTTAATTGTATTAGCTAACTTGATATAGTTTTAAATATTTTTTTATTTTATTAGATGTTGAATATATTACTTTTGATCTAAATAATGTTTATTTTTATTTTATTTTTAATCTTCCTAGAATTTTTTTGGTAGTTTTAAAATTCATAAGATTTGTTATTCTGGGCCAATCATTCATGCATTTTACCTGAGCTATGGAGTGAGGGGTATAACCCCAATACTCAAGTCATTAGAAATCAATATATACAAAATTTATTTTCCAAATACATAAAAGTATCTTAGAAATTTTTGGGTGGTTTTTCATCCTATATGAATATTTTTTTCTCTTTGATTTTGTAGTGTACCGGTAACTAGTTAGCTCCTAATAGGTTTTCTCTATATATCTCAAACATGGGATAGTGGGGGCTATGGGATGGTGGAATCCTCTATAGTCAGTGTCATTTCATATTTTTTCATTATTTATAAATGTGATTAGTATATCTAAAATCCTAAAAATTAAACAAGCATAGCTTAGTAAACCTTTATGTTTTGTTCATTTCCTATTAAGTTAAATCCTCATATTTTTTTCTTTTAGACTATATTAGCTAGACTGATATTATTTTATGTTGTGTGTGAAAACTACATCAACCATCCCAATATATTTTTGAGTTTATTTTTAATTGCATTGATCATATTAATATAACTTAGCTTTATATGTCTATCTCTAACTGTGTTGGCCAACCTATTGATGCATGTATTGTGCTACTTGTGTCACTAGGGAACAAGGAGAAAGTAAGAAACTCAATTTTGAGTCCTATAAGACTCAAGGTTTGAGTTTTTAACATAATTAATACTATAACTAATACAAATATGATATATATGGTCAGCACTTATAAGTTTTCAAGCAAACCCTACTATAAGGAGAACATATGTTATGTAATAACACTTAACTAATTTTTGTGAATTTGTTTTAATGTTTTCTAATTATTGCCCAAAAATATAGACAATCAATGGATATTTATAGAATGAAATAAGATAGAGTTAGTCATGGGTGGATCCAAGAGTAAGTAGGGTAAGGAAGAAAAGAGAATTTGCTTAAGTTTATCAAAGGCACCAATTCTTCTAACTTCTAAGGCAAAAACACATAAAACTAGCATCTACCAACTCTATCACAATGCTAAAATATAAATAAATGTATTTAAAGCTTCAAAGGAAAGGAAATGCATATATCTAAAAGCATAATTTACACAAAGGCTACTCACTCATAGTAAATTTCATAAGTACATCTAGTTACAAATAAGATGAGAATAAAGCAAATATACTAGTAGCTTAGTTAGTCTAGTGTCAAACTCAAACTAATAGATGCATATATGGGATGTAATTTCCAAATTAGTTTTCATAAAATAAACCATCAATCATATAAAATCATGAGAATCAAAAATAATAGAACATAAACAATAAATCACTTTAGATAAACTTTTGAATTCATTACCTCTTTTGTATTAATTCTTGTAATAATTATTTTATGATTTATAATGAGGGAAAAATACATATATGTTAGATCAAAATTCCTAAGACCAGTTTACATGGGCCCATAAAAGGTGCTTAAATACAACAAAGTGGTTGAAATTTTATAATGGAATATTTTGAATTCAAATTTCATAAAACATAATGGAATATTCTTAAGGTATTTGAGGTTGTTGAGAAGCTTGATGCTATTGTTGTCTCTACTTTTTCTTCACTTATTCCTTGGTCCATAATTTTTCACATACCAAGTATTACTGATCCATCTAGGTAAAGTCCAAGATCTTGGACAAAAATAAGTCAGGCATTTCTTTGATGAGCCTACTATTCTCTTCGAGTATTAGACTTAGTGATTCTTCAATTATCTCTACTCTTTCTAGCCTCTGACTATAAAATGACATAATGTTCCTCACCTTAGTAGTAGTATTTTCACTAGATATGTCATTCTATAATTTTGAAACAAACACTTTTATTTAAGCCCTAAATTCTTGGTTCTCCATGAAGGTTCCACGGGCTTGGTCACCCTAGTAACCATGGCATTCTTTAGCAAGAGGGATATTTTAGACTCAGTGTTCTCTAAGGATGTAGTTTCATCATTAACATGATCCAACCATCCTTTTAAGATGGTATATATAGGAATAATGTCCTCAAGTTGTATAACCTTAAGGTTTGATAACTTATTACTTCTTGTAACTCTAGTCAAATTTGCTAACATTGCATCATAGATTGTAAGTTACAAGTCAAGATTCATGACCACCTTGAATTTTATTCTACCCTCTTATTACCTAATTATAGTGAAATAAAATCTCCATATTGGTAATTTGAGTGTGGCTTAAGACACCCCATCCATAGGTCCTTTTTGCATTCTCTTATGACCCTTCTAAACACATTTTTTTCTCATTGCTAGTCATCTAGAACCTTTTGAATGGTCATTTCACCTTAGCTAGACAATATTACCCATACCAATCCTATTAACTAAGGTCCCAATCCTATAGGATAGGAGTGTACCATTCAGACTATAGCACCCCATAAAGAAGTGTCCCATTTTTGGTTGTCTTGTTCATTTGCACTTTGAGCCCCAATGATCATTTTCATCTGGTCCTTATCCTTAATTAGGTCATCCTATAGTGAATACATGTGACCCATGAAAAATTGTTCCTTATAAAATCCCAATCAAATATAATTTACAAGGGAGGTGAACAAACTTATAAAATATTCAAAATTACAAATAAATCACTAAGGCAAATCATTTTGGCATTTGCATCTGCATCACACTATTTCACAAAGCACACTAGGTGGGAGAACTACATATAGCTTGATCCCTCCTTAGAGTATTAGTATATATGTAGTGTGGCCACATAATGGGTGTGGATCTCACATTTATTAAATCTTTCACACTAACCCCCCTCTTTCTCAAGTGACTCAAAATGTCTTTTTATCAAGCATGATGGAGGGTTAGGGTTTGAAGATAAAATTAGATCTATATAAAGTTCCATCAATAACCATCACTTTATTTTTCATAGGCACACTCATAGGAATAATGTAACTATCTAAAAAATTTCAAGTCTCTATGATTAGTTTAGATAATAGTGGTAGGAAAGGACAACAATACCAAACACCAAAACATACACTTTTTGGCAGTCTTATCCTTTCACCCAATTAAAGCTAGATTTAGGTTTACGATACCTTATTAGTCTTGCATATCCATTTTAAACCTCTATATCAGCCATCTCAATATATTTTCTAGATAAGTTATATTTCTTCTTATTTATTGCTATTTTTAGAAATGTGAAAAAGATAAACAATTATATAAATTAGGACTCTATTTATTTCTTATTTTTTATTGATTTATTAATCCATAACCTTAATTAAAATAAGAACAAAACTCCATTATTTTAAAATAGTTTAAATCATTTAGAGAACCCAACTTACTTTGTTTGTGCACAATTACCCTAGAAACCCTGGATAAAATTCCTTGTTGATTTTAGCAATATTCTTCTAATTTTTCCTAGATATATAAATTTGAATATCACATTTAATTTTTAAAATTCACCATATTAATTTTTAAAATAATTTATTTCAATCCCTATTATAATATCCTAGGTCCCTATTCTTTTTAAGGTATCACTTTACATTTTAGTGAGCTTCATATCCTTTTTATGTATATTCTAGTTTGTTATTTTTAGGACTTTACATTCCTTTTATTCAGTACTTTCCTTCCATCACATTTTTATTATTACACCTTAATGAAAAAAATTCAATCCACTTTAATTTTGTTTTCTTACTTAATAATGGCCCAATATATCAGCTTTGATGAAATTGACAAGAGAGAACTTCAAGACTTTTTAACTAAAAATCCTAATATGTAAGATGATATTCTTAAAATTCTATAAGAAAAACAACAAAAAACAAACAATGGTAAGTCTTCTCAAACCACAAAACAAAAAATTACAAATAACACTATGGAGGCAAATATATCTCAACAACCCCCTATAACATCCCAACCTTCCTATGTGGCACCACCAGTTATGACTAGTATATCTTCACCTCCTAATGTGGTTGCCCTTGTGAAAGAGATTAAACCTCTTTAATCTAAGGTGTTATATCTTGATCAATGTGACTCTATACCAACATATGATTTGGACTCTTTTTCTCTACTTTATACACCATTGGCTCACCATAAGCTTCTACACCCTTACCACCATGTTTTGTTCAACCCAAGCTCACTTTATATGATGGCAAGGATTATTGAGAGACACACTTGAGATATTTTCACACATCATGCTTGGACTATGTGCCAAATGACTAGTTACTAACCAATCTATTTCCATGGATTTTAAAGGATTATGATGTACAATGGTTTTATAGTCTACCAACTCAGGCAGTCAAAACAATCAATCCTTTAGTTGACATGTTCATATCTCATTTCAACATTAATATATGTGACAAGGTTTCTTATGCCCAAATTTCACAATAAAAACAAAGTTCAAATGGAACATCTCACATATTATGTTCTTAGATATAAGACTATCTTGGCTAAAATAACTAGCCCCATGGCTGATCAAGAATTATAAGATCTCTTAAGATAGAGTCGTTTACCAACTTTATAAGAGTCAATAATGTTCAAAATGTTTTCTTCCTTCACTGATTTATGTCATACAATAAAGGAAAGGGAAGTCAAATTACTTTTAATGGGAAAACTCAAGTACACAAGCATATCAAAAATAACAAACAAGAGTAACAGTAAAGTCCATACAAAGTAAAGGTCAATGATAGCAAAAGTCAAAATCAACCTATTGTTAATGTAGCTTTAGACCCCCCTTAGTGATTAATTTTATTAGCACCTCTTTGATGAGCCTTTACCAATCTACTAGGATCTCTAACAAGATTCTAATAATAGCTATTGGAATGCAATGTCCTATCTTTCACTCATATTAAATAAGTTGTTATGACAAAGCCTCTTCTACATGGATATAATTAGAATTCATTCTATGATTTTCTTTAGGAACTAGGCCACATAATGAATATATTCATTAGTTTATGATGCAAGATATATGACTTGATATATGGAAACCTTATTGATATTGGCACTCCAATTCAGCCTCCTCATGCAAAGTCAACATAGGATAAGGCTCTAAAATTTTTCTAAGATCCTTTCCCACAACATTATAAATAGGAGACAAGGGGCACATCAAGTTTTCACCATGCATATCATGCACACCCTCCACCAACTACATACTGGGCACCTTTAGTTGAGTCACATCCTTTGAGCAACATGATTGGTGTGTATAATTTTAGAGTTATAGCTACACCTTTGATCTCCTTATTAGAGTAAGAGATAGATGAGGATGATTTAGATTACTATGCACTATTTATCAGAGTTTACATTGATCACCATCCCATTATTAGTGTTCTCATAGATAATGAATCTAGTGTGAACATGTGCATTATGACATTACTTTAGCATTTGGGATATTCAAAGAAGAATATCACCCCAATAGACATAATTATTAGTGGATTCATTAGGCACATACAAAATTCATTAGATGAGATTATACTTCCTCTAAAGGTTGGTCTAGCACATGACACTACACCATTTACTATTAGTCCTAGTGTAGGAGTCTTTGACATGTTACTTGGTCAATAATGGATCTAGAAACTTTGTGCAGTACCTTTTATAGTTCAAATATACATGAAATACATTCATGCTAATGAGGTTGTTATAGTTAGTGGAGTTTTTTATGAGTTACCAATCTCCACTTTAGAGCCATCTCTTACTCTACAGTCACAAATTTCAGATCCTCCACTAGTTACAATTCTTCCTCTAGTTGAGATTCAGACATAGTCAAGGCCTTCCTCGCTAGCATAGAGAGTTTATACACTTTTATGGAGGCATTTCCTACATCAGAAATAGTTTTAGGACTCTAGATAGTTTCCAAATATAGTATTCATACCTAGGGTAATATCATTGAGGTCTCATTCCTTTACACATACAACACATTTTTAGAGAGCTTCTTCTACTACCAGATGGGTCCCTAAAAGCCCTATAGTTGTATCCACTTTTCATAGTTGTAGGGGGAACCCAAAATTAGTTTTCACTATATATATTTTAGAGCACTCACAACATAGACAAATTTTAGAGTCATAGTCTTAACCCTTCCATCATGCTTCAAAATCACACATGATCCCTCACCTTGATATAGAACACAATGCTAAGGAGTCTCTTATGAGACTCATCAGTTAGTATCATTTCTTTTGATCTTTCTTGTACATAATTTCTTAATTTACTTTTATATAGTTTATTTTTTCTTTCTTGTACATAGTTTCCTTATTTTTACTTCCACATAGATTATTTAAAAATACCAAAAACAATACAATATTTCAAAATACCAAAAATAATACATGTCAAAATATAAAAACATTCAAATAACTCAAAACACCAAAAAAATTTCAATTATACACATTATACATGCTTTACATTTCTACTACCATGCTAGACTTACATTTTGCTATTATATGTTTATGTTTGTCAATTTATCTACATTACCATGCTTCACTTGATCTTATTTTAGTGTGTGTAGTGACACCCAGATCATTGATTGATTTAATCTACCCATTGAGTGGGAATCATACTTTTACATTCAAGACATATATAGACATACCTACCCATTGAGGACATCTTCTACATGACTACACCATCTAGGTTATGTCATTCCTACACCACACACTCTAGTTATCATGTTGATGTACACTACTTACTAGCTTACATGGATCATCATATCGACACTCACTAGTATATAACACTTGTGTATTTTTTAGCATCGACTTACTCCTATACTACATGTTTTACATACTTTCACTTCTTGCTTTGATCAGTTAGATGCGATAGTATTTCCAACATTTACATGCCTTCCTTTCCTTTTCTGAGTAGCTAGATGTGATTTTATATTTTAGTTCCTATTTTTTTACTTGTGTGTGCCTTAGGACATTTGTCAATGTCCTTTTCTTATACTCTTTTTTGTGTTAGTGGCCCTCACACCAATCTTTCTTATTTGTAATTATATGTGTATGTGAGAATTTGAACATGCCTTATATGCTTTCTTTCCTAATTTTAGAAACATGTGCCCATGTACCCTCTTTTCTTGGTCCCTTGGCCTCTTTGTATTCTTCTTGCCTTGCATGTTTATTTTTCTTGTTTGCTTCTTAGTTATTTGCAATGCCATGATCCACATCATACAATATATTTCCTCGTTGGATGCTATGATGGACATCATGCTCCATCCGTCCTTGAAAACTAACCAACTTTATAATTTAATTAGTATACTACACATGCTATTACATTATTACATCTATCAAGGCATACCCCTATTGATCTAACAATCTCCAACACAAACTATGCTAGATATTGAGACATATTTTTTATCATCATTATTATATCATGTATTTCATAGAATAAAATAGTTTTAGGGATATCTATTATGAAGGTAGTCATTACAAGGTCTTTATTCCTACCCTCAAAAGAAGGGGAAACAAATAAGGGTTTTATCATATAGATTAGAGCCCTTTAACAATCAAAATCAGTTTTCAAAACACTTAGAACAATAATTAGAATTCAAAAAATGTAGAATAGACCAAAAAAATAAGGATGAACATAAAATAGTCATAAAAAAAAATGACAAGAGCACCCCAATCAGACTATATCACCCTACAACAAAGTGTCCACTTTTTGGTGCTCCTGTACAAATAGCTAAAAAAACAAAATTTTCAAATATAGATAGAATGGTAAGGTCAATTATAATTTTGTCAAATATAGTCCAATTTAGATTGGGTAGTTTTAGTATAGTTTTATATATATTATCTAGATATAGGGGTCATCATGCATAGCATGATGTCTCTCAGTTCCATTTTTAGATTGGAGAGTTGGTAAAAATTCTAGATTAGAATCCATGTTTCAAACACCAATGATTAGGGGCAATGTGTGTGGCACATTTTCCTTCTTTTCTTTCAAATTCATTGTATTACCTAGTTATTCTCAATAATTTCATGCCTTATTCTATTTATAGGTGGTTAGAATCATTTTAGAGTGGCTTTCATATAATCCTAGTTCTCAGTTTTAGATTGGCTTTCATACAAGCTTAATCTCCACCTTATAGAGTGGTTAAAATTGGCCTTGTTCTTAGTAAAAAATTAGTTATCCACACCACATTGTCATATTATATGGAATTCATGGGATTCATGAGTCATGTCATATGACACACATTCATACTAATATCAGTTCATAGTTCATACTTAGTGGGTAATTATGGAATGAAAGGACTAGTTGGCCTTTATATTCTTAAGCCACCTACTTAGAGGGATTGGACACATAGTCCAAATAGAAATTAACACATGCATGATCACATGGATTCACTATATAGTGGGTGATGATGGATCTAAAGGTTTATCCTTTCTATTCTTGAGCCACCCTCTAGGAATTGAGCACTCAGCTCCGTTCATGATATCACTCTTGGTACAACACATACTCAACATCACTCAACATCACAATAAGTTTTACATTGGTTCATGTACTTGGTGAGGTGTATTCATTCCTTTCTCTTCTTTTCTCTTTCACATAGCCTTTATACATTCTTATTTTATGTATAGCCTATCTAGTAAGAATTGATTTATTCTTTATTTTCTCTTGAATATTTATGCTTCACATTGTGCTCTCTCTACACAGACTCAACATCACACATCCTCATGGGCTTCACCCTTGTAGGTATTTTTAGGTATGCTTTCGATTTTTCATTTATCTTAGTATTTCTCTTTGATGCATCACTATAATAAAAGGGGGGAAAATATAATCATATAAAATGTCTAAATTGGTAGTTTGAGTGTGGATTGTGACACCCCATCCATAAGTTCTTTTTGCATGCTCTTATAACCCTTCTAGACACTTTTTTCTCATTGTTAGTCATGTAGAACCTTCTAAAGAGTTTTTTCACCTCATATAGACAATATTCTCTATGCCAATCCTATTCTTGAAGGTCTTAAGCCTATATGATAGAAGTCCCCCATTTTGAATATAGTGCCCCGTAGAGAAGTGTCTCATTTTTGGTGGTCCTATCCATTTTCACTTTAATCCACAATAGTCATTTTCATCTAGTCCTTATCCTTAATTAGGTTGGCTTAGCGTGAATACATCTGACCCATGACCAATTATTCCCTATAAAATCCCACCCAAAGCTCATTTATAGGGGAGGTGACCAAACTTACAAGTCAAGAAAGAATACAAACAAAGAACTAAGGTAAACATCCATATTCTTTCTAGACAGTCACCTAACACAGTTTCAAACCTACTCAAATCTTTGTACTAGTCCCTAGCCACCTTAAACACTATCAATTTGGCATTTACATCTGCATCACACTATTAAACAAAGCACACTAAGTGGGAAAACTACATATGGCTTGAGACCTCTTTAGAGTATTGGTATGTAGGTAATCTCCCCCCTCTTTTTCAAGTGACTCATAATGTCATTTTATCAAGCATGATGGAGGGTTAGGGTTTGAAGAAAAAAATATCTGCAAAATAAGTTCCATCAATAACCAATGGTCAATTTTCACAGGCACACTCACACAGGCACAACACAACTACCTAAAAAGTTTTAGGTTTCTATGATTAGTTTGGATAATAGTGTCATGAAATGAAAATAATATTAGACACCAAAGCATCCACTTTTTGATGCTCCTACCCTTTTACCTAATGAAATCTATATTTAGGTATATGACACCTTCCCAGTCCTGCACAACCATTTTCAACCTCTATATCATCCATCTAAATCTATTTTCTAGATAATTTATATTTATTCTTATTTATTACTATTTTTAGAAAGGTGAAAAAGACAAATAGTTACACAAATTAGGACTATTTTTATTGTTATATTCTACACTGATTTATTAATCTAGACCCTTAACTAAAATAGAAATAAAACTCCATTATTACAAAATAAGTTAATCACTGCTTTTCATGAATTTATAAAATTTGAAGACATTAATAATATAATTTATTAGTGAAATTATAGTGTCCTCTAGCATAATAGGTAGTGCTTGCTCCTTTAACCTTTTTAGCTCCTGTTACATCCCCATCATCAGGGCAATTGTAAATTATGCCTAGGTTTGAAACGAGTAAATAAGTTCCTCTACATATTCATTTACCTCTCTAGGGATAAATTTCCTTTTCCTCATCAAATTGAAGAGTGGATTTTCACTCTCATAGATAATATCTAAACTTGATTATGGCTACTCAACTTGCCTTCTCACTACCCTCTTCATGGTTCTTATGGATGCATCAAACCTCCTTTCAACTTAGGTCATAGAGAGAAATACTTGAGGCTTTTCTTGCCTTGCTACATGTATGATGTCTTCAAACCAATTTCTGGTAGTATTAGGTGTTGGTTATGTGGGAGGTGGATATAATGGGGGTGTTTGGGTAGAAGATGAAGCCAAAGCTACAACAAACATGTATAGGTTTGTTGTGTCTAATTTCCCAAGTATGTCAAATAGTGATTTGGCATGGCCCATTTCAAGGACAAATTAAGGTACCTTAGGAAGCATACTCACATTTATATCTACGTTAATGTTAATTGTATTATGAAAGGGGAAGATCTTTGAGATACATTTCAATGTCTTTATGGGTATAGGGGAACCAATAGCAAGTGAGGTACTTGTTGTGGTTTCTTGGGAAGAAGCCATATGTGTAGTGGCATTAGTATTAAACTAGATAAATTTAAACCCAAAGGAGGTACCAACTTGGATCATGCTATTATCCATTGAGGAATCAGTAGAGATAGTTGTAGTATCTAAAGACAATGAAGCCAATGGAGAAATAATTCTATGGGGAGCAAAATTAGAAGTAGAAACATAATAAAATGTTGTTGGGAAAGAAGGGAATGGGGGAGTACTTACAGTAGGATATTGAGGCAAGTTAGTGGTATAAGAAGTCTCTTGATAAGTTTTTGGAGGAGGTATTATTCCTCTCATGGTAGTCATGGGATCCTTCTTTATTTTATAGACTTTTTCAATATTTCTCCATCATAGTGCTTATAGTTCTTCCATTGAGAGCTCAATGTTTTTTTTAATTCTTTAAGGTCAATGAAATTAAATTTAGGATAACTTAGGCTCTCTAAGGTAGCTCTTATGGTATATGTATAGATGAATGTAGGACCTTGGGAGGGTTCATGTTGGCTAACTGATCCTCCTTACTTGGAGCTTAGAGGCATGTCTTGACTACTTGAAATAGATTGCAGTGGAGGTTTACATATTTTATTCCTAATGAGAAGAACCTAGTCTCTTTCTTCCTCTTCTTTCCTCTCTTCCTAATCTACATCAAACATACTTCCATGGGTTAGTGGAGGTTAAGGCCTTATGATATCTTCCTTCTCTCCATCCCATTTTATTTATAGCTCAATATTATTTCTTGTAGCATTTATAAGGACTACGTCATCATTCATGGAATATTTGTATATCCATTCATGAACCTCTTCTTAGTGTTTTTACTTCATAGCCACATCCTTTTTGAATTTTAATAGGTTATTTAAAATGACATTATTAGGATCCCATGTCTTAAAATTATCCTTAGGAAATAGGTGTGAGTCCATATACCTAGAATCCATAATGATATCATATGACTTCGTGATCATATTCCTTCCAAGCTTGTGAGGAGTTTTATGGGGAGTGACATTATTTTTTATTTTGAAGACACCATCAAATTCATGTATTAATTTATAATCCATCTCCTCTTCATCCATCTTTATATGCACATATCTTGGCAACCTAAGAGGATCTAATATCACTTCCTCTACTCTAATGATCATATAATCTGGGTATAACTAATAGCTTCTAATTACCTTTAGTGTTTTTTTGACCTCTAAGGGAACCCTTGACATCTCACACTTACTGATTTATTTATATACAACTAGGTATAAATATTTGAAAATCACCTTTATGTTTTGCTTAAAATTATGAATGTGCATTACAAAGAATAATTGGGGAACTACTTCTGGTCACTAAGGGGACCATGAGTTTTGCCTATCTAGGTAGTTGCATAGATTTCATCTAATAGGTAGCTCATCATGAAGAATAGAGAACCATTCTTGAAGGTGTAATTCATTTCATATATCAAGTTTCTACTAATTATATCCCCAAGTGAGGGAATCTATTGATCCTCCAAGATTATTTGTAGTAGTGGGATAGTTCTTATATCCACATAACTAATGTGTGTATTACCATTTATTCTATTTAGGATAGCCAATCCAATCTTGAATCCCTTCCATAATTTTTCAATAGGCATATTCCCTTAGTCATCCTTGAAGACAACTCCATTTGGGTCAGTTACCCATGATGCCAAGACCTTCTCTAGTGAGTACAACTTGTACTAGTTGTTGATTTTCATCTAGTTATAACCTATTTATGGAAAAGGTACATCATAGTCTCAAATTTTGGCCCTAATATGAAGGTTATTATGATCCCTTGGCTTATGTATTTGAGCAACCCATCATTACATCTCATCCTCCTAAAGATGTCATACACTAGGTCAGTACATGGCATGACCTCTAGTTTTGATGTGGCTTTGTGGAGATTGGTAGCATTGATTCCAAGGATGTTTAAGGCTAATTAGATTAGGTGAGGCATTGTTTTAGCCTCATCAACTACCCTATATGATTATATATTGAAGTAAATGCTATTTTAATTCATGTCCCCTAAGTTTATGGCTTCAGGGATGAATTTTGTGTCTTTGAAAACAATTAAATTACCATACTAGAATAGGAATTCATCATTTCCAAAAGATTATATCTTACTCAAGGTGGATGGACCTACTTATACCATTTCTAAAATATTCTAACCAACATCCTTTTATACCTCTTTATAACCTTTTATCTCTAACTATGGCATTCAAGATACAATCTATGAGTATATTGAGTTTTGTAGTACTGAAGATGTAGATAGTGGGGAGAGAAAATATGTACATCATCAAATGCAAATGTAGGTAAGAATATCCTAGTTGAGTATCTTTTTGAAATATTACTTTGGCTAATGTAGTATATATGATAATTTAGGTTCATGCCATATTAATGTCAAGATTGTCCACTTTGCATTTGAAACACTTCAAACTATTGCTTTTAGCATTTAATTTCATTAGAATTCAAATTTAGGTCTAATTTGAATCTGATCAGCTATTAGTTTTATCTTTAAAGCTAAATATTTCCACCTTTTGACATGTGGCTATCACATTGAATCTAGTTAGGCATTACCTTTTGATTTTTCATGGGATATTAGAATGTGGTTTAATGTGATGAATTATTTTTACCCTACCCCATGGCATTTTTTAATTAATGGTGAAATTTTTGTCAATATCATCTCTCTTAGAGGAAATATCATTGATCTTGGGATTTAGCTTCATAGGAATGACATGAGACATCATCTTGTGGGTCCAAGGTGGATACACATCACTCTCAGAGGTAATCAAGTGGATCTAAGATATAAGCATTGTTGGAATGACATATGGAATCATCATGTGGGTTTAAAGGGTACTTGCATCATATTCATGGGATTTTTTTCATTCTTCTACCTCTTTTCATTCTTAGGAGGATCCTCAAATAGTTATATACCATCAATCCTTGATCAGATATCTTAGGGTAACCCAGATATATACCTTATGAGATCTTAAAAGCTTTAGATGGATGTAATATGTTGTGGACACATGTCAATCTTAGATGAAATTGAAGGGGACACACATCACCTCAAAAGGCTACTCAAGTTTGGTTGGTCATGCTTGAGACACGTGGAAGTATCTCATGGCTTTTAGATGGTAGTGGGATACATGTAAGCTCAGATTGAATGTGCTCACTTGTAGAGGCTAATATCTTGACACATAACCTTTGGGTTTTAATACCAATGACTAGTTTATTCATGATCTCTTTAGATGGTGTCATGTAGCTCAAAAACTCAATAAATTTATTCTAAGTGTTTACATGGGGTGTGATAAATATCTAAGGCATTGTAATGGTTGGTGAGCTTAACACCTATCCCTTTAAAGATACAGTCTTAAATTAGACATTATATGAGGTGTGAAAAACCACTACTTGAATTTTGACATCTTATGAGGTCAAGTGAGAAGTTAAGTTAGACTCAAAAAGAAGTCATAACCCATCATACATAGATTGCAACAATTTTAAATCAAAACTTTGTAAGTAAATGCATTAAAAAAAATAAGGTTAGTCCAATAATATTAAGTGAAGCTTTTTGTGTTTATTTCAATTGGAGAACCAGGTAGAGCATCCTTAGCGAAGTCCTGTCTACACATTTTTAAAGTGTCAATGGTTAATGATTCATTATTGAGGGAAAATTTAAATAACTTATATTAACTAGAATATTTATAAGTATTAATCTATATTAAAATATAAATGATAAAATAGGAACTATATAATCATAAGCATTGATAAATTAAACCAAATCCATATGTATTCAAATTATTTACCAAGCTTGTAAACTTAGGCATTTTTTAATATGAAGAAAGGAGGGTCCCCATTATGGGAATAAGGGGTAGTTAACCATGAAAAAATGGAAACCTCTGTAGGGAAACATACAAAATGTTAGAATCTAGAACTTCTACTGAAAGATGAATAAAAAATTAGTTGTCTCATTCAAATCTTCAATCAGTATCAAAACTAATTTTTAGCACCAATGAAATCCCAAAAACTTGAAATATAGTTTAAACCTTGTGAACAATCATACTATGTATGTGTTTTGAGGTTTATTAACCATTTCCATTGGGTTCAAAAATGACAAATTTCAAGATTCAAGGCATTAAAAATGACATGACTAAATAATTCTTTAGATTATATATAATAATGCTTTCCTTAATTAAGGATGGCTTGGGTATTGCTCTACTACTAGCTAGACATCCATATACCTGATAGAGATACCTTTGGTTCCAATATGGGCCTTTATCTAATACTATCCTAACATGTATAGCCCTAATATAAATTTCCTAAATCACCATTCATAGAATCTGAAGTAGTTTATGATTTCACTTCATTGATGTATCATTTTGTTTTATACCTACATTCATAAATTGTAATGGTTGGGAACTAGAATTAGCTAGGTGTAAGGATTTTGTCAAGACATTGTCTAGGTGTAACTCACTTTTAGATAGTGAGTCTTGCCTTGTCAATTTATTTGGTGAATTTAAGTGAAAATATGATGGTCTACATAGATTCAAAAAAAAATTCAAGAAAATGATTAGTCATCGAGACTATATTATATCATTAAAATGACTTAGGACTTTTATAATAAAACTAACTTCTAATTAACCCCACCCAACTTCTATAAATTGGAACATTACTATAGGTTTATAATATTTGGGAAACTAATGTTTAAAACCAATAATCCCTTTTTTTATTTTAGGACTAGGTTGACACATGTTGAGCCAATGAGTTCTTGTCCAAAGGACTTATTACTAAGCTACATCACACAATATGAAAACAAATGCAAATGGAAAACAAAGAAAGGAAAAATAGGAAAGCAAAGCAAGAAAAAAAGTTAAAAAAAGAAATAACACAATAAGAAATCAAAACACAAAAGCAAACTAATCTACTCCTACTTAATCTAATCCTAAACAAGCTTCATATCCTTCTATAATTTATGATGTAGTAGTAAAGAAATAATGTTTCAAATATTGACCATTGATTGACAAGGGTAAGTCATCCCCTTATAGGTCTTTGAGATTTAATTCATTTCACCAAATATTTTTACCACCTGATACAATCCAATCTAGAGAGGAGTGAATGTGTCATGTCCTTTCTTCTCATGTGCCTTTTCTCATACTAGGACTAAGTCTAATATTAATAATGTTTTAACTTTGGATTTCTTGTCGAACAATCTCTTAACAATATCCTAATACTTATTAAAGTTATCTAATGTTTCATCTCTAAAATAATCCATTTGGATTATGTTTAATATCTAAGATTACACTCTTTTGTTATCTTCCATATACTCATCCATGAACTCATAGGTGCGCAGCTTTAGTGTGGTAGGAAAAATAGGCTATTGTCTTTAAACTAGTAAGAATGGGGATGCTTTGATCACCTTTTTGTATTTGGTTATATTTTCCATAGAGCATATTTTAGTAAGGATTTCCATTCTTTGGGTTTCTTTTCTTTCAAATTCTTGATGGCATTCATCAAGTTTTTGTTGGTGGAATTAATAACTCATTACCATGAGGGTAGTAGTTTGAAGTGGACTTGATGACTATCTAGTTGTCATATGCCCATTCAATAAATTTATTTGATGCAAAGGATCAACCACAATTTCATACTAAAGATAGGGGTATCCCAAACCAAATAATGATATCCTCTTCTAGTAATTTGATGGCATCAATTGATTTGATAGTCTTAGTGGCCACGACTTCAGTCTACATAGTACAATAGTCTATGTTAGTGAGCACAAATTTATGTCCCACCAAGGAGTTGGGATTAATTAATTATATAAAGTTGAGGCCCCATTGTAAAAATGGTTTTACCTCAATCACTAGTTTTAAAGGCATGTCTACCTTTGTCTCACATCTATCAAACACTTAGCATTGATAGCATGTTCACACATGAGCATGGTCATATTTGAAAATGGTTGGCTAATAGTAGCCATCTCTCAATATATTATGTGCAATGGTTCACCCTAAATTTTTATTACTTCCAAGCTTATTGTGGAAATTTTCTATGATTTACATGGCTTCAACTCTAGAAACACACCTTAGATAGATCCTCTCATAGTTATTTCTATAGAGGATCCCTCTTTTGATCATAAAGTGACATGATCTTAGCCTAAGGGCTCTCTTATACTATATTTTAAGGTGTGGGGGACGCACTCCATGTAATAGATAGTGAAAAATATGTTTTTTCCAATCTCCACTGGTCACTTGACTTGCTTTAACCTACTAAACATTAATGTGTAGCTTAATGTTTACAATAAGTTGTATTAGGCCTTGACCTTTAACTAACTTAGCAAATTTTATTTCTAAGTAATATTCTTGTAGTTT
Organism: Torreya grandis; assembly: GCA_037957365.1. Lineage (NCBI taxonomy): Eukaryota > Viridiplantae > Streptophyta > Pinopsida > Cupressales > Taxaceae > Torreya > Torreya grandis. The sequence goes on along the minus strand of JARHVA010006677.1, from coordinate 93,830 downwards.
GGTTATCCAATTATTTATTCACTCTCAAATTTCATTTTTTCCCAACATCAACTTGATAGTTGGATCAGACACTATGGCATATGTCTTGTTTCTCAGGATGTAATATCTGAATTTATTGACAACCTTCACTAGTGTATATGCTTGCTTATCTAAATAGGATAGTTCGGCATTGTATTATTCAAATTGGTTCTCATAAAGGCTATGAGGTGTTCTTTTTCATCCTCTTTCTATGTTAATATATCAATAATAGTATGATCTAAATAAAAATAGTATAAATAAAATTATTTTCTAAAATTAGGACTTATCAAAATAGGATTTTGAACAATAGCATCCTTAATGTCTTGAAAGGCCTTCTTCACTTCATCATTACATTATATCTTTAAATATTTATTTAGAATGACATTTATTAGTCTCATAATCTATATAAAACTAGAGATGAATTTTATTACAAAATTGATCTTGCCAAATAAGGATCTTAACTCTTTTGTGCTATTGGAAACTTCTACCTTTAAAATTGCATTGATCCTATCAGGGTTAATAGTCATACCTTATTTAGTGATTACATGTCCTAAAATCTTGCCTTAAAATACATAAAATATACTTTTTTGGGGGTTTAAATAAATTCCATACCTTCTACACTTTTACAACACTTGTTCCAAATGCATCACATGATATCCTCAATTTTTAGCAAAAAATATTACATCATGCATGTAAATGATGATGCACTTACCAAATAATCTATGGAATTCATGGTCCATTAATCATTAGAAATTTACTCTTGAATTGATAAATATAAATGTCATTTATTTTCATGCAAATACTGCCCACTTAAGGGTGAAGGAAGTCTTCATTTTATCAGTCTTGTTTACTAGGACTTGGTTGTAGCCTAAAAAACTATCAAAAAATGACATCATTATAGACCCATTCACCAACTAAATGAATTAATCTAAGGATGGAAATGGATAATTATCCTTCTCTGAAGATCTACTCATATTCCTAAAATTGACACATAGTTAACTTTTTACATTCTTATTTCAAACTAGAACAAGATTGGCAACCCATGTCGAGTGTTGTATGGGAAAGATTATCCTTGCATCTATAAATTTATTCACTTCTTTATAATTCAGTGGTTCTAGCACTAGATTTATTTCTCTTTATTTTTTCCTAAAGGGTTTGTAGGCTTCCTTTAAGGGGATAGTGTGAGTAATCACACTATTTTCAAATATTTTGAGGTCATCATATGACCAGGCAATGACATTTTTGAGCTTGGTTAAAAAGGTAATGGCTTCCTTCAAATTTTCATTGATACAAATTAAACTGATGTTGATATTTTTCTCAGTCTTGGGACTTCCAAAGTTGACTTACTTATAGTCTTTTCGACCCACCTTGTGTTATTTATCTTGATTTCCTTATTTGTCCAGATCAAACATCCTTTCTAAGGAGATCATGCCTTTGGGGATTTGGTTCTATTTGAGTTGGATCATTCTATCCTCACTATAATTTTAATATTCCATAGGAATTTCATCATGTTCAATTATGTGAGACTAAAATACACTAGCACTACTTAGGAAGTGAATTATCTGCTTATCATCATCAACAACTTGGAAGTGGTTGATATTGTCTGACATGGAGGGGAATGAAATTATGTCCATGCTAAACTCCTATATGTTCAAAATCTTGGGGGGCATCAAGTTTTTTGTTATTGAATATAAATCATCTACCAATTGGTTATGTTTCCTAGGAAAGGAAACCATATTAAATGAGTCAAAATACTAAATTGAATCTCAAGCTCTAAATTTATATTTTCTTAAATAAGAAAGCTTACATTGATATCTACTTCTGACCTAATTAACAAATAATTTAGAATCACCATAGACTAAATTTTTTTAACCTTGTGTTTAATTTCAATTTGAAGTCCTAAAATAAGAGCTTCATACTTTGATAAATTATTAGTGTAAGAGAACTATAATCTATAAGAATCTAGATATTATTTTACTTTAGGATTTGTAATAATGATTCCAATGTTAGAACCTTATTTAGCTCATGTGACATCAAAGTGTAGTGTCTAGGGACCTTTATTTTATTATTTTACCTTGTCATCTACAATAACATTAGTGGTCTCCAAATTGTAAACACCCAAGTTAGAGGATTGGTAATTTACCTTTTCATTCTTGGAATTGTATTTAATAATTGTATATTTCATCTTGGGCTCCTGATCAATCATTATTTGATTAGGAATCCCACACCAAGGTAACCACATGTGAGAACAATCAGTGGACATATATCCATTAAAGGATTTAGTCCAGTCTTAACTTAATAACATTTCATAAGCTTCAGGTATGTCAATGACTTGGATGTGGATGAAATTTTGTATTCAAGGCAAGTTACATGTGGATATTCAATAATTCACCTACCACTTTCACTCTTGACTTGTCCAACTACACCACCACCTTCTTCTATTTAATTAGGTTTAACCCTAGTCTTTCATAGATTCCTAAAGTCATAATGTTAGCTGAAGCACCATAATCAAGTAAACAATTATGAATATTCTTCCCAAAGATCCTTATAGTCATCATAAATGGTGGAAGTTCATGCTTAGTCTTATACATTACCACATTTAAATGAGCTTATTTAGCTTTGTCGGATCTAGGATTTTCATTTAATGATTTCAATAGTAAATCATGCTTTTTAATGATTTGAGTGATTTCATGAAATGCTATGTTTGACTTGATCTTCTTCATGTATTTCATTATGTTGTATTCACCCTTTGTTGATGTTGTGTAGGGAGCTTCCATTATTTGATGACTCTCTTTACCTTTAGTGTGTGGAGTATTATTGTTTGCCTTACCATCAGGGAGTGTATCTAGTTTACTAGGTGGGGTGGAAGTTGTCATAGGTGGGTTCTTACCTTTACTTCTTAAGGAATAATTAGTCCTCTGATATTATTGGAAAACATGTATTTCCTTGACATTATCTTCAAATTCATTTTGATCTTGGTTGGTAGCATAATTAGTATTATTAGAGATATTAGCATTGTTTTGATTAGTGGGTTTCATCATGAATACATATATTTAGATTTGAATGGCTTCAAATGTATGATAAAACGTGACATAGTCTAGCTCTCCATGTCTAGTTGTATTTTGCACTCAGCACCAATTAGGTAAATCCATCTCATAAATGTTTATCTCAAGAAACTTGCTCAAAAGGGGCTCACTACTATTGTTAGGCCTATTAGAAGGTCTGATATATCTTTAGAAATTATAATTATTTTAGAAATCTCACCCATATCTCTTGGTTGTTTATTAAGATCTAATAAATCATTTATGAGTTTCTAAACATTTCCTTGAATTGAATCTAATTCTCCCCTTGGAGGCTCTAGGCTCTTGTTTTAGGTTGTCTCTTAGACTTCAGTGTTATTTATAAGTACCATCATTTGACTGGTGTTATTTTATGGATGTGTTCTAACATTTTCTTGGTTAAACAATCCTAGATGCTAGTTGGGTGTAGTGTGGCTTAAAGGCAATTGGTTGACCACTAGAAATTAGCATAATGTAGGGTGATTCTAGTTCATGTTATGCATGATATTTAGAGAAGGCATCATTGGGTCAATGTTTGGTATAACAAAGGTAGGATGCACTTGAGAGTGAATATGATCATCAATATGGATGGCATCAACATATTCCAATGTTAAAATGTCAATATTTAAGTTTCTCCTCAAGAAGACAACCATCATTGGGTCTAAATAAATCTTGTATATTTTCAAATCTAATTCATTTACAAATTTATATGGTGGGGACATTAGGGTATACATATTTTTTAACCTTGAATTTCATGTTTTGATTGGTTCCTTTATCTCTCTTTTTATGGTGGTAAACTATTGATAGATAAATCCCAAGCTAATGACCCTACCAAATTGGGCAGTAAAGGTAGAATTCAACTGACCCCATCCCATGATGAGATTTTTGAGTAAGTTGAGGAACAAACCATAAGTGGCATCTTAGAAATTAAAATGAAATAGATGGCAAGGCACATCCTCATAGATCATATTAAAAATACTTAAATATTCCTTAAAAGAATTTATATGTTCTTTAATAGTTACTCTATCAGTGTGGGGAAATAAAGGTAAATATTTCTCTATATTTCTTTACAATTCATGCATAGGTCTAAGTAAATTCATGGATGAACCAACTAACCATGCCATACATAAAAAGAGATGTTGAAAATTTTGGTTATATGGGTAATTTGGCTAGGTATTGGATTTCATAAATCTACCTTTTTCTTCTTTATCCTTCTTATGGGGTTTTAAGGGTGTCAAAGGGATCTTTGGTTTAGATCAGGATCTAGTTCTAATCATAGGCAAGTCTAGGATGTAGAATGGGTACTAAGAGAAAAGGAACTTCAAAGATGGCCTCACAAGTTTCAAATGTAATATAGATCAGTTAGTATTTTTATAGAAAAATCCTTTTACAAACCAAATCTAATAGTTTCACCATGATATTTGAGGATTCAAGCCTTGAAATCTCAAAGTTTCTTAATATCTGCATAAATATTGTTAGTACTACACATTACCCTATAAAGATCAATGTTAAACCAATATTTAAATGTATTTCCATGTATAGTTTAACATCTTAAGAGTGTTTAGGCATTGAAAAACATCTTTAAGCACAAATATATGTAAAGGTTCACTTAATTCTAAATGAAATAGACAAATATGATCTTAAATGCCTAGATCTAGTAAAAACTAGGTCCCATAGGTTGACCTTTGCACCAATTATTACAAATATCCATATTCTTTACCAAGTTTATGTGAAGCATTAAAAATATGATCATAATAACCTATAATATGATTAAAGGATAGGGTATTTCACCTATATTTACACAAATTTAAATAAATATCTAGGTTATCCACTGAATTGTCACAAATGAACACTAACTTTGATGAAATCCTTCAAAGAATATAGAGATTCATGTAAATAATGTAGATCCATAGTGTTATTTAATAATATTTGCATAATTTTAAATGATTAATCATGTATTCAATGAAGTACACTATAATTCTATAAATATGTATGAAAGTAATTGCATAAAGGCCCTCCTTCTATTCCATCTTTTCCCTTCTTGTTGATGCACGTATTGTGCTCCTTATATTACTAGTGAATAAGGGGAATGTAAGAAACTAAATTTTGAGTCTTGAAAGACTTGGGGCTTGAGTTGTTAACATAATTTATACTTTAAATAGTAAAAATAATAAAGATATGGTAACCAATTAGAAGTATGCAAGTAGACCCTATTGTAGGGACAGTAGATGTTATGCAGTGACACTTTACTTAGGTAATATTTGTGAATTTGTTTCAATCTTTGCCAATTATTTCCCCAAAATATAAAAAAATGAATATTTATAGCATGAACTAATCTAGAGTGAGTCATGGGTGGATCCAAGAGTAATTAGGGTAATATAGACAAGAGAGTTTGCTTAAGATGATCAAAGGTACCTGTTCTTCTAACTTCTAAGGCAAAATCACATAAAACTAGCATCTACCAACTCTAGGATAATGCTCAAAGATAAATAAATGTAGTTGAAGCTTCATAGGAAAGGAAATGCATATATCTAAAAACATACATTACATAAAGGTTACTCACTCATAGTAAATTACATAAGCACATCTAGTTTCAAATAAGATGAAAATAGAGCAAATATACTAGTAGATTATTTAATCTAGTGTCAAACTCAAACTACTAGATGCATATATGGAATGTAATTACTAAATTAGCTTATAGAAAAGAAAATATCAATCATCTAAAATCATGAGAATCAAAAATCATAAAACACACACAATAAAGTGTATTAGACAAACTTTTGTATTAATTATTGTAACTATTTTCAAATTTACATTGAGGGAAACATCCCTATATATAGGCTCCAAAAATCCTAAGATAAGTTTACATGGGCCCATAGAAGGTGCCCAAATATATCCAAGTGGTTAAAATGTTACAATAGAATATTCTAAATTCAAATTTTATAAAACATAATGGAATATTCCTAAGGTCCTAGAGGTTATTAAGATGCTTGTTGCTACTATTAACTCTACTTTTTCTCTAATTCTTCCCTATTCCATACTTTTACACTTGCTAAGTAGTCTTTATATATCTAGGATAAGTCTAAGATTATGGGCCAAAATAAGTCAGGCATCTCCTTGATGAGCCTACTATGCTCTATAAGTATTGGCCATAGTGCTTCTTCAATTGCCACTACTCTTTCTAGCCTCTAATTGGTAAATGACATAATATTCATCACCTTTGTAGTAGTCTTTGAATTGGCTAAATCTTGATGGAATTTGGAAATAAACACTTTCATCTAAGCCTAAAATTCTTAGTCAACCATTAAGGTGCCATCAAGGTTAGTCACCCTTGTGACCATGGAATCCTTTAGAAAGAGAGATATCTTACACTCAATCTTATCTAAGGATGCTATATCATATTGAATTTTATCCAATCATCCTTTCAATATCCTTATTCTATTAATTAGGATTGTCTATGTAAGAATAATGTCCTTAAGTGGTATAACCTTGAGATTTATGAAATTATTACTTCTTTTAACTCTATCCAAGTTTATTAACTTTGCATAATAGAGTGTAAGTTTTTGGTCAAGCTTCATGTCCACCTTGTATTGTAGGGTCCCCTCTTACTTCTTCTTCTACATGACTTTATATAACTTGTTTACATTAATAACAACATGTTTTATTGAAATTATAGTTCCCTCTGGCATAATGGGTAGTGTTTAATCCTTCAACCTTTTCATCTCTTGTTACATCCCCTTCATCAAGGTAATTATAGATTATGATTAGGCTTGAATTAAGGACACAAGGTCCTTTACATATTCATTTACCTATTTTGGGATAGATTTTATTTTCCTAATCAAAGTGAGGAGGGGATCTTCACTTTTATGGAAAATAGCTGAAGTTAATTGTGGCTACTCAACTTGCCTTCTCACCACCCTCTTCATGGTTCATATGGATGCATCAAACCTCAAGACAACTTGGGGAATAGAGAGAAATAATTGAGGCCTTTCTTGCCTTGCTACCTATATGATTCCTCTAACCCAATTTGGGTAAGTGGTAAGTGTTATAAATTTGGGAAGTGGTTGTAATGGGGGTGTCTAGGTAGAGGATGAAGCCAAAGCTATAGTAGGGATGTATAGGTTTGTTGGGTCTAATTTCCTAAGTATGTCAAATAGGGATTTGGTAGTTTCCATGTCAAAGATAAATGAAGGTAGTTTAGGAAGCACACCCACTTTTATAACTCTAGTAATGTTGAGTGTTTTATGAAAGGGGAACATCTTTGAGATAGGTTTTAATGGCTTTGTGGGTGCAAGAAAACCAATATCAAGTGAGGCACTTATTATGGTTTCTTGGGAAGAAGACATATGTGTAGTGGCAAAAAATAATAAACTAGGGAAAGGTGAACCCAAAGTAGGTACCATCTTGGCTCATGTTAGTATCCATTAAAGAATAGGTAGAGATAGTTGTAGTAGATGAAGATAATGAAGCCAATGGAGAAATATGGTATGTGTAGCAAAAGTGAAAGCCAAATTAGAATCAATTATAATTGGGAAAGAAGGAAATGGGGGAGTACTTAGAGTAGGAGCTTGAGGTGAGCTAGTGGTAGTAGTAGTCTTTTGAGAATCTATAGTATGAGGTATTTCCCCTATCATGGTAGTCTTGGGTTCTTTATTTCTTTTGTAGACTTTTTCAATAATTTTCCCTGACATTACTTATAGTTTTTCCATTGAGAGCTTAATACTTTACTATAATTTTTCAAGGTCAGTGATGTCAAGATTAGGCTAACTTAGGCTCTCTAGGTCAACTCCCATGGAAGATATAGAGATGAATGTAGGACCTTTGGAGGGGTCATATTGGATAACTAATCCTCCTTGCTTGGAGCTTAGAGGCATGCCTTAATTGCTTGAAGTAGCCTATAGTGGAGGTTTGCATAGTTTACTCCTAATGAGAGGAACTTAGTCTTCTTCTTCCTCTTATTTCCTCTCCTTATAATCTACATCAAACATACTTCCATGGGATGGTGAAGGTTGACCTTTTATGATATCTTCCTTCTTCTTCTCTCTATCTATCCTCCATTGAATATTCTTTCTTGTAAAATTTCTAAGGACTACCTCATCATTCATGGCATCTTTGTATGTTGATTCATGAACCTTTTATTAGTTCTTATATTCTATCACCACACTCTTTTTGAATTTGAATAGGTGATTTACAATGATATTATTAGGGTCCCATGTCTTGAAATCATCCTTAAGAAATAGGTATGAGTCTATATACCTAGCATCCACAATGATATCATACCACTTTTTGATCATAGTGTTGACACAGTGGATTACACCCAGGGTAAGGAGGTTGAGCTCCTACCTTCCACACGTCAAAATGGAAACTCCCCTCTCACTTGTGGGGCTGGTGAAGTTGGAGGGGAGAGTCTCTAGGTAATGGGTAGCTCCCTTTGATGCATCTGAGTTGTTCTAATAAGTAATAATATAGATATATAGATATAATATGGGGGGTGAAAAGGGAGAAGGATTATAGGAAAACAAAAATACTCTAAAAGAGGTGATGCACCAAATGATTTGACCTACTCACACTCACACTTAAAGCTAGACAAATAGATACATACACTTTAAAATGGCAAAAGGACCAGGTTGCAAGAAGCTTGACAGGGAGGCCTTAATGGAACACAGAAAATAGAGACTCTCCAGAGGTGCTATGGAAAGGCACACTATATAGTAGCTTCTTCTATCTCTGCACTTCCAAATATAGCTCTCCTTGTCACCTACAATAATGGCACCTTATAGACACCAGGTGTGTTGGTTTTAAACCTGTGGAAGCATTAAGAAGCAATGTCTAAACACAAACTAACACTCAGGCACACATATAGATATCTAACTAGAATATAGGTAAAAATGTGTTTATTGATTTCAGGTGAAAATTTGCCAAGGCTTCGCCTTACAAATGTGGAAGATATTTTTTTAAGTGACAAGTCTCCAATATATAGAGGAAGGAAGGAGGCCTTTTGGCACCCCTTTTTACAAATGACCCATTTTCACCCCAGTCATTAGGAAGAGCAAGCTACTTAAACATCAATGAGAAATTATGAGCCACACTATTTGCCTGCTTTCAAGACCACTTCTTCAAGGTGATTACGTGGTTTGTCTACTCATTAATGTGAAATGAAGAAAAATGGGTTGCATTATTAGCTATTCACACCTCTTAGTAATCAATTTGTGGGCATTGTATCACCTGCTAGAGTAACTTCTTGAATTAGTGCCTCCCTTTGCCACTTGGGCTATCTACCTATTCTTACACTTGGCACTTTTCTCTCTTTGTTCTCTGGGCTCTTTGTCCTTTTCTTGCTTTGTCTCCTTCTACTCCTTTAGCCCTCAAGGGTGATCTTCTGGTGGGTCACTACATTCTTTGGTCTCTTCCCATGGTTGGCACGTAAGTATTAATAAAACAACGGTTATTTCACTACCTTAAAATTGATGTTTGCATAGCCATCACCCTGAAATTGAATACCTAACGGCTAGTCCATCTCCTTAAAATTGATGGCTTTTCCAACATCACCATCCTTAGCCAAAAATTTGTCGAGTCTTTTCAGCAAGCTTTTCCCACAATTTTTTTACTTTGGGCCTTTATTGTGAACAAAAAGTCTGCAAGAATTGTCCTGGTCATTGTGTCTTTTACCTAAAGTTCTTTTCCTTTGGGCTTCTTACTCATGGCCTTCTCTAAATTCCTTTAGACTTTTGTCTGAAGGAATCCCTTCAAATAAAAAGTCTAAAAGAATTTATCCTTAAGATTTTCTACGTGCCTTTGAACTCCTTCAACTGCCTTTAAAATGCTCCCTGCCCTCTGTAAGGGCACCTACCCTTCATCTTTGGGATGCCCCCTTAAACCAAGTCATTGAACCAACCCATTAAACCAAAATTGGTTCAATAGTTTGATAGTTCAACACTACACGCTGAGCCTTTGTTGAACCAAGCCAATGAACCGTTCACTTGAACCAATCATTGAACCAGTTCAATGGTTCAACACTGCATGCTGAGCCTTTATTAAACCAAGCTCATTAAACCATCTGATGAACCAAGTGTTTGAACTAAATGATGAACCCACCAATTGAACCAATGTGTTGAACCAAGCTGATGAACTGATTGATTGAACTAAGCTATTTAAACCAAGGCAATTGAACCAAGTGATGAACCCACTGATTGAACCAAGGCAATTGAACCAAGTGATGAACCAACCAGCATTGAACCAGTTTAATGATTCAAAGGAACTAACTCTTAGAAATATTATGTCATTGATCCACTCTTCCAACATTAAGGAAAAGTTTCTTCTAAGCCATTTTAGCCCTCTTTCCTTAAGAATTTCTTTAGACAAGAGTTTGAAGAAGCTTTGCAAAAACATGCCCTCTCGGAATTGGTCCTTCATCTATCAAATATTACATCTACTAAGTCCATAGATTTTCCACCTGTAGAGTCCATAGATTTAGACCTATAGAGTCCATAGATTTAGACCTATAGAGTCTAAAGATTTAGACCTACAGAGCCCATAGATTTAGACTTACAGAGTCCATAAAAATTCCTAGACTTGTGTAAAATCAAAAAATTAATTGGCTTGAAATAACAGAGGAAGAAGGGGACTGATTTTTGGCTTGTTACACCAAAAAGGGTCAACACATAGTCCTACCCAAGTTGTAAGGAGTTTTGTGGGGGGCAATCTTCTTATTGCTTTTAAAGATTCCATCAAATTTATGTAGCAGTTGATAAGCCATCTCCTCTTTAGCCAACATCAAAGGCACATATCCTTGCAACTTGAGGAGACCTATCATCACACCCTTTATTCTAATGACCATGAAATATTGGTATATCTAATAGATTCCCATTTATTTTAGTGTTAATCAGACCTCCAAGGGAACCGTCTACATCTCACACTCATTGATTGATTTGTAAATAATTGGGTATAAATCCTTTTCAATCACCTTTATGTTGTGCCTACAGTGGTGAATTTGCATTATAGAGAATAATTAGGGCACTACTTCCATTTACTAAGGTGACCATGAGTTCTAACCAAGTTGGGTAGTTACATAGATTATGTCCAAAAGGTAGATAATCATGAAGAATAGAGCACCATTATTGAAAGTGCCATTTATTGCATATATCAAATTATTTCTAATGATATCCTCAAGTGACGGAATCTATTGATCCTCTAAGATTGTCTTAAATAATGGGATATCTCTTATCTCCACATAATCAATGTGTGCATTACCATATAATATATTTATGAGAGCCAAGCCAATCCTAAATCCCTTATAGAATTATTGAATAAGAAAATTCCATTGGTAATCCATGAAGATAAATCCATTTGGATAAGCTACCCATGATGCCAAGACCTTCTCTGGTGAGTGTACCTCATACTAGCTATCAATTTTAGTCTGGTTATAATCTATTTGTGGTAAGGGTAGGCCATATTATTTATAAAAACTAGGCCCTAATATGAAGGAAATTGAGATACATTCACTCATGGATTTGAGAAACATATTCTCACATCTCATCCTCCCAAAGATGTTGTATAATAGGTCAGCACATGGCATGACCTCTAGTTTAGCTGCATCTTTGTGGAGATTGGTAGCATTGATTACAAGGATGTCTAAAGCTAATTATATTATGTGAGGAATTATTTCATCCTCATAAACTACCATAGATACTTATATATTAAATTAAATGATACTGTAATGCATATCTGCTAAGTTTATGACCTTGGGGATGAATTTTATGTCTTTGAAAATAATTGAATTACCATAATGGAATAAGAATTCATCATTTTTTAAAGAGATGCTCTTACCTAGGGTGGAGGAACTTTATTGTTCCATTTATTCAATATTATATCCAATGTCCTTTTTTACCATTCCATAACCTTCAAGCTCCAACAATGGTGGTTAGGATTCAATCTATGATTACCTCAAGTTTTATCATACTAAAGATGTAGATAGTAGGGAGACAAAACAAATATAGTTTCAAATGTAAATATAGGTAACAATATCCAAGTTTAGTATCTTTTTTAAAGATTTATTTGGTTAATGAAATGTAGATGGTGATTCTAGTTCATGCTATATTAATGGTGAGTTCAACAACTTTGTATTCAAAACACTTTAAACTATTGCTTTTGACATTTACTTTCATTAGAATTCAAATTTAGTTATAATTTAAATTTGATCCACCATAAATTTTAGATTTAAATCTAAATATTACCACCTTTTGACATGTGGTTTCCATCTAGGCATTATCAGGGTCTAAATGTGACTAAGGTGCTTAGCCAACTTGAAATCTAGACACATAGCACCTTTTGATTATTTAGAGGATCTTAGAATGTAGTTTAGAGTAATGACTTATTTTTACCCTATCATGTGGCATTTTTTAGTTTATGGAAAACTTTTAGGAAACCTTTTAGTTTTGATTGGTTATGGTAGTGCCACACATCACTGTCAGGGTAATCGAGGCTTCTCTTTGCTAGGTGGATCTCTTAGAGGGAACCCATTCCTTTCATTTTCCATATGAGTCTCTCAAAGGGCACTAATAGCTTTACCTAATAGTTGTCACCTTCAAAAGTTTCTCAACCAATTATTGACAACTTGGTGCCAATCACATGGATTGGGTGGAGACATACATCTCTATTAGAGGTGATCTCTTTGATCTTAGGTTTCAATTTCATAGGAATGACATGTGACATCATCTCATTAGTCTAAAGTGGACATGTATCTCTCTTGAAGGTGATCTAATGGTTCTTAGACAAAATAAACATAAGAATGACATGTGGCATCATTACATAAGTCCAAAGGGGACACACATCATCTTTATGGGATTTTGTTCACTCTTCTACCACTTATCATTCTTGAAAGGAGCCTCAAATAGATGTATACCATTGAGTGTTGATCAAATAGATTAGGGTAACCTAAATGATTGCCTTATGATATCTTGAGAGACTTATATGGACACAATGCAATGTGGACATGTGTTCATTATGAAGGGGATATGTGTTACCTTGAAAGGATGTTCATGTTTGGTTGGTCATGCTTGAGACACAATGTCATCTCATGAGTTCTATAATTTAGTGAGATATGTAGTGGCTCAAATTGATTGGGCTTGCTCATAGAGGCTATGATATTGACATGTAGCCCCAGGGTTTGAATTTTAATGGCTAGTTCCTTTGTGAGATCTTTAGGTGATCCTAAATAGCTGAACAACTCGATAGAATTACTCTAAGTGTCTTGTATAGGGGATGATAAATCTATAAGTCATTGTGATATCCAATGAGGTTGACACTTGTCCCTTTAAAGATGCAGTCTTAAATTTGACATTCTGTAAGGCATCACAAATTGCTACTTAAATTTTGACATCCTCTAAGGTCAGGTGAGAAGTTAAGTTAAACTCCAAAATATGTCATAACCCATAAAAAATATATTGAAACAATTTTAAATCAAAACTTTGAAATTAAATATTTTAAAAATAATATAAGGTTAGTCTAATAAGAATAGGAAAAGCTTTTTGCATTCATGCTTATTGGAGAACCAAGTAGAACATCATTAGTGAAGGCATGTCTACACATTTTTGAAGTGTCAGTGGTTAATGATTCATTATTGAGTAAAAATTTAAAGGACTTACAATAACTCAAATATTTATAATTACTAATATGTATTATAAGATGAATAATTAACTAGGAACTATAGAAGCACAAGAGTTGGTAAATTAAACCAAATCCATATTTAGTTAAATTATTTAGTAATCTTGGAATCTTGGGCATTTTGAAATTTCAAGAAAGGAGGGTCCCCATTATGGGACTAGGGGGTAGTTGACCATCAACACAACCTAATATAGTTATATCCTTCTTTCCAACTACATTAGCTAGAATGTTAAATTTTTGTTCTTCCTACCAAATACATCATACAACGTGATATAGTTTATCTATAGTATCTTGCTACCAAATATATCATCGAACCTGATAAAAAAATTTAATATGACCATAATATATTAGCCATCTTGATAAAGTTTGTTATCTTTTGTTCTAATTCCCAACTATAATTTCCAACTCAATATATTCTATTTCTAGCATTCCTATGTAATTAAATACATTAACTAGCTCAGTTGACTTGATATTTTCTCTTCCAACTATGAAATACCCATTAGATAAATATAATTAGAAAACCTACTAATATTTTTAATTATTTGGAAATAATCCTAATATTATGTAACTAACCTTTCATGATAGATTCTCCAAAAAGACTTACATGCATTCAATTTTTTCAATGAATGAAGATCAAATTATAAGTAATTAAAATATATCTTCCCACTAGATCTAAATATTATGAGTCATTTAATAATCCTAAAACCACTAGTCTAGGTCACATACTCCAAGATCATGAGGTTGAAGAGGAATGTAATATAGAATATACAAAAAAGAAAAAAAAGAAATCTCCAAGAGAATATTGAGCATAAGGGAAATGAACCTATAGTTTTCTATCATGTGATGATGGAAAACCACATGGAATATCCTCCTTCCCCTAATCACAAATTTTATATAAGATTTGGCAAAAATGAATTTGTGACTTCCTCATTTCCTTCTTCATCCACCATGCTGAGTATAACTACTAACATGGTGGGTCTCTCTTTAAGTGTACCTACCAAAATTTATCATGCTAACACCAATGTCATTACCATGTCTAATGTATCATAATAGGCCACTCGAGCCTCTAATTCTAACCAAAACACTCATGATCATAACCAAATCATATTACAAAAAAATGAATCAAGTGGATAGCATTCAAGATAATAATATTTATCAAATTATGAAAATGTGAAATCATAAATTTTAAAATGAAAAATTAAAATCAACATTTTTACTAGTGAATATGAAATTAGCATTCCCCTACCACCCTTAGATATGTTCTTGAAAATCTGATTCTGCAACCCCCACTTTGTAAAAAAGTCATTAAAAATATTTAAAAAACCCTTTGTCCCTCAAACTATTTACATTGACATAGGTGGTATCACTCCTATGATATATTATAATAGATTCATTGATACTGATTTGCATTTGAAGGCATTATCTAATATTTATAAATATTAGACCAAACTCAATACCTTTGTTGCTACCAAACTAATTTTTAAAACCTTCTCTGATGATGCTTTGGAAAGGTACAATCAACTAAATTATAACCCCCTCTATATCTTGGAATACTTGGTCAATGCATTAGTCCAATAGTTTCAATCTAATGATCTACCTGAAAATCAAATTATCCCATTTTATCAATTATAATTTTTTTTAAAATGACACTTCCCAAGAATTTATCAAATGTTAGAAAGTTCTAGCCAATAAATCTAAGCACAAGAATGATGGAAAATAGCCTCTTCCACATTTTCACCAATGCACTAAATAAAAAACTATAATATATTATCTAGACTATTTCTCCACTCTCATTAGAGGAAGTCTTTAATTAAGGAAAACATCAATATTTTATTATAAGACAATTTCATCACTCCCAACCCAAGCCTGGGACTCAAATGCCTATGAGACTTAAAAAATTAATGTTATAGATGATGGTGTCACTAATACGTATGAATCTAATAGAACCTTCAATGTTATTATTCTAGGAAACTCCATTGAAGTTAATATATCACGATCTATTAGGGGAAGTCCCTTCCAACAACCTCATCCTCATTCAAAAACTAATAATTATGAAATTCATTAGCTTCATTCCATCCCTAAGAATAGGAAACACCTTCCTAAAACATCACCTAGATATTTTGATCTTTCTTGTCCTATTTATCTTTGGTATGATACTAAAAATAAATTATGTTTCCACACAAATTTGGGTTATTCTCATGAAATTTTTAAGAAACATAAACATCAATATTTTGAGTTCTTATTTGGTATAAATGTTGATCATGAAGCCATTACTATAGAGTGTCATGAAGTCTATGATAAGGTAGATAAGTCTCTTCAATCCATGATCAAATGTAACAAACTTCACCAAGATAATTCTCACCTTACCATCTATTCCAATACACTTTTAAACTATAATCCAAATCAACAAACTAAAAATCAAAATCAAACCCCTTCCAAAATAGAAACTAATGTTGTTGAAACCATGGTTAACTCTCATTCCTCCAATGATATTAAAAACTTAGTGAACATGAACAAATTGAAGCATGATGTTTCCTAAATAAATTATCATCCTCTTAATTTATTTTGTATCCAAATTATAAATTAGATTAGGATAATCCTCCACATATTTTTGTGGTTATTGAATATAAATAAATTATCACTTTTATACTTTTTGATAGATCAAATGTATCAACCAACCTATTATATTTCCCTATTTTTCACATTGTATTAGCCAACCTATTACAGTTTTATGCCTTCACAATTGTATCGACCATCTCAATACATTATGTTCCTTTAACCACATTAACCATTTTTATGTTGACCATATAGGTAAATTATTCCATATCTATATTAGGTCCAACTATATCATCAAGGTTGATATAGTCAGTTTATTTGTCTAGTTATATTTATATTATATCATCCACCCCAATATAGTCTAGTTATATATCTAATTATAATTCTATTGTATTAACCAAGCAAGTACAATTTATTTCTAATATCTATGTTTTAATAAATACATCAACTAGTATAATATATTTGTCTCAACCTCCCTTTGTAATACCTATAGTATTGAGATTTCACACTTTGACTCCAAATCAGATTTAATAATTTAGTCCTTATTTTACAGTTCAATCTAGCTTACATTAGATTTGATGAATTGGATCCCATAACATAAATGTATACATTACCATCTAAAATATCTTTTCTTCAACTCATGATGACTTATCCATGTCACATAAACCATCTTATGTATATTTTTTTTGATATGAACATTCCTCAACCACCAACTATGGGTAAATAAACTACCTCATCTGGGTTTGAGGAAAGAATTTTGTATCAATGCAAAGAGATGTCCATATAGGTAAATCATAATATAGACACATTTATCTATTTAAAAATATTGTATTTATGATCCCTCAATAAATCTAACTTCATGTAGATGACCTTCTTTTTTATTATCATTAACTTTAGTAATATCTATTTCAGAAAAAACCTAATAGATAAAGACTCTTATGCTTATTTCTCCCCTTTAGAATTCATCGGAACCTTAGGATATTATAAATATAACATTAATTATACTCAAATCACATGCCAAGGATATGACCAAATAAAAACTCCCCCATTAGGGTGTTTTTCTCTTCCTATCATTTTACTACCTATTACTCTTCGAGTTAAGGTTATGATATTCAACTACTTTTTAGCATACAAATTTTTTTTGACTACCTTTAGACTCATCATATGAGGGTTGTGGCCTTTTATACATTAAAATATTTTAGGTTTCATTACATTGGTGAAATTTAAAATATACAAGGTGATAGCAACATTTGAAATTTTTGAAAATTCTAAGAATGTGGTATCCTTAAAATTATAGTGATTGAACCTTTACCTAACATACCAATTTATGATTATCAGTGACTTAACTATCCTATCAACTCAAATAAATGTGATAGTGGTCACCATAAAATTATTTATAATATTCCACCCAACCTCCTTGATTTTTTAATGATAATCCTGAATATATTAGTCTAAAAATGAAAAAATTAAACCTTCCCTCTAGCATCATCACTCTGTTTCCACCTCCCTTATGACCTAATTCTCAAAAGAAGCTAAATTATGAGTTTCCCACTTTTGTGTTCATTATTAGTGAGCCAACCTCCCATACATCTAGTGATATAGTGGTAGAATCCCTTAATATAGGTCTCACCACTCCTAATTATGAAAAAAACTACACATTAGATTACTCTTAATTATTTGGATATTCCCAAGCTAAGGATACAAAAAACATCCATTATTGTTCCTCTCTTCATCAATATTAAAATAAATCATAATATTCTTCTATAATTAATTTAGTTGATATAATTTAATATAGTCTTCCTTATCTACCTAACTTTCCTAACATTTTTCCTCTTTTTGTTAATGTTAGAAGGTCCAAGATGGAACTACTTATACCCTTTACTTCATGGGTAGTTATTTTTGTCTGTTAGCCTCTTTATAGCATGCTTAATTATTGAGATATGATTTTACCATATCATTTCACTATATTTTTTAATTCATCAAGCTATATTTCTATATATATGTTGTCCACACTTATATGACATGCATTGAGGATGTCTGCTAAGGAAATAGTAGCACAATGTTATTCATTCCACATGGTCTTTACTTATTCACAACACCATTGTATAGTGTATTAGAGGTATCTAAAGAAACAAAATTAAAGTCCTAAATTAACCACTCTATACCTTGATAGTGATTATTTATTTGATGACATTCTAGATAAATGCATACATGTTTCTCCACACATTTTAGATTCAAAACCATGCCCACCAACCCTAGAAGAGGAACCACATTTTAATTTTCATAAGGTATCTATTCATTTTATTATATATTGTTATCATAATAGAAGTTAACATGCCCAACTCCTACCATGAATATTTGACCACCTTTCTCTATTAATCCTAGCCACTCTTGTTACCTCCATAAGATTAGTATGCATTAGTCATTTCAATGTCGATCTCTTTAGCAGTATCTTGATGCACTTATTCTCAAGTTAGTTATTTTTTTTTTCATATAATGAACATGAAACCTCCAAATATTACACCTGAATATATCCCCAAACATAAGAATATGTATTTTATTTGGCACTAGTGTATTACACATCACATAAATAAGTGTAGAATAATCCACAAGAATTTTAGAGACTTTATGAGACCCCTGATGTCATATACCCATCTTAGTTTGTAGTTTACGATGGGTAATAACTATGAGAGGACTAATTTAATTAATTTCCTCAACCTACATTTACTTGTCTAACTTGGTTTTAGTTGTCATTGGCTCGATGCCAATTGTGCCACTTTGATTGCATTGTTGTTCATTATTTTTGACAATGTATTAAGAGATGTTAGAATATAAAATTTTATACAATGTTGAAAAAACTTACTCAAATTAGTTTTTTCTTAATTTAAGGTAAGAATATGGTGTTACCACAAGTAATGTGATGTTTTAATTATTATTCATTGTTGAAATAACATTGAAATGAAGTCTTGGCTTATTTAACTTCATTGGATTAAGTAATGTTAAAAACTTAATATGGTTTATTCCATAAGCTTCCCTATTGTGATCCTTTGGTTTTAAAATCTTGTAATTATAATTTTTCCAATTGTGTCTTATAGGTTTTTTTTTCTTGATTTAGATGCATCCACTAGTATCTAGTTCAAGGTATCTAGAACACTCTTGTTAACAAATTATTAGAGAAATAATTATATGGATAGACATGAAAATTGGATGGTCTTGGGGCCTTATACATGATTATATAATTTATTTAATTGACTAAATACATGATAATGTTGATCTTATTATAATATTTCGGAAACCTATGGGCTTAGTTCATGTTTTGAAAAGGTATTGGCATTATAATTAAAACCTTGCATCAAGGTTAGATTAGTCAAAGATTTCAATAATGAAAAAAGGGACATTACCTTAGAAAATTATAATGATGTTTGCTTACATTATATTTAATCAAATTGGTTTATTAGGATTTTATGGAAGATATTATCACGAGTGATTTATTTTTAAGAATTTCTTAGGAGAAATGGAAAAAAAGGGACTACTTGCATTCTAGAATCGCCAAGAAGAATGTAGAGACTAATTTGAGACCCACAACTCAAGTGTATTAATGGAGTAGAAATGGTCATGAATTTTAATTTTTTAAATAACTATCTAGGTTGTGTGATTAGAACATGTGTCTACTAGAATAAAGTTTTTGAAGGATGGCTTGGGAAATAAAGAAATGAAGCAACGTAAAATTTGAAATCTAGATACTAGTCTCAGGCATGGTTTTCTCTCATTAATATTTTTTGCATTATTTTATTTAAATAATCATGGAAAGTTTTATTAATTTATATAACCCATTCAGGTATAAACCCATATACAAATACTTAGGTATGCATATATGAGTTTACACATCAGCTTAGGGAATACTTCACAAATGTATAACCTAACATATTGGTTTTTGGTTCTTTCATTTTCTTATATGAAGGAATGTACTTGTATGGTTAAAATAATTTAGTGGTTGTGTATTGATTGAGATATATTGGGTTTTGAAGGAAGGTTAAACTCTAACCTCATATCTTGAGAACTCTTTGTATTTTATTGATATGGTTTTTACTTCTCATTGAATGGTTATTTTTTATTTCATATTCCAGTGAAATTATAGAATAAACTCTGATGTGTATAATCTCATGTGTTTTTGTTGGTTTATTTATCTCTATCAAGGAACTATATGGTATGTACAAAAGGGTTGAATGTGAATTTATAAATGTTGTCAACTCACTTTACAATGTGTTTTACCATATATAAATTCTGGTTAATTTAAAAGGGCCAAAGCCCTAATCCATATGATTATGTTTTACATTTATTCTTTCATATATTATGTGATTTTATTGGGATTCTTTGATGAACTAGAGTGACTTTTGAGTTACACTATTTATGTCACTACCCATTAGAATTTATGGTAGTATATGAAGTTCTTATCTAGAATAAGGCATTACATTCATTATGGCATTATTAACCTTGTGTTTGGTGATAGTTGATAAACAATTATATTATTAGTGATTTGGCATTCTGACAAGAATTAAGAAGTAGCTAAGTCTATTTTGATAGTTTATAAGACCATACTCTTTATGACCCCTTGGTATGGATTCAATACATTTTGTGGAAAGACTCCCATTATCATTTTAAATTTATTATAATCTTAAAAATAGTTTCATGAGTTTATAACTACCTTATCTTTGTTTTTTTAGAAGATGGTATTACGTTAGTTAATGAAATAATTGTGTGTATTACTCTGCACTTATTAGTGTAAGCCCTCTATGAAAAATATAAAATATATCTTAAAATATTATGACTACATTTTTATTATTTTTTGAGGTTTTATTCTTTAAGAATGATAAATGTTACTTGTTTCAGCCAAAGATGGCATTTTAATTTCATGGTTAAGATTATTATAATGGGGTAAGTAGTGCATAAATACTCTCACTCTTCACATGCCACATGTCATTTTCACTTACTTATGGTATGATATAAAACTTGGATTAATCTTTAAGTTTTACTCTTAACTCTAGTAATTTTGTTCACTAAAATAATGAGGTATTGAGAACTCTAGAAGGATTACTTAAAACACTTTATTGAACTTGTTTTGCTTGTTTGTTGATTTAATGTTTTAGAATTCTTACCCTAAATGGAATTAGAATTTATGGATTTGTGTTAACTAATCTCAATGACATATCCTAGTACAAGATTAAAATGGATTGTTGGTAAACTTATACTAATTATATTGATAGACTTTTCTTAGCATGATTAAGCATTGCTTTTTTGTTGTTGATTATGAATAAATTGCTAACTATGTTAAGGATGTTAAAAATTATTAATCCATATTTTGTTAGATTATTTTTATATCTTATATCCTTATTTTTGGGCGATAATTGAGCTTATATAATGTTTCAGTGTTTTAATAGATAGCAAGTGTAGAACTATTTTAACAACCTGAAAATACATATGTTTGCCATTTGTATATACTAAGAATATTGGTTAGTATTTAATAGTTGATTATAACATTAAATAATATTTTTTAAGAAGTTAGAGGCATTAAAATTTGGTTCTTTGTGTCTAAACACATTAATCTAACTATTTTTAATGATGACATTATTTTTGATTAAGTATATTGTTGGGTTCAACACACCCCATTCCTTACATGGTAACCCTCTGGATTCATCTTAGAATCACTAAGTGTCTATAATAATTTAATTTATATATTACTCATGTTTTCAAATGTTATAGTATTATTATTTAAAATTCCTTGGTTTAGGTCTAATTCTAATTCTAAAGACACTCCCTTTAACTACTTCATTGCCTTAGACTTTAGGCTTTTGGGTCAAGTTATTCAAATAAATAATCATGTTTCCATTAGACTTTAGACATTATTGTCAAGATAATCAATAATTTTTAATCTTTATTTCAATTTATTGGTGGCTTCATCTACCTTTAATTGTTCCTGGTCTAGTTTAGTATATGTAAATGGCCTTTGTTCTAGTTGAAAGTTAAACTTGATCTATGAAAAACTATGTTTTATTTGGTCTATATTCAATTAAAATTTCTCATACTAACCTATTTACATTTTCCAAATGTTTTCCATTAGTTTTTTAGTATTCTCACCCAAATTTATTTAAAATGTCAATCAAGTCCATGTGTATCAATCTAAGATTTATCCACACTAAAAACACTTAGTCATTTCAACAAAAACTCCCAGCCCTTAAGTCCCATGATGATGTCACATGGTGTAATTACAAAACATAGGATTTGGTAGAGATGATTACATAGTAGAGGACCTCTTGAAGTCATAAAAGCCTATGATTATGACACATGGAATAATAAAAATTCTCATAGTATTAAAATCATTAGGATCACCTAACCTCCTAAAGACCTAATAGCTATATGATCTCCCAGATTGACAAATTGCATGGGCCCAAGACTTGAAAGGGAGAAAATCACATAAGTAGCTTAGGATCCCCAAACTAACTCCATGATTTATAATCATATTCAATCAAATCATACCTAAAATATATAGTATGATTCCACATGGAATCATATCATGTAATGAAGAGCATAAACCAAGTGAACAAGGCAATACCACATGGACTTAATGACATTAGGTCCACAAGCTTAAATTTGATGTATGTTTACCCTTCAATAAACTATTAATGCCTAGGTATTTGGACTAATGAGAGCCTACCACATGGAAATAAACACTAGATTAAATTTAATTTATGTATTCCCATCAAGATACCATCGATCTAGTGAATGAACTACTTAAACATAAAATCTTTATTTATCTATTTTTCACATTTATTGTTCATTTAATTCTCATTAATATGTCTTGCCTTTCACTTTATCAAATGGGTTTTACACTTAGATGTTTATTTAGAATTTGAATATTTAATTATGCCACATCACTACCAATATTTAATTCCATATTGACATGTCACAACATCATATAAGCCCTTCTATATGTATAAAATAAGAAATCAGATAAGTGTTTGGCTCTTTTTGGAGCCTTGAAATTATGTCATTTGGCATGATATCATTTGATGAATGTGTAGAAGATGGAAAATATTTTGAAAATATTTTAATTCCCCATGGCCCTAAGATCATTTGATGTGGTGTCATCATTATAACCCAAGACTTGGAAGCCATCATTAGAATACACAAACCCTCGAGAACTAAAGGTCTATGATGCCACTATGTGGTAGCATCATGGAAACTTGAGACTTAAGAGACATAAAAAAACATAATAAGAGTTCCCAAGTTATACAAACCACTGATCTCTTATATTTATGTCTTATATAATATAATCAACAATGGACCCAACAACAAATTAGCACTAAAGCATGAAGCTTTGAGATGTCACCACATGGTCACATCTCTAAGGTTAATGACTCTAGAGATGTGAAGGCATTTTGAAAATAAGAGGATGTATCAAAATCATGCATTCATGCCACATGGCCTAATCATATTAAACATTAGCTCAAAATTAAAATGCAAATATTGAGAACTTAGAAATCAAATTTAGATCCTAGGAGAAATATAATTATACCAAATGGTAGAAAATAAGGAGTAAGTAGGGAGAATAAGAAATAAAGTGAGAGGGATGCATGTGGAGTTTGATGATGTCAACAACATAGAAGGATAAATTTTATGGGTGTCCACCTATCAATAAACCATCAAACCTAATTTACTATATGAATAACATCCCACCATGTGATATCCTTCAAAGTGTTTTAAATTTACAAATGTATGTCTCATCGAGGCCATCAAGCCCATAAATTGACTATGTTGAATCTCACCTCCTCAGCTAACTTGTAGTAAGGGTATTGGTTTCAATAATTGAAATTAAAAAAATATGAATTGAATTATAGATCATGAATAAATAATTAGATTGTGGGAATGGCATGAAAATTGGGATCATGTGAATATCAATAAGGAGATAAAATATGATTTCAATTTAAATAAGCATGGGCACACTAGAAAATTTGTCAAAGAATCCTAACTGTATTTCCAAATCATCATTAAATTTTATAGCTACCCTGATAGTGGGATAAGTGTATGGAATGTGTTAAATTTGTCTCTATAAGAGAAATTTTTTGATGTAGAAAAATGTGTCACTTTTTGTACCAAAACTCTGCTAGATTTATGCCAAGAATGCACCAACCTTTTCTCTCTATTTTATCACCTTAGTTGCTTACATAGAGATATTTATTTTAATACAATGATTTAAATTATGTTAAATACATATTATTTTATTATTTTTTATTAATATAATGTATCCACATCCTTTTATTTATATTTTGAATTAGTGTTAGGACTATTACTATATCTATTTATAGATGATCATCTTACTTATGTAGTGTAGTAGCTACCATGACTAGTTTGTTGAATTCATTTATATTTGATTTGATCCTCTTGTAGTCATTGTGTGTGAGAGTTACATATTAAAATATTTATTTTATTTATATTATATTTAATGAGTAAATATATATAACACTTGTTCTTATAATTTTACCCATTGAGTAGTTAAAAGTTTGTGTAATTGCTAGACTAGGCACATAGTGGTATTATTGTAGCTAGGCATAATTTCAGCTCTTCATATTAATAATATTGTTTAACTAAAGGATGAACCTCTCTTTTATACCTACCATCTCTCTCTCCTTTTACATTTTTGGATGATATCGTACCCTAGTTTAAGTTTTAGTAGGAATTGTAGTGAATCAAGACTTAATTTTTTAATTAGTTGAATCAAGTAGACAATAGGATTTAGATAATTAATTAGTGAGTAAGTAAATGAAAATGAAATTATCATATAAATTGAACCCATGGTGGTAATAGTTTATTCTATTAGATTAAAATTTTATACTAGGAACCCCTAGACACTTGGACCACCAAAAAGGTCCCAAAATTTATGGGGATATTTTGTCCCATACATTGTCCCCCACTTTTCTATTTGAGAACTTAATCCCATAATTCTTTTTTGGAGAAGGATTTTGGGTTGAAAAATATATAGCACTAGAAGGAGGTAAATTATTTGAATTTTTTTAACTTTGGTTCCTCTCCTTCAATCTTGTTCCATCTATTATTTACTTAAGGTGAACAACAACTAGTGTTAGAAAGAGGGCAAACATTCTTGCTTCTTAGTTTATCCTTTGATTTTTGTTCATTTGAGAAGAACCTAGACCTTAATGCAAGGATCACAAGGTTTATATTTAGGTTATTTTTCCTTTTATTCCATTTTGTTGAAGCATAGGAGAGATAAAACCAACATGGATAAGCCTATTGCACATGTTGATTCCACTTTTTTAAGAATATCCCTAATTTTATAGTATCCCTAATATCTTGGCTTGGTGAATCAACCATAAATGTCCCAGGTATTCACCTTCACTTTCTTGAGGACCTTATTGATTTCCTTCTTAGGTTTAAAAAATAATAATAAAATAAATGTTAAGGAACATCTTGTTGCTTATAAGTCTGTTATACATGTTTTTAATGTCAAATTTGAGGATGTTACTTGTATATTATTTCATTTTACTTTATAAGAATAATAATCTGATTAGTTTCCATGTTTGGAGCTTAATTGTATTACTAGATGGGATGATTTTGAAATTTTGTTTTTTTCTCTATTTTAGCCAAATGATTGGTACTCATGTGTTATTGAAGGAACTTGTTATGATCAAGAGAGAATGACCTGAGCTAATTAGTGATTTCAATTATAGGTTTCAAAATACTCATAATATGGTTAATGGACCACCTAAATAAACTATTTTAGATTTGTATTTATATGCTTTAAACCCATTAATTACCATATCTATAAGCGTGCTTGTAGAAAATAGTCTATTCATGGCTTTCGTAGAATCCATTTACGTATAATATACGTTATATTTACTCCATCCAAGATAAATAGAAGTGTTCTTCACTTTCTAAAAGGATTCAATGGAAAATTAGAAAACTAATTCTCCTACCACTATTCCATCAAAAACCTTTCACATTTAGCATGTTAGTTATCAAGCTTATTTCATTCATTATGATTTGAGTGTAGAAGGGGATGATAGTTCTAATGATGACGATATCATTCTAATTTTAAACTCATAAGATCTAAATCAGCCTATCTATGAAAATGATAAGGAATATGTTTAGCTAAAAAATGATCTAAGTTATAAAGAGATTGTATGTCTTTAACCTCTTTCCTAAAATATCATAGCCATTGAGCTTCAAATAATTGAACATTTTATTTATATTTGGAAATATTTTGAGTTAAATATCTCCAATTCCTATGCTTATTGTAATATTGGGACTAAGAAACATGATTATTTTTAATGCATACTTACTAATGGTCTAGTATTTGTAGGAAAGAAACTCATAATTTTTGAGTGAGTTCATTGATTTCCTTACCTTTCAAAGGATATTGACTAAAATGGAATTACCTATAACAAGTGGAAGACATGCTACACCATATTTCCAAACCCACCCTCCCAATTTTACTTAGGTTATCCTTTAGTTTACATAATTTCATGTTTTCTACTTTTAATTGATTTGGTTAGGTTTCCTTGATTTCTTGGTTAGGTTTCCTTGATTTCCTAGTTAGGTTTCCTATTTTCTATTTTTTATTCTTAGATTAGATTTCCTAATTTTTTGGGGTAGGTTTTTTTTTTGTGTTTTCTTATTTTCTACTTTTTCCTATTTTGGTTATATTTTACTTTATAATTTAGGCATGTTCCTTGTCTTAGGCATCCCATTGAAAAAATAAGCCTTATTCTAAAAATAAAATCATTGAGAAAAAGAAAGGAACCCTATGAAATCACCTTTACATGTATTAGTGGGCTGAAAACCTCTAATGATTGATGTAAACATGAAATTTAATTAGGATTTAGAAGTTAGAAAGTGAATAGTCATACTTGAACAATTTCAAAGGTTTTTTAAGTTTAATTTGGTGTATTTTCTAAATTTTGGAGGCCCATGATTCTAAACAAAACATGTGTATTTTAGAGTAGTTTATTTTTATTGTAAAATTACATCAATTACACTTAAGTGTATATCTAAATTAAAGTGGAAACACTGAATTAGCTTATCTTTGTCTTAGTATTCATGGGTTTCTTGAGTTTATAATTATACCTTATCTTGGTCCTTAACACTCAATGGACTAAACAATGAAATATCTTTGTAAGATATAAATCAAAATAAATTGAATAAAATACAAAATCAAAATTCTTTCCTCGAAAGGGTGATTTAAATAACCTCCATCACAGGATTTATAGCCTAACTAGAAGTAGATCAAGGCCTTGATTGGGACCATAGGTATATATTTTTGAGATATAGACACTTGGATAAAATCAAATTAATTCTCATTCCATTCTTCTCCAAGTCAAATAGACCAAATATTTCCCTCTCATATGTTTAGGTTACTTAGGAAGGTTTAAATTATTTTGTGTGAATTCAAGAGCTATAAGATAATTGATAACTTTCACACACTCATGGTATAAAATAGACTTGAAACTTAATATGTCATAGTTTGAGGCAAAATTTAGTTCTTTCATCTTTCTAATTTCATCCAAGGAAGTGTTTTCATTTTATGATTGTGTTTAGGTTTGAATATTTGTAGTTGAATTTTTTTTGTGCTTTGACCAAATATTTATACTATAGGATCTAGATGCTAAACATTATTTTCCTCTGATAATTTTCCATTTTTTGCTTCCAACATGCCCCATCCTTAATTCCTTAGATGGGAACCCTCCTGATTCATTTTAGAATTACTAAGTGTTTAGAATCATTTGATTTATTATATTATTCATGTTCTCAAATGTTATAGTATTGTTATTATAAATACCTCAGTTGAATTTTAGTTCCAAGTCTAAAGACACTCCCTTTAAATGTTTTATTTCCTTAGACTTTAGGATTTTGTGCAAAGTTATTCAGACAACTAATCATGTTTCAATTAGAATTTAAAAATTATTGTCAAGGTAATTAAGTATTTTTAGTGTTATTTATGTCTTTATCTACCTTTAATTATTCATGGTCTAGTTTAATCTTTTCAAATGGACTTTTTTATAGTTGAAATATGATCTTAATCTATGAAAAACTATGTTTTCTTTTATCTATATTTGATTTTAAACTTTTAGACTAACATGTTGATGTTTTCCAGAAAAAAATCTTAGTTTTTATAGTATTTTCACTCGGCATTCTCTAAAACATTTATCATGTCTATGTGACTCAATATTTGAGCTCACCACACTCAAAAAATTTATCTATTTTGGTGATAATGTCTGGCCCCCAAAGTCTTGCGATGAGGCCACATGGCATAATCATGGAACCTAGGACCCAATAGATCTGATTTCATAATGGAGGACTTCTATAAGTAAAAAGGGCCCATGATGATTGCATGTGGCATAATCATAAATCCCATAATCCATGGAATACAAGGATCACCTAACCCCCCAAATCCCCAATAGTAATTTGATCTCTCAAATTGATGGCATGTGGGGGCCCAAGATGTAGAAGGGAGTAAAGCACATAGGTAACCAAGGTGCTTCATGATCATGCCACATGGCATGATCATATTAGATCAAAGTAGACCCTAAATATCTATGATTATGCCATGTGGCATCATCCCCTGATATCATGATCACAAACCAAGTGAATTTAGGATCTATATGCACCCAAATTTTACATGGTATGATATTCCTAATACAAATATGATGGTGATGCAATGATATATTTTTTTGTGCTCCATAGGGAACTATCTCTATTTACCTCTTCTAATTCCCTAATCCTATTTTGACCTCTTTTGGTCCCCTTTATTTTGAGTTTTTTAGCTTCCATCAACCATTTTTTTAAATATATATAATTATATCATTGCATCACCATCATATTTGTATTAGGAATATCATACCATGTAAAATTTGGGTGCATATAGATCCTAAATTCACTTGGTTTGTGATCATGATATCAGGGGATGATGCCACATGGAATAATCATATATATATATATATATATATTAAAAACCACATGCCAATGACAAAACCACCCCCTCCTTTACAAAACTACCCCTCAAATTACATTACCACCATAGAGGTTCTATAATAAAAATGGTGGTTATGTCATAAAAGTTAAATGTTTTAATAAAATAAAGGTGGTGTGTAAGTTTGTGTAGTGTCACCATCACCAAAAGTGGTATTTTTGCAACCACCTCTTGCATAAAGTGACATTTTGCCCCCTTCTATTCATATTCCAAAAAATAACTTCTAATAATTAATCTTTGATGTGTTTTGCATGATTTTTTTCATGTTTACTATTAGATTCATCCTAATTTCACCTCTAATCCATCCCAGCTCACTTCCTCTTCTATTTTCTATCATTTTGGGTTCCTCCCAAGTTTGACTCTAATTTAACTTAGTTAATCTCCCTCATGTAAGCTACAAATTATTTCTACAAAAAGGTAAATTTTGCCCTTATTTTATATCCAAATTTTTACATTATAATTTATTATTGTGAATATTTTTCATCTATATTCATTTTTCAATTACCTAAAGGTCTAGCTTCTATACTTTTCATGTCAACCACATTTCCATAGTTGAAGAAGTGTTATTGGTTCAACAACTCAATCTTTACAAACTAGAGCATTATTCAGTCTCATTTTAGTTGCTCATCATATATGGTTGTGTTTCCTCTCCTTCCCCATTTTTTCCAAATCTTGGTCATCCTCAAGTTAGAGAGTTCCTATAATTCACATAAGGATAAAAGGAACTAACATATTTATGATTCTTTAATCAACATACTGCATGCATTCTAGCTAATCTATGCCTCAATTAGCTTGGATTTTATTTTGATTTCATGTATTTCCACAACTTATTATATTATATTAGTATAATTTTTATTGCTTATATTAATTTAATTATTTATAAAAGATCAATTTTTATAGGGAGAGAATCTTATGTCTTTTCATTGCCTTTGCTACCAAAAATGAAAAAAGTAGTTATTTTTTATTGTGCTTTAATTCAAATATATTTACTTTCTATCTATTAGTAAAAAATTACAAAAACAATCCTTTTCCAAAAAAATTCAAAACATTTACAACTAATATATAATTTCATTTTCAAAGTCAAAACAAGTTCTCTTTCATTCAAAACAACCAACTAGACAACATCCAACCTTTCAAATAGATAATCCCTTAAGATTAGAAAAGTCTAATGTAAAAATTGAAAATCCTAGACAAGGTGTTACTTGGAATGTCCCCCCTCATGGGTGGATTAAAGGAAACTTTGATGAAGCTGCTAAAGGAAACCCGGGGAATGCAGGATGTGGAGGAGTCTTGAGAAACCATGTGGGAAACATAATCGATGCTATTGCTATCCCCATTGGTAAGTCGAACTGTCATATTGCTGAAGCTTCTGCTGCCCTTCAAACCATCAAATTAGTTGTTGAATCAGGATATTCTAAATTATGGTTGGAAGGGGACTCCTTGAATATCATAAATATTTTGAACAATAAAAATTTTGTTTCATGGTCTATAGAGGCTATGGTGTTGGAAATGAAAACTTTAATCAAAAAATTTGAGGAAGTTACTATTACCCATACTTACCATGAAGCAAACGGAGTTGCTGACTAGATTGCAAATCATGCAGTTTGAATAGGACACAAGGTGAGGTGGTAGGATACATTAATCAAGAATGTGGATCTTAGAGTGCTCATTCATCATGACGTAATTCATGCAAAGGAGGGAAAGATCAGCTTGGAATAGAAAACCGATGATTTGGTAGAGTGGCTTCAAGGAGAAAGATTTACACTCATTAATTAGAAAAGCTCTAGAGTATGCAAAGTGGATTCTGAACATGCCTAAAAAAAGGTGAGTTTTGGTCCAAATTGGTAATAGCTAGGTTTATTATTTAGCTTACAGTGTTTGGGTGTTAAAGGATATTCGTATGGCTCGCAAAAGAACAAGAGAACCAAGGAAGTAGGAACCCAAAAATTGTGAAGAGTGGAAAGCTAAACAAGATGTCTAGAAGATCTTGTAGAGAGGGAAGGTTGTGAGCTATATGGAATGGCTTCATGGTTCAAAACCCCATATTACAATGGCTTTTTTCAAAAACTGGATTGATGATAAGGTTACCCTGCATGGCATCACGGTGAATCTTATCGAGGAATTCATAGCGGAGGTAACGGGGCTTCCAATGAAGGGAATAAAATTCTCAAAGCAGACTAGCATTTCAAATGAGGCATTTTACAAATTCCCAAAGATGGATGTTGAGGAGCAACAGTTGGAAAAGAGTGCGGATTTTTTTGAATTGGAGTAGATTAAGGGTATCTGGAGGGATGTCTTATGCTGTATCTAAGAGTATTTCATACTTGATGGAAGAAGCAAAAGAGTCCACAAATTCCATTTTGTATTTCTTAATCACTTCAGACATAATGTAAGAATCTCCTTTCCTTTCTACTTGCATTTTTTTTATCCAAAGTCTGTTTGCTCATAAGAAAAAGGAGTCTCATCCTATTTTGCATGAGGGATTAATTTTGATAATTGAAGGTTACTGCAAGAGCAAGGTCATTGTAATGAATCCTTATTCAGGAAAAAATAAGGACATACAGAGTAACAAGAATGAAATCATAAAAGGGAAAGAAAAAGCTAAATTCAAATCCCCTAGTTTTAAAAATCAAACTACTGATGAGGAAACAGAGTGGGAAAGTACTAAAATTTTTGGGGAGGAGAGTGTAGAGGAAGAGGGAGGAACATAAAGTAGGCAATCAAGTTCTAGTGAGGAAGAAGAAGTTCAAGACAAGATTGAGAAAGGAGTCACTATAGAGGAAAAATCTAAAAATAGTAACCATGAATCTGAGGAAAACTAGCAAGTGTTTGAGGAAACTGATAAAGATCTAGATGATCCTCTTGAGGACCCTAGTGGGATAAACAAGAAGGAAAATCTAGTTCAGGTTGCCAACCAAATAATGGAAATGGGAGCTCAAGTTAAAGATGTTGGTAACCAAAATGAAAGTCCTGTTGAAACTAAGGAGCAAAAATGAATGGAAAGGGAGGATCACATTGAAGAAGCTAGAAATAATCTAGAAAAGACCTTAGAAGATCAGAGTGATAAAAGGCAAAACGATGAAAGGTACCCACCTACGAGATTGGCCAATTGTAAAGTAGATGCTATCCTTCAATTCGATTTATGGATGTATAAAGAGATAACGAAACTCAATAGGAAAATGGAAATAATGGAAGGCAACCAGGAGGTAGTTCAGAACAAAATCAATAACAGGGAAAAGTAGATGAGGGATATTCCCATCAAACTAAAAGACTATGAGAACAACTTAAGGGAACTCATTAAGGAAAGTAGAAAGAAGATGGAGGAGGTTACATCTAGCATATGTGTTGCTGCTGTAAACATTGGTAAAAGAGCAAATGAGGAAATCAAATCCCTGGAGGGGCCTAGCAAGAGAACTAGATAGAGCTCAAGAAAGAAAGTAATGCAAGAGGGAGCCACATCGATGGCTTTTACCATTTAGGACACTGCTATGAAAGGTAAGGAAGTAGTGAAGATGATTTTGGAATTAGAAGATTAGATCCTAGTTCTTTCAGTTGGTTGTGATATCTAGTCTCGTTACTTGGTTTTGTGTTTTCTCTTTACTATGGAGTCTGCAGGTCTATGTAAAACCTGGCGTCTGTCTTTGAATTTCTTATCTGGTGGTTTCAGGTCCATGTAAAACCTGATTTTGGTACTTCTTATAGTATTTTTTAGGCTTTTCTTGTGGTCGTAACTATTATATCCTTCTCCCTTTGTCTCAAGGTTTTGGTGTCCCTTCAAAACCTATTTTTACCTTAATCTAAACCAACCAACTAGACAACCATAATAGTTTAGACAATCTTAGGGATATAAATAGAGATAACATACTTTTGATTTAGTTTATTTTGGTGAACTAAAAATTTTTTTTTTCTCTTTAAAATGGAAAATCATAATTTTATTGCTTGTCTCTCTTTTATAAAATAATTTGAATATCTTGTTTACAACAAACTAGGAAAGTTGAATGGTTAGCTTAGCTTGTTTGTAGACAAAAAAAAGTTCAAAACAAAGTGTTTTGAAATTATTGTTTTATACTATATTTAATTTTATGTTACTTTCACATTTTTAAGACATAATTTTCATGTTTAATCCATTACACATAAACAAAACAAAAACTACAAAAGCATCATCACCTAGTTTGCATCTAGATGAAGTTAGGAAAAATCAACACCTTGCATAATAGTACAGGTTTCTTCTTCTCTCCTTTGCATGCATCATGAATTTTTGGAAAAGAATCAAAAGAATTTTTATTTTGATTTAATTTCAAGTTTTGTCATTCCTTTTATTTTGATACTTTAATTTTAGTAAGAAAGCATTTACTTCCATAAACTCTATAAAACCCAAAAATCAAGCCACAAATAACAAAAACTAAAAATAATAGTGTTAAGAAGCTTTGACAACACATGAAAGCATATATATTTCATCATAAGCCTTTATAACACTTGTAAACATCTAAAATCCATCCAATTCTTTCCTATTCATGTAAGTATCCTATATAAATCCTTACTTTAGCATCAAAGCAAACATACATAACAAGCCATTATTTAACAAGATCATATGCTTCTAACTTGGATTTTTATTAACCTCATTTGGATGACCCTTCCCAAGACACTAGGTCTCATCTACCATAGTTTATTCCTTATGGTTACAGAACTAGGTCCCATAGTTAGCATACAATTTGATATTAATAACAATATAAGATGTAAGGTTTTACATTCCACCCTAATTCCTCATATTATTGTTGACTCCTTAACTATTTTGGATGAAAAAAATGAATCCCTGATCCACCCATCATTGTCCTTCTTCAAAATAAATGTCATCAATATAAAATTATCTAGACTTAGTTTCCCATTCACACCTCTTTCTTCTCTTTGACTCTAGCCTTGTCTTATGTCATTCACATTTTGTGGATGACATTGATCAAATATAACCAAATGGATATATTAAATATTTTGTGACGAGTCATTTAACTCAATCTCACCCATTTCCCTAGTCCTAGCATTGACCAAAAATTTCACCCTCTTGTGATCTCAAAAATTGAATGACCTTGGAGTTTTATTTTAACATAGATTGACACTATTAATGAGCACTATCATGTTTTTCATGTCTTTTGGTGAGAACCCATTTCCACCACCCATTCTTAATCCTATCCACCTAAAAACCAACCTAAATGATATCCCATCCATTACATAGATTGCCTTAGCCTAACCTTGGTGATTCAAGTGCATAGTTTAACATGTGATGTTCACATGTACACAAATTAATTAACCTAATTTGAAGGAATTCATCTTTTGCATATCCCTTTTTTCCTCTTCTCCTTTACCTCATCCACCTTCCCTCATCCTTCCATTTATTCTATGGGTATTCATATACCCATAGAACATGTCTAGACATGACAAAGGCATAGCTCTTATCTTAGTAGGATATAGGAAAAGCTAGCTCAATTATAATCAGCCTTCATTGATGTTGTAATAACCTAACCTTAAACACCAATATAGACTACAATTATATGATTACTATCATCCCATCACTCAAACTAGGAATGGGGTCTCCATTTAATAAATATGAAATGTATATGAAACTACAAGTAAAATCCTCAACTTAAATGATATGACCCTTATCAAGAGAGGAAAAATGACTCCTCATATGCACATGAGGCCATAAATCATCTTAAAAATCATACACATATAAATCCTAGTTAAATATAGTCATTACTTAGGAAAGATCTATTAATTAAAGGATAAG
Organism: Torreya grandis; assembly: GCA_037957365.1. Lineage (NCBI taxonomy): Eukaryota > Viridiplantae > Streptophyta > Pinopsida > Cupressales > Taxaceae > Torreya > Torreya grandis. The sequence goes on along the minus strand of JARHVA010006677.1, from coordinate 58,714 downwards.
GTCAACCATATGTAAACAATTATACATATTCTTATTAGGAGTCAATACACCTCCAACCCATCAGTACAAACCAAAAACACTACCCCTATGGATCATACCTAAAATAAACCTCTTCAGACTACCCCATCTCACACCTTTACCCCTCCTACATAAGAGGTCCTCAAGCCTAGCACCATCACTAGCACAAACTAGCTCATCGTCACCCTAGTGGGTCATATTCATGACCTAGAGAACAATCAAAAAGTTATGAGTTGGAGTATGGGATAAAATTATCATACACTAGCTCATCCCTCTCCTCTCATAACAATGACTCTTTTAATACCACAACAATAATCCTATATACTTATATCATAATAGTTACTTATACCCCATTAAACCATATCTCTCACCAACCCCTTTAAGATATCCTAAATCATGGTGTCCCTAGCCCAAAAACCTCTAAATCCTATTCATCTTACCAATCACCTTGTCAAACCCCAATGAGAGTTGTATACACTTACACTCTACCTTTGAAAAATGGTCTGGCAGTTAATAATACACTATTATTTACACCTCTAAGTTATGTACCTCCCATATATACTTACCCTCTATAAATAGTACATATCTCACCAAATTTAACATAAGGCTATGTGTAAACAACATACACCCCACCGAAACAAACCTCTACACCACCTACATCTAAAAATATTCCCCTTTACTATAATATGTATTCTAAATCCACTCAACTATGTAATTATTTTTTGGTGTAATCTACTTCACCTTATTAGGCTTATTCTGTTCCTTCTAATAGTTACCAAACTAACCCCTATGTAAATCCATATTTTCATTCCAATCCGACTATAGTGACAACATACTTTAACAACATGGTGAATTATGTTGAGTACCTCAAAGAACTTAATGATGCCAACATATGATGGGATCTTCTCTTGCATCCTCTACCAGACCTTCCCAAATTTAAAGAGGGGATCCCAATGTACATGTCACAATTTATGCTATAAAAATTAGGGAACTCCTACCTCGGGGTGGGATTTTTTCAAAAATCTTCCTTGAAATCCTATAATGGATAGCACTCAATTGGTATTATTGCCTCCATGATGGGTCTATACGTTCTTTCCACCAACTCATGGCTAATTTTTCAAAGTTTTCAATATGAAAATGCTCCTAAAGACTAACATACATAAATTCTTACACATAAATTAATAACATAATGTGTTCACCACCCATTTCATTACAAGATGGTGTCAAGTTTTATATTCCTCTATTAACACACCCAATATGGATCAATAGGAATTATTTGATTTATTCCTCACCCCTTAACAAGGAGACTAGGGAATATGTATATAAATTATCTTATTTAACCTATGAATAAGAATTTAATAGAAATTTATGGATTGATTAGGTGGCTCTAGACACTAGTTGCTAGACCTACAGGACTAATGTGTGCATTATCAACCAAAAAAAAACAATAGGGGATTTCAAAGTGTAATTCCAAACAATACTAGTAACCAAGGTCCCAAGGTCATAAATAAAAATATAAATGACACTACTAATGGCATCATAGACCATAGAAATAAGCCAAATTATCTGAATAATAAACAATATCATCCTATAAACAACACTAACATCACTAAATATATAAGGGCTAAAAACTAAAATCCCCCTCTTTCCATCCATGTAGTCAAATTTAACCAACCACCACCACACAAAATGAAACATGAAAACCATAATCAAAATAAATATCAACCATTTGAACAATACCCATAATTTTAGAACCAACCCTATTACCAATAAAATAATCAATAAGGATTCGAGAAACAAGGGCAAGACATGAGACAGGGATTATGATTCCAATTTTTACTTCTTCCACCAATTTCTTGGTCATGACACTTAAATCATAGATAATATAACAAATTTATACAAAACTCCTATAATATAAAAGGAAAATGTTCATAGACATGTTCCTAGTGAATACTTACATAAGATCCCATACCTCTTAAAATTGTCCTATTACCCCTCAAAATTAAAATCTCCAAATCTACCATAACCCCTTTCCTAACCAACAAATACACATTACCAAAATCTAACAATATGGTGGCCTACCAAACCACCCTATTTAGCATAATTAACCCATGAAAACATGTACTAATGATGTTAAAACCTCTACCTCTATGATTATGAACACTTATGTAGATTTTTAGTTGGGAGTGAAAGGTAAAATTAGAATGATATGGTTTTTGAAATTGGAAGTTAAATATGAGTCAAACACCATCACTCACACTAGAAAGTATCATCTTATGGTCCTCCATCACTCAAACATTATATAAATAGAGTCTACTCCCAAACTTATGGGGAATTATAACTTAATATATGGTTTAACCAAACCATTCTTAGAAATTTCTTTCCTAGACTTTCTCAAAAACTCCTGCACTCATCGGTTAACCTTAATTTATGCCCTAGGACTAGGTAATTCATCTAGAGTTAATCCCCCTCCCCAAGCTTAGATCACCCACATTGATCTAGACATGTTTTCTCCTATTCAAGATTCATGGGATGCTAGTTATTTATTTGATTTACAAATCCTTTATCTTAACTCTAAGATGGAAAGGAGGAGAGATATAAACTTATTTTTATAGGTATGAATTTATAATAATTATGAGAAGATAACTATGTTTGATGATGGATCAGTTGTTAACATCATCACCTTTTCTTTCATACAAAAACTTAGTTATGGGGAAACTAATTGTTTTTAAATTCATAACACCCTATGAGGCTATGATATCCTCAAATATACTTCCATAGTGATGCATATTATCCTAATAACATTGGTCTCTAATATGGTGCTAATTGAGTGCTAATTGGGCTCACAATATGAAGGTTATCCCTTTAACCTTATTCCAGTAAATATGATTTTTTCACCTAGGAAAAGTCTTCATATTCTATGGTGATCATAAACCCTTCAACATATTACAATAAACCATGTATAAACAACCTATCTTACACATTGAATACCATCTACCTACAATTAGGTCAGAAATCCCCCATAATCAATTGATGTTACTGGATCCATAAAATATAAAGTGATATAACTGAAGAAAGGTGTGAAAATAACCTAATCCATGTTTATGGATAAATCAAAATAAAAATACATAATAACCACTAAAAATACAATTGAACTAAAAGTAATCACTAGTTTTACAATCCCCACTATTTTTATAACTGATATTATCAACCTCTTAGATAAGGACACTCCCCTCATCTTACCATTTGACTCAAGAGGGGTGGGGACATATGATTTATCTGAACCTCAATTAAAGTATTCCCAAGAGGGGTTAGTTATCCCACCAAAACTTTACATGAAAAAAGTGTCTATAAAAGATAAAATCCCCCTTTGTAGTGACCATCCCAATAAATTTTAATTTTACCACCCAACATTCAACCATATAAAGGTAAGTTGTGCTTCACACTCTACCCTTGTCTCTTTCCAATCACTTTATATTATTCTCATGGGTCACTCTATGATAGGGTCGTAATGGTTTTTAGAGTCCTTAATCCATTGAGATTAATCCCTCTAGATATGTTATTTATTCTACTTCATCCTAAACCTAGGTGTGTTTATCATCATACTCTAAGCTTTCCAATAAGAAACCAAACGATTCCTTCTTCCTAAGTTATGACATCACTAATGGATAATATTATGATTATTGGTATGATGGAATTTAACATTAGAAACCATTATTACACATAGGTTCCTAAAGGGAAGCCTCATTTTACAATCATAAAGAAATAATACCCTATAAAATCACTCACTACATTCTTAAAGGATTTCCCACATATAAAAATAGGATAAATAATACTACCCATGTCCTACCAATAGTACTATAAGATACATAACTATGCCCACACACCTCCTACACTAAAGTGAGATCTTAATTATGTTGGCATACTCCCCACACCAAGATAAAACCATAATTATGTCAGCATACTCCCCATCCCAAAGAAAATGTCAAGTAACCTTATAAATTTGTATATCTACTAATCATCTCAACCTAGAGTTTAGAAAACAGCATTTTTGGTTACTTAAATTTCTTCCATTTCTTCATCCATAACACAAAGTTGAGTCATTCATGCCTTTGTAAGCCCTTCCATTTTCACTACAAAGGGAATGTGCTCTTTTTCCTCATAAATCTCAAGACCAGGGACCCTAAGAGGGGTTACCTAAATTTTTTGATATCTATATGGTCATGATATTAGAAAACTAATAAACATCACCAGATGACTATTCACTTTCTACACATGATCAACGGGTGCTTTACTATGATGGGTATAAGTGTCATATAGGTAATGGAGAAGGAGTCAATCTCCTTCCTAAAGGTTTAGTCATTCATTTTAGGTTCAGTGTATACTTTGTGTGTATAAATAATGGGGTTGAGTATTAGTCCTTATTACATTGCATACTCATTTTAAAATGCCTAGGCAATCAAAACCTAAGGATCTAGGGTGACTCACAGTTAGTTGTGAACCAAGTTTCTAAGTTCTATCAAACCAAAACACTTTCAACTATGCAATACTTCTATGAATGATATATCTAAGGGGTTTAACTTTATTTCCAAAGAAATAGTCCCTATGGAAAGTAACCATATTTTTAATCCATGATTTAATCATCTTTATGCTTTGATACTCATCTATAAATATCAAAATATGATTTATTATTCTTAGTCAATATGGAGCCTCTTGTGTGTAAGAAAATAATGACCAAAATCTCACCCACATAAGAAGGGATGTTGAACCCTTGGTCCTCGATCTAGTTGATAACGATGAGGCCATACTTGATTTTTTATCATCATATAATGATCACTCATTTTTACACCATAAAATGGGATTATCACTTATATTTTATCCCACCCTATCCCTTGAAATTGAATACCATGATTCATATTATCACATTAAGGATTAACTATCCTATGATGATCAACATGATGTATTCAATATAAAGGATAACTATCTAAATATTATGCTAGTACTTGAAATATGTTAAGAGGTAAATGATTCCCTCATCAAATAAATAATCAAAATTAACATTAAAATATAAGATAATCCTAAACTTCTTAACTCAAGGTTGTTGCTCTCAGAATATGAGGTGGAATCCATAAGCAACTCCTTACATAACTCTCAATAGCCTTCATTTTTCTTCTAAACTAACATGGTATTCATAAACCCTAATGTAGTCATCCATAATATAGATATTATGCCTTATTTAAAACCCATCAAGAAAAAACATAGGCCCATCAGCCTAAGGTTATGTTGATGGTAAAAGAGGAAGGCATCAAACTTTTAAAAATTAGATTTATTAACTAGTAGACTACTCCAAATAGATGTCCAACATTATCTTCATCTTCAATAACAATTATAAAATAATAATATGTATAGACTTCTGAGACATTAACAAGGCATGTATAAAAGATGAGTTCCCTCTCACATCCATTTATGTAATTGTTGATGCTATCGTGGGGTATGAATTGTTATCACTCATGGATAGTTTTTCATGGTACAACCAAATTCACATTTTAGATGAGGAGCAAATAAAGACCTAATTTACTATGCCTTGGGGGACCTTATGTTATGTTTTTATTCCATTCAGTCTCAAATATGTGGGGGAAACATATCAAAGGTCCATGAACCACATATTCCATGATTTCATTCACAAGATAGTTGAGGTCTATGTAGATGATCTTTTAATAAAAGAAAGATGATGTGTAGACCATTTATAGGTTTTGGCCACCATATTAACATAATTAATCAAATACAATGTCATTCTTAACCTAGATAAATGTGTGTTTAGAGTCACCAATATAAAAATCTTAGGGTGCCTCATCTTTCATTATGAGATCAATATTGACCCTACTAAAATTTTAGCAATATTATATATGTTCCATGTCATAGATGAATAAGGAATAAAAATTTTCTAAGTTGGGATTCATTCAATTATTTATTCCCAATATTTACTATGATGTTCACCCCATCAACAACTTACTCAAAAATATAAGTGGCCTAACTTAGACAAATTATTGACATGAATCATTTGAGGTAGTAAAGTGTTTCCCTATGTCTCCCCCTACACTCATGAAACCTAAGTTAGATAAGCCCTTGATAATTTATATTATAGTAATTAATATATCCCTCACCTACATATTTTCTCAAGAAGATAACAAAAATAAGGAATGCATCATTTTTCTCATTATCCAAACCCTTATTGATTATGATATGTGATATACTCAATAATAAAATAAATGCTTAACAATAGTATTTATATCCAAATTATTGCAACACTATTTTATCAATCAATATCCAAGATTTATAATGAGATATCAATCCCTACAAACTTTCCTAACCCAACCAACTTTCTCTAGGAAGGCTAGGCACTTCATTACACTCCTAGGTGACTTTGATTAAATGGATATTAACCAAAATTACATAAAGGGATAAATAATTACTAATTGGTTAGTTCATTTTCCCATGTAATTTAACCTTATCTATATCTTCCCTAATGAGCTAATATTCTATGTAAAAATTCCTACTATTAGCTCCTCTGCTTGGTATGTATATATCATCAATTCCCATTGACCACACTTATCTCAAATGTGCCAACTCTAAATAAAAAATACATATTTATGTCACTACATCCATGTTTGTTATTTTAGATATGGTCATTTATTTCAAGGCTTATTCCAGTATGTTACTCTGATGTGTTAACCAAGAAGAGTGAAAAAGAGTCATATTTCATTATCACAGTGGCATTTATGATGGGAACTTTGGTAACCATGTGACTAATTGAAAATTCTTTATGATGGGATACTTATGGCCCAATTTATACCAAGATTCTATTTAATATGTACTTAAATTCAATAATTTTCAATTTTTTTCACATAAAACACATATTCCCACTAGAGCATTACATCCCATCTTTACTCCATGGCCATTTTCCACTTGGGGATTGGATTTAGTAGGTAAGATCTCCCCTGCCTCTTCAAATTGTCACCACTTCATTATTATGACAAATAAATATTTCATAAATTGGTTGGAAGTAATAACATTAATAATTGTCACTAGATCAATCATCATAAAGTTTATCCTTAATTAAACTATCTACCGATTTGGGGTCCCATAGGTTATCATTATGGATTATGGGTTCCCTTTCAAAAACCTAAAAATCATGAGTTATGTAAAAAACTCATTATATCACACCATTTATCCTCTTTTTATTATCCACAAGCTAATTTCCAATTTGAAGCTACTAAAAAGACCCTAAAATCAATTTTGGTCAAAAATATTTGAGATTATAAATGAGATTGCCATCTATAGATCTACCTAGCAACACAGGATTATACAAAAACTATTAAAACACCCACTAAGGCAATTCCATATTCACTCATATCTAGATCTAAAAAAATTCTAACCTTATAAGTTGAAATACACCCCCTTTGTGTTTCCTCCCAAGACCTTCTTAATCAAAAAGAGTATATAGAGGCATGGTTGGCCCAGTTGAAACTCTTAGATGAACATAAAATTATTGTTACAAATAATCACATTTATTATGTTAATCATATGGGTATATAATACAAAAAAATTCCATAAATGCCTAACACATATAGGAAATATTATCCTTACGATCGATAGTTTAATTAATGATAAGAAAGGAGAAGGTTGAAAGTTTAGACCTAATTGGTTAGACCCCTACCTAGTGATACAAAACTTAAACAACGGAGACTACAAGTTATGGACTCTAGAAGGTAAGGATTTTGGTGAGTCCTTAACTCTGTAAAATTAATATGATTCTATATCTCTTACTTTCATATCATATCATTCTAATTTGCATTGCATTTTTATAGGCTACATGTTTACCTACATATCATATGTGTTATTTAGTAATTATTTGATTGTTAGTTCACATAGTGTAGAAATTTTTAAAATGTAGAATATCACATAAAAATAATTATAAAAATAAACATTTTTACATTGGTATTTTCTTTAGTTATTGAAAATAAAGTATACCTCTTTTCCCTACATTTTCTTCTTACATAACTTAGAAATATGCTAGCCTACAATTTAGCTTAGAGGCTTTTTCATGATAGAGTCTCCTCTTTATAGTGCCTTATAAAATAATAATATTTGCATGGTTAAAAATAAGAAACTTTACTCACCTATCTTTGTCCTTATTGATGAGCCCTTGCATATTAATAGTTGTATGGGGCCAATATTTGGGGGTAAAAGACTAGCAGATAAAAAAACACTCCTATGAAAATAAAAAATTATCATGCAAATACAAAATTAAAATTTCACATCTCTCTCCCTTTTTATAACCTTTGGTGGTGAGCCCTCACATTTAACTATTTGTGTGGGATTAACATCACAAAAATTTGCCCCTTTAGTCTCCTATATCTATCCTTTCGTGATGAGGCCATGTGTATTCTTAGTTACATACTATTAGGTGTAGGTAGTCACATAGAGAAGTAGAACCAAATGTAGTAGTATCAAATCAGAAAGTGTCCAAATAGAAAGTTATTCAAAATGATTGCCTACATTCATATGTTTAAATAGGGTAACATTTTCTCATTCATTTATTATGTCAAGGCTAGTTATCTCTAGATTAATCCAATAAATTTAGTGTTTTATAATTATATCAAGAAACATATTTTACCCTTTACTCGTAAAGATTAGGTCATCTTCCTTTTTCTTGGAAAAATTTAATCTATGGATTTAATTATTTATCCCATCACATTTATCCTATTTCCCTTATCATTCCTTTCTATAAATTGAAAGTCATATGTCATGTAAAAAAAATAAAAAGGTAGTCACCTACAAAACAAATGTTAGTACAATTATAGTTAGATATATTTGTCCATCACATTACATCATTTTCATACAATCTATTCCCACATATATTTAATATCACATATCAAAATATCAAAAACAAAGAGATACATATACATATAGATCATCACATGCCTAGCCATATAGAGTGCATGAAATAAAAATAAAAACATGAAAATTAAATTCACATCACATGAGTGAAAAGTCATTAAGAGTTAATCTAGACCATATACATACATACATACATAAATATCATAATAATTTTCAAGTATTTCAAAAAAGGATATCTAATAAAATCTCCTCTGTGCAGGGTCAATGTGCCTCATGTCATCTCAAAAAAAACCAACATATATAATGGAATATAAAAAACATCTAAAACATATCTCAAGAGCATGTCTTCCTCTTGTGAGAGAGTCATGTTGTAGAATAATATTGGGGAATCTCACTTTGATGGTGTATCCTACTAGAGCTTCCCTTAAAATATACTTCACCCTCTTCAATTTTAATTCCAACATGATGACCCCTTATAGCACCTCCATCTAAATTCATCCTCCCTATCCTATGGTTGGAGTCTCTACTACCTCTTCCACCCACCATAATATATACCAGGGCCTACACTCCAATCTCTCTAGATAGTAGGGTGTTTTTATTAATCTTGAGTGTTTTCACCATTATATAATCATGGTACACTTTTGTTAATACATATTTGTGATGACCAATCCCTATAGGGAGTACAAGATCAACCAAAATCTAGCCTCTAGTCTAACCAATGCTCAACTAAAAAAGATTAATTAAGGCATCAATGATCATCTACCTCTAATTATTATTATATATATAATCACAAAGAAAAAAAATAAATGTTAGATCCAATTGGTATAAAAATTTAATACACATAAAATAAACTAAGCAACTAAAAGAATCAAAGTATAGGATGTAATCATAAATATTTAAATCAACATTTTACCTGGGTCTCCCTCACACCACTCAAGGTCAAAATAATCCTCAACAACATCCTCCTCATATATATCCAAATCCTTCTTTATCTCTACACACATTAGAGCCTCACCATCTCCATCTCTTAGGTGTTGATGTTGTGTAAAGTACTCCTAAGTGGGGTCCTATAATTATGGTGGTAGAAGTGGTGGTGGTGGTGGGCCCATATGTTATTTCCCTTCTACTCCCTAGCCTCCTCCTATATTTATCTATATGGGAGGTACTTGTTCCACTCCTAGATGATATGGTTAGGTGATTATAACCCCTCTCATAAGTAGGTACTGTTATACATTGCTCTTGACTTTTTTATGCTCCCGTAAACAATCCTAGGGATAGGGAGGTTGCCTACATAGGGCATGCCAAAATACTCGGGCACCTTATCCATTAGGTTTACCTCAACCTATAAAATATATTCATAAACATGAATGACCTCACTATATACTATAAGGTCGACACCCTTATTATCCCATTGTTGAACCATGCCCTGGTAGGGCAAGGTAATCAGGTCAACCACTGTCAGAGTCCCTACTACTTAGGTAAATATGTGAAAAGGTGACACACTTATCTATTAGGGTCAATTTTAAAAGACCATATTATAATCCCCATTAGTTTTAATTAGGTGAATTTAATTCATATCCTTGGAGAATATTAAAATTTCAAAAAAAAATTACCTTCTTAAGTTTTCCATAGAGTCATCCATCTACATAGTTACAACATATAGGTTATGGGATAAATTAAAAAATTTATAAAAAAATCCTAAAATTTAATATTATTACATATTTATATTTCACTTGAATATCTATCCAATCTCAAAAAATAATCATCTCAAACTGAGTCTGTATGCAAAAGTTATGTCCTTTAGAAGTTGGTGCTCAGTTACATCACATCATGTCATCACACGATGGCACTATGTCACACAATGGAAATATGTAACATAACAACACTATTTTGTAGGATAACATGCCAAAATTTATATTCCTCTTTTAAATATATGCAATTTCAAAAAAAAATTGTATCAAATTGAGTTTGTATCCAAAAGATATGGCCTCTAAAAGTTGGTGCTCAATTGCATCGCATCATGCCATTACATGATAACACTATATCACTTGATAAAAATATGTCACATGATAGCACTATATCACCTATAATCATGCCAAAATTTGGATTCCTCTTTAATATATATATAGTTTAAAAAAAAATTATCACAAACCAATTTTGTATGTAAAAGTTATGACCTTTGGAATTTGTTTAGTTACATCGTATCATGCCATCAGGCAACAACATGTTGCCAAGTGAAAACATGCTATCGATCAATAACATGTTGCTAAGAAGTATCATGATACTGAGTGATAGCATCATCATGATACCATGTTATATTACTATTATACATTTAGGTGATATTGAATGCCAACTTTCTAAGGTTGTAACTTTTTTATACAGACTTAGATTGAGATGATTTTTTTTTAAATTGTATATCTCTTTGCAATGAGTTCAAATATGCAATAATATTAAGGTTTAAGATTTTTATTGAAACTCTTATTTACTTATCCCACAATTTATCTTTTAGGTGGCTTCAATATTCAACATGGAAATGACGTAAATAATGAGACTTGGGTGGTAACCCCTGTGAACATATGTACTATATATATGGAGAATCATATGGATGCTCCCATAATTATTATAAATGATTGACAAGCTGACCCCTAAAAAATTTTACATCCCAAAAATTTAGGTGAATGGGTCCTCTGTACTAATCCCAAAAAATTGTCAAATATAATTTACCAAAAAGTGAATATTCATGAATTAACAAATATTCACCACTAAAATTTACCCTATTATCTATATATTAGCCATGATATCGCTAGGTACTCAAATCAATACTCCCCTTCAATAAGGGATAATATTCTTATAGATATAACTATGACAACTATCACGTGGATGATTTAAAGGTCCCTAGAGTAGCCACACAATAAATATTCCTATAGGTATGAGCTAATAACTATTGGCTCCAAGACTAATGGGCCTCTATCTCCTCAATACACCAAAAAATAAATGACCATCTGAATAAAATTCTCTCAATATCATTATTTCCTACTAGCTAGGAGGGAAGGATACCAATAATATATTTTTGTAGGTTGGGGATTGTTGATCCCTCTACTAGGGAAAGCCTCATATTTCACTTCACACTTGTATCAAGTTTTTTAGCATATACAAAGTTCTCAACCCAAATATAGGCCTCACAGTTACTATCAGTAGCCTAGATATAAACTTATTGACCTATAATGGGAAGGCTTATAATCTAGTAGACATCAATAAGAGTGATTGTCCATTGCATAAGGGCCTAGCAAAACACAACATGTTCTAGTTAGGGTCCTAATAGGTTAAGATATTACATATAATTCTATTGTATGCTTGGATAATCCCCATGTAATCTATCCATGGAATTGTATCATGGTCAAGAATGGTTAGCTCATATACTATCAATAGTGTCAATATTTGGGGGATTCCCTTCTCTCAAGTTCTAATCAAATGTATATATTCCCCCTATAATAAAAAAATAAACCTAAATTAAACTCAAAGACCAACCCTTCCCTTCAGAATATCTCATTTCCCTATCTTTTTCCTAATTACAAAAGGATGAGACTACCCCCTTATATAGGTGGTAATTACACAACTATTATATATGGTTTCATAATCATAGTAGGTAGTTATGTAACTACCAAAGGTGATTGTGTAACTACCTCTATGTGGTGGTTACAAAACCACCTATTTTGAAAATTGTAGCATTTGTATAACTACCATAGTGGTTGCATAACTATGAGTTTACAAAGATTTATGTTTTCATCCATGAGTGGTGGTCTCATTCTTCATCCGTGTACCCTCCCAAACCCCCTAAAAACCCCACAAAACTCACCCTCATTAATAAAAATTATACACATTCCTAGTCTACCCCACTGACAATCATTTTAAAACTAAAATTTTATAATTTCATTTTGTTTTAGTTAAGTTTCAATTAGAATTTCAAATTTGGGGTAAAATAGAAAAGCACAAAAAGCCTTACATATTTTTACCTAATAACTCTTCCTATTGGTAGATTTTCCATCCCCTCATTCTCCTCTTTACATTAAATACTTCTACACTTGAAATGGTCATGGGCAATCAAGAGCTCTAAAATCACAAATAGATAAATTCACAAATGAGTTAGTTTTTGGCAAGTTTTCAAGTATATTAACCCCCAAGATAGTCATTTTAACTTAAAAAATTTCCAAAAATGCATATTTCCATATTTTTCTTACATTGTTTGTGTTATATAATATATTCTTACAATTTGTGTTATAAAACTAAAAAAAATAAGTCTTCTATCTCTTTGGTAGTATGTTTTATGTTTTTATAGATACATGATGACTTGGTGATAGATTTAGTCCCCTGACATGGTGATTATGGTAGTATGATCTTCCCCACACATATAGTATGTGCTCTTATCAATAATTTGATTACATAGTTTAATTTCCACCTTTTAAATACATTGAACTTTATTATGAAAGGTGTTGATATTTCCTAACATCATCTAGATGTAATCTAGGTAATGATGTTTTTATAGTTTTTATTTTGTTTATGTCGAATGGATTAAACATGAAAAATGTTTATTATACATGTGAAATTACTGAAAAAGGAAATGTATACTAAAAAAATGATGTCACAACACATTTTTTGTACTTTCATTTATAGAACTGACATCAAATTACATAATCACCATGATGGTTTTGTAATAAATGTCATGGTTATGTCTTAAAGGGGAGGTTTTGTAATAAAATATAGATAGTTGTGTAAGTTTATGAGGTGGTTTTGTCACCAAAATCAATAGTTTCATAATTACCTTGTGCATAAAGTGGTAGTTTTTTTCTCTTGTATTCATTTTCTAAAATTAGATCTCGATAATCATTCCTTGACATAATTTACATGATTTTTTTTATGTTTCTTGTTCACTTCATTCTAAGTTCAAATACATCAATTCCATCTTAACACCTCTTATATTTTTTATCATTTTAAGTTCCTCTCAATTTTAACACCCAATTGAACTCAATTAAACTCCATCATGTAGGCTCCTAACTCTTTAAATCAAAGTCTATTTTTGGATTGATTTCATATCCAAAATTTTCCATTATAAATTTTTATTTTTAAAATTTTTTAGCCACATTGCTACTAAAATTTATTAAAGGTCTAACCTTTATATTTTTTGTGTCGACTACATTTCCATAGATAAGGAAGTGTTATGGGTCTAATAACTCAGTATTTATAACCAAAGTATTGGCTAGCCTTAGTTCAGCCACTATCTATTTTTGGTTACATATCCTCTCCTTAAAAATTTATTATAAATCTTGTTAATACTCTAGTTAGAGAGTTCCTAAAATTCACATAAGGATAGAAGGAGCTAGCACACTAGGGATTATTTCATCAACATACTACATGCATTCCATCTAATTTATGCCTTTTTCAGTTTGGAGTTTATTTTTATTTACAATATTTTATTCATTTATTATATTATATTATTGTATTTTTTGTTGCATTATATTAATTTCATTATTCATGAAAGAGAAAATTTGATAAGGAGAGAAGCTTATTTCTTTTCATTGTCTTTGCTACTGCAAAAGGAAAAAGGTATTTAGATTTAATTGTGCTTGCATTAAAATAGATTTATTTTATATCCATTAACAAAATTACACAAAAAATACCTAGGAATACCTTATTTAACTTTCAAAACATTTCCATACAACATAACATTTCAATTTCAAAGTCAAAACAAGTTCTCTTGCATTCAGAATAACCAACTAGATAACCACAAGAGTTTAGACAATATTAGGCATATAAATAGAGTTATAATACTTCTAATTTTGTTTGTTTTGGTGAATTAAAAGTGTCATTGTTCCCTCTTAAAAATGGAAAATTAGAATTTGTATCCTTGTCTCTCTTTTAGAAAATAATTTGAAAAGCTTATTTACAACAAACTAGGAAAGTTGAAAAGCTAGTGTACTTTATTTTTAGAAAATGAAAGTAAAAAAAATGTGTTGTGACATCATTTTTTTAGTATATATTTCCTTTTACATTACTTTCACATTTATAATAAACATTTTTCATGTTTAATCCATTCCACATAAACAAAATAAAAACTATAAAAAAAATCATTACCTAGATTACATCTAGATGATGTTAGGAAATATCAACACCTTTCATAATAGGATATGTTTCTTCCTATCTCTTTTACATGCATCTTGAACTATTGGAAAAGGATAAAAATAAGTTTTTTTTCTTATTTACTTTCAATTTTTTTTATTCCTTTGCTTTCAATACTTTAAATTTATCAAGCAAGCATTTACTTCCATAAAATCAAGAAAACCCAAAAATAATGTCAAAAATAACCAAAACTCCAAATAATAGTGTCAAAAATCCTTGAAAACACATGTAAGAATTTATATTTAATTATAATCCTTTTTTACATGTGAAATCATACACACTCTATCCAAGAATTTCATATTCATGTAAGCATCCCATATAAATCCTTGTTTCAACATTATAGAAATCATACATAATAAGCCATTGTTTGATAATTGCATACACTTATAACTTGGATTTTGCATAACCTCCTTTGGATGACCCTTATATAGACACCAAGTCTTGTCCCCCACATTTTACTCCCTCAGGTTGAGCACTCAATCACATAGTTAGCATACAATCTGATATTAATACCAAGATAAGACATGAGGTTTTTCATTCTAACCCGATTCCTCATCTTATTGTTGACTTCTCGACTACATTAGATGAATAAGAATGAATTCTTAATCAGCCCATCATTGTCCTTATTCAAAATATATACCATCATTATAACATTATCTAGGCCTAGTTTTCCACTCATATCTCCTTATTATCCTTAGGTCTAGCCTCATCTTAGATCATTCACATTTTATGGATGACATTAACCAAGCACAACCAACCTGACAGAGTAGATATTTTATTATGAATCATTCATCCCAATCTCCCTCATTTCCCTAGTCCTAGTATTGACTAGGAATTTCACCTCCTTATGATCTTAAAAATTGAAGGACCTTAGATCACTACTTTAGTGTAGCTTGATGCTATTAATGATTGCTATGATGTTAGTAAGGTATTTTGGTTCTATCATAGGAGCCCATTTATACCACCCATTATGAATGTCATTGCACCTAAAAACAAAACCACTGCATATCCCATCCATTACATCAATTACCTCAAGATAACCTCAGTGATTTGAGTGCATATTTTATTGTGTATTATTCACATGTACACATCACTACCACATGGAATTGATGATGTGGTAATAGGTCCCCCAATTTAAATTTAATACATGTATGCCCATAAATAGATTTTCAATGTTTGGGTATCTAAACCAATGAGATATTGACACATGAAAATGGACACCAAATTAAATCTAATGTATGATTGCTAATTAGGATACCATCACAACTATGCACATGAATTGATTAAATAAAAAATATTTATTTATCTATTTCTTACATTTATTATCATTAATATACCTTTACCTTTGTAAAATGGGTTTTACACTTAGAAATTTATATAGAATTTATATATTCAAAGTGTGACACATCACAACAAATATTTAATTCTAGAGCGACAAATGGAAACATCTTGTAGACCCTAGCCACATGTATAAATCTAAAAAATCAAGAAATCAACTAAGTGTTGGGACCTTTTGAAGCCTCAAGATCATGCCATGTGGCATGATCTCATTTTATTAGTGGGAGGAATAAGGTAAATAGTTTGAAAATACTCCAAGTCCTTAAGGCCCTAAAATCATGCCACATGGCATGATCATGATAACCTACAACTCAAAATCCATCATCAGAACACAAGACTTAAGAGATAAAAAACATAGTAAAAGTTATTAAAGGCCACCAATCATCAATATCCTAGATTGATAGGTCACAAATTTTATCAATGATAGATAAAATAGTGAAAGAGTGTTGAATACTAAAGCTTTGAGATGTCACTATGTGGTGACATATTATATCCTAATAATTCATAAATATGTAAATACATTACCAAAATCCTAGGATGTACTAAGCTCATGATATCATGATATGTGGCATGATCACATTAATAAATATATAAAATTTCTAATGTAAAGGTTGAGAACATAAAAAGTAAATACAAAACCTATGAAACCCACATTTTTGGCAAGTGGTAGAAAAGAAAGATTCATCCAAGAGAAGAAGAAATAAAGTGAGAGGGAGACACATAGATCCTGATGATGTTAGTAGTGTATAAGAATAAATTTGATGGGCATCCACCCATCAGTAGACTATCAAACCTAGGTAATTGGATAAATAATATCCCACCACATTGTATCCTTAAGAGAGATTTAAATTGACAATCATCTTACCCATCAAAGTTGTAAATACTATAAATCTTTTGTGTGTCGAATCTCATCTACTTGACCAACTTGAAGAAAGGGTCTTATTATCAAAACTTGACCAAAAAGGGGATGAATTAAATTACATATCATGAATAAATAATTATAATATGGGTATAACACACACATTGGGATCAAGAAAATATCACTAAGGAGCTAAAAGATGAATTTAATCTTAAATAATCATGAGTTCTCTAAGAAATTTTTCATAAAATCAAGGAATCCAAATTGTATTTACCAATCATCATTGAATATTGTAACTACCATAATAATGGGTTAAGTGGATGAAATGAGCTAAATTTGTCTATATGAGATAAATTTTGTTATGTATTAAAGGTTATCACTTCTTGTACCAAAAATCTACTAGAATTATATAGGGAATACACCTACCTTTCCTATCTATTTTTTTTCACCTTAGTTGCTTGCATGGAGATATTAATTGTAATATAATGATTTCAAGAATTTTAAATATATATTTTTATTTCTATTTTTCATCTAACATCTCCATGTCCTTAGATTTATATTGTGAATTGGTGTTAGGACTATCATTGTGTTTTTTTGTAGATTATTTTCATAGTTATGTTGTGTAATAGATATCATGATAGGTTTGTTGAATTCTTTTGTGTTTGATTTTTATCCTTTTTAGTCATTACATGAAATATATATAGATTACAAGTTTATTTTTATTTCTAATGGATTCATTGAGTAGATGGCTTTCACACTTGTCCTTAGAAGGTTACCTATTGAGTGGGTGGAAGTTTGTGTAATTTCTAGACTAGGCACACAATGGTATGACTTTGGTCAGGAATAATTTGGTATCCTTATATTAAAAATATTTTAAAACTCCAGTATGACCCTGTATTTTCTTCCCTACCCTCTCTCTTTTAACTTTTTTGGATGATAACCTACCCTAGTTTAGGTTTTGATAGTAATTATAGTGAAAAATTCTTTAATTGTTTTATCAATTAAATCAAGTAGATAATAGGATTTATATGAATAATTATCAAGAAATTAAATTAACATGAAACACTCATATCAATTGAACCCCCAATGGTAACATTTATTACTCTTAGATCACAAGTTTATACTGGGAATTGCTCGACCCTTAAACCACCATCAAGGTCCTAAAATCAATGGGGACATTTTTTCTTGTACACTTTCCCATGTTTTTCTATCTAATCACTTAATCCCATAATTTTTTCTTGAAGAAATATTTTGGGGTGAATAAGATATATGTGGTTGATTGTTAAACTATTGTATTAATGCTTCAGCATTGTTAATAACTCTTTACTTGGTCACTATCACTCAAATTTATGGGCTTCAACATTGTTAATAAATTGTCATGTGTGAGGAAATGTTTATGGATGGTGACATCTTGTCATTTTATTACTCTTGATTGTGTTGTATCCTTGACTAGGAATGTTATAACACTATGGGCTGTAATAAACCTAGTAATTTAAAGTATTTTTTGATTGGAAATATCTTGGATAAGATTCCATACTATTAGTAAAACTCTACTTGGTATTATCATAACCTTTTAAAATTGTTTGATGTCTATAGCATATCATTCATTACTTATAAATTTTGTAAAATTTTATTAAATCTGAAGAATCTTGGATAAGCAAAATTTACATTACTTAAATGAACATAGTTTATTTCATGAATAAACGGTACACTAAAAAATGGTACATGCAAGTTGTCTTAAGAAGTAAGGATTTAGACAAAAGTACATATTGGTCTAAATCATGTTGGAAAAGATCAAATTTTTTATTAATGATTCTAAAATATATTAGTTTAACTTAATTTTATTGTCATTATTAATTGAGGATTCATCCATTTTTAGGATAGATGTATGTTATAAGGCTTGTAATAGTCCTTTTTCATTAAATTTTATCTTGAGGGGAACAATAAAAATATGGATAGTAGGTTGTTAATAATTTACCTAAATTACACAAGGGTAACCTATTTAGGAAGCATTAAATAATAATTTTGAAAGTATGATTTAATGTTGTATAATTTGGACTATGTGGCATATTGAATTGAAATAATTTAATATATTATAATAAACAATAGTTAATATTATGCTGGATTAGGTTTTTATTGTTTGAATTATTTGCTGAATTATCTAGGAAGAAAATGTTGGAATTGATGACTATTGATCTAATTATTCATGCAATCATGACTAAATGGATAATTTAAAGTTATATCTAAAATCTAATAAAGTCAAGGATTAGTAGAGTCAATGATTGGTTTTATGACCCACTAGGAGAACAAGATTATCAATAAGGACTAAATGAGATTTCATGGGTTTTGATAGTAAAAAATTAATGTTATAGAAGCAAATTTAATGCATAGTTAAATCTTTATGTACTATTGTATTTCTTAAAATAAAATATTATTAATTTATAACCTTATTGGATATTTTGATTTATGTATCATATAAATGAATAAGCATTATTTATTTAAGTAATTTTTATAAATGAACTCTATTATCATCAAGAAATAGCTCATATAATGACCTACCAAGAACCAACCTGGTTTGAAGCTATGAGATGGGAATATATCATTTTTTATAACAAAATGATATTTTATAATGTAATAAATGTTAAAAAAGGGTCAAACCATTATGTGTTTCATCAAGGTTAGCTAAGTGAAATTTTAAGATCAATAAATTTAATGGGAACTAATGTTTAAATAAATAGGGTTGAAACTTACTAACCCTTTACTTATTTTCATGAGGGTTGTGAAAAAGAACCCTATTTTGATTGGGTGTCCTTAGAAGTCCTCAAGCTTAAATAAAAAACATATTATTATCTATTAGTTTCAAAATAAGTAGTAAACCTTATAAGTAATTAATCATTATTAGACATGGTAACTCATTTTAATAATTATGCTAATGAGTAAAATCTGGTATTATGAAGTTCTTAATAGTGAAAATAGCTTGATATCTCTCATTGAGTATGTTAGATATAGAATAGTGATTAAAGGAATACTCTACATCTTATGAATAAAATGATGATAAATTTAATTAAACATGTGAGTATATATCTCTAAGTTTGGTAGAGTGATGCATTCCATCATGAACTTTCCCTGATGCAATCCTTACTTCTTGAATAGGAAGCCTCATTGTCATAAAGAGGTTATCTTCAAGTTTGAGAACAAAACCTTGAAGATGGTTTTTTTGACTTAATGTCATTCACTAAACCTAGTAATATGGGAAAGATTAATTATGGTTACCACATGAAATATATAACCATTATGATCATGTCTTTTTCTTAAAGGAATAAATTTAGTTTTACTTGTTTATTGGTTAGAATTTATAAACTAAATTATTGAACCTTATGGCATAAAACAATCTAGAACAATTAAATATTGAGGACTATAGTGATCAAATAGTGTATATCATTAAATATGACTCTAACATGGAGTTAAAAATCTATTTGATTAATAATCTTCACTTCTGAGATAGTTTCAAAACCATACCCTAGATCAATTATCTAATATGATCTAAATGGGATGTTTCACTATGAAGTCCTCAAAGTCATACTCTATTGCTCTTATTATGATGCAAAGGAATAAGGTATTTTAAAATCCAATGTCTTGTACCTTGAAATTAATTTTATAATTTTCATAATGCACTTAAACCTAGGGTTATTAGGTCTACCCACATCTACTACAGATGGATAATTATGTAGAATCAAATGTTATAATCTTTAATGCCTAAAGTGTTTAGTGGATTGATTTTTGGGGTTACGATAGTGTTATTAGATCCTTAAATATAAATATATATCATAAAATGTATTTTAGACTACATTGGATTGTAAGATAAATTTAACTTAGTTTACTCACAACTGTATGATGTTGTACTTACAAAAACATTTTTCCTCTAAATAATCAAATGGGGGTAGCATTTCATTCTATAACTCTGACATTCCAAGAGGAATAAGATTTATTTTAATCTAGGGGAACTCTAAAAATCCTTGGTAGTATTTTTATGTTCACCTAAAGCATTTTCTAAGTCAACCTTTCCCAAAGTCAATCCATGTTAGGGCAAGCATCTTTTTTTACCTTTGTCTTGTATGGGCAGGTCAATAAGAGGTAAGATGATAAAATATTTTCTTATATAATTAAGGATAAGTTCCTAGTATCCCTTAATGTATTTTATGGTTAACTCATCATGCAATTATTAGGGTACAATGTCCTTGGGAAGTTTATGGGTGAGAATCAAGCCTAGAGAGACAAGTAGTAAAGAATGATTTATTTGTTTGGGCAAGTCATAAATTTTAGGAATATCCTCCTATAAAAGAGAATCATGAGCCATTTGATCCACAAAAAATGAATGATTTCTTATAAACTTGATTATATTTATAGATATATAATGATGTAATATATTATAACATACCCTTTCTTGGGAAAAGATTATATTAAACTCAAGATCATTGAAGTTGAGTATGTTGTATCAGATGATGGTTTTAGCCAACCATCATGAGTTTAAAAGGAAGGTTAGAGCTTGTAAACTTAAAATTGATAAATTTGCTTCTAGTAATATCAATTCCTAGTATAAACATAATTTTTGTGATATGTCAAGAGTCATGCTACGGTATTAAGCCATGTTTTTTTATTATTGTTACTTTATGACAATGCAAAGAAAATAATTTCAGCAAACTAGTATCTATAAGTATACTTATTTCTTATTTAGGTTACTTATTTATTTTATTTAAAGAAGGGTGTAATTAGACCATATTTATGTTATAAGATAATTAAGGCATATTTTGTATTATGTCTATTTCATACTACCAAAAACTAATAGGAAATAATGACAGCATGATTTATGTCATGTCCTTTGGCAAGTAGATGATTACCATGATTATTGTTCTATGACATAGTCTGGTTAGACCAACTGCTATGGTTATTAACCGATTATGTAAATAGTAATTTAAAAGTAATAAATATGACACTAAATAAAATTTTATCTATTTTGAATTATATATTATGATCTGATTTGTCTTTTTCATTTTGGTATAAGCTAAAATGTGGTAATTGGTGAGATGGTATAACACTCTTATGGCAAGGGTTATGTCTACAATTTGTGCCTAGGGTTAGTGTAGATGCACTAACATATATAATATCATAAAAATAAACATTGGTAGCCATGTTTAAATCATAACAAGATGATAAGTTTTTAATGAAACACAATTTTATCCCTTGTGTTATAATATTTTTTATATATGCAAAATCCCTATTTGTTAAACTCAGGTATGAAATGAATGTTAAGTGATGGTTGTCACTAGTAAATGTAGACGTGATATAAGAAATATAATATGTTAATTATGTTTAAAATTATATGTCATAAAAATTTACTTTTATTTAATTTAATCATGATAATAATCTTCTACTAGTACTATGTTTAGAAGGGGAAACATGAAGTTCTAATCATTTGGTATGAAAAACATAGGTACCATCCTCAAGTTTTATGAGAAATGGGGTAAATTCCCTTAGATAGTTGGTAAATAATGGTGGGATTAATTTAAATATACCATTGTGAGCTCATAATATGGTGGAGGCTATGGTAAAAACCTTAGGGGTTAAACCTAATTATCTTTGACATATTATATAATGTATGGTTTGGTTGGTGTGGGACTTTATGCTAAGTCATGGATGGTAAATTTTGAAACAAAATAAACCATAGAATAAAATTATGGTGCCTTATATTATCATTTTATATTATATGTGTAATGAATGAATGCATCTGGTATAGTGAAATTGATGGGAAATTCCAAGTTGAAATTTCAAATTATGGATTATTTAGGTTATTATAACTTACTACAAGAATTTTTAGGTAAATGAGATGACACTTATCTACATGAAGTGTAACTCATAGCATAAATTGATCTATTTTATAGACTATTAGTCTTCACTTTGATTTCATAATTGATATTTATGGAAATTATTGGACATGTAATGAGCTAGTCCTTGTGCTCAGGGAAGGTGTGTATGGAATTAAATGACAAACTACCTATATTTTATACCCTTAAGCACTGAGATGATGCCTTTTTGCAGGGTGTGATGTCATATACCCATATTATCTATCATTTATGATAGGTAATAACTATGGGGGAGTGATTTAATGTAGTTCATTAACCTTCATGTACTTTTCATACTTGGTTTTAGTGGTTGTCATTGTCTCAAGGCCAATTTTCCACTTTGATTTTGTTTTTACTCATTACTTTTGATAGGGTATTATGAGTTATAATTTGAAATTTTATATAATAGTTCATTAGATGGAATTGGTATGGTGTCAAATCTTATTCAACTTAGTGTTGTCTTGATTTAAAGTAAGCATATCTTTGATGCTTTAGGAATTGTGCATTGTTGAAAGAACATGAGAATGAATTTTTTGGATTCTTTAACTTCATTAAATTAATTAATGTTAAAAAATTAGTATGATTTCTTCCATAAGATGAACTATTATGATCCTTTGGTTTATAAATCACATTACTATAATTTTACCAATTGTGCCTTGTAATTTTATTACTTTTTATGGATTTGGATGCATCCATTGGTAGACTAACTCAAGATACCTAGAACACTCTTGTTAAAAAAACATAGAGTAATAATTGTATGTATATACATGAAATTTGTATGGTATTAGGACCTATTAAATTATTATATCATTTGTTTAAATGACTAAAGACATGATTATGCTGAACTTATTAGAATATTTTGGAAATGTATGGAGTTAGTCCATGATTATTAAAAAATATTAGCATAATAATTAAAATCTTACATCAAAGATGGCTTAACCAAATCTTTTAATAATGAAAAAAGGGACATCATCTTAGAAACACTATGATGATGTTTTTTGACATTAAAATTAATCACATCAACTAATTAGGGTTTCATAAAATATAATATGACTAATGATTTAGTTTTAAGGTTTGATGAGGAAAAATGGAAAAATTTTAAGGGATGTATGCATTTTGGTAACACCAAGGAGAATGTGGAGAATACTCTTATACCCATTAATTTTTCTCATTATTATATTAATAGTGGTCATGAAGTTAAAAATATATAAATAATAGTCTGTGGTGTGTGAACAAAATAAGTGGTTGCTAGAATGAAGTCTTTATTGGGAAAGAAAGCAATGGAGCAAAGCTAAAGTTGTAATCTAGATGCTAGTCTCATGTGTGATTCTCCCTTGGTGTTAAGCTTCATTGCATTATTTTATTTAAATTGGCATGTAAATTTATATGAATTTATATACCCATTCAAATATAAACCTATATAGGCATACTTAGACATGTATACACAAGTTTATACCTCGACCTAGAGCACAATACATAGATGTATGACTTATCATACAAGTTTTTTATTATTTTAATTCACTATATTAAGGAATGTTCTTGCATGGTTAAAATAATTTGTAGTTTTACATTGATTGATATATCTAGGGTTTTGAAGGAAAGCTAAACACTGAGCTCCTATCTCAAAAACTATTTGTATTTTCTTAATATGTTTTTGACTACTCATTGAATGGTTTTTTTTTTTTTCATATTCCAATGAAATTATATAATAAAATATGATGTTTATAATCTCATGTTTTCTATTGGTTTATCTATTTCCTTTGAGGAACTATCCTACATGTAGAATAGGGTTGATTGTAAATTGAAAAATGTGGTTATTTAACTTGATAATGTGTTTTGGTGTAAAAAAAATTTGGTTAATAAAAAAGGGTCAAAACCATAATCCATGTGATTATGTTTTATGTGTATTAGTTTTTAAACTATGTGAGTGTATTGGGATTTTTTTATGAACTAGAATGGCCTTTGATTTACACTATTTGTGTTATTACCTATTATACATATGGTAGTATATGTGGTTATTATCTAGAATAATGCTTTACATTAATTATGATAATGTGAATTTTTTTTTTGGTTATAGTTGGTAAAAAATTAGATATTTCATGATATATCTTTTTTATAGGAATGGAAAACTATTTAAGTAGTCTACTTTGTTGGTCTAGAAGGCAATACTCTTTTTATCCCCTTGGTATGGATTCAATGAATTTTGTGGAAATACGCACACTATCATCTTGAATTTATTATAATATTAATAATATTTTCATGACACTATAACTACCTTACTCTATTTTATTTATAAGATGGTATCAATAAAATTAATGAAAATAACTATGCATATTACTCTACACTTGTTAGTAATTATGTTCACCGAAATTATGAGGTATTGATAAGTCTATAAGGATTAATTAAAATAGTTTTTTAACTTATTTTTCTTGTTTTTTATCTTATGTTTTATAATACTTAACCTAAAGGGAATAAACATTTATAGATATGTGTTGAATTATCTCAATGACCTATCCTAATTTGGGTGTGGATTGGATTACTGGTAAACCTCTACCACTCAAATTTCTTGACACTTCTTAGCATGATTAAGAACTACTTATCTATATTTTATTGTGAATAAATTTTAATTGTTTCAATGATGTTAAATGCATATAACACATATTTTTTTAGTCTCTAGAATTTTTTTTATCTTATATCATTTTTTGGGTAATCTCTCTATTTATACCATGTCTTAATATTGTAATAGCTAGCAAGTGTAAAAATATTGACCTTTGTTGGGTAATATCTCAATTTATACCATGTCTCAATATTGTAATAGCCATCAAGTTTAAAAATAGTATCTTTTATATCAACCTCAGCATACCTATGTTTTGAATGTTCATGCAATTAAGAATAAATGTTGGTCTTTAATAGTTGATTTAAAAATTGAATAAGTAGTTCATGTAATTAGCATTTGGTTATATATGTCTAAACACATTAATCTAACTAGTTTTAATGATCACATTATTTTTGAATAAGTATATGTTGTTGAATGTTGAACTATTATACAAATTCTTCAACATTGTTAATAAATTTTTACTTGTCCATTATCACTTAAATTTATATGTCAGTTAAAATATTTATGTAATCATTTCATTTATGAATAAATACTTATTGATGATTAATTATTTTAATTTTCTTAGTCTTAACTTTGTTGTATCCCTAACTATATATGTTATAGAATTATGGGTTGTAATACACCAAGTAGTTTAAATTATTTATGATTAGAAATTTTTTGGATAAGAGGACATATTATTAATGAGTCTCTACTTGTTATTGTCATAACCTTTCTTAGTTACTTGATGTGTATCATTCATTACTTAATAATTTTTTAAAATTATACTCGATGTGAAGAATCTTGGATAAGCAAATTTGGTATTTTTTAGGAAAATATAGTTAATTTATTGAATAAGTGATACACTAATAAATTAATAGATACAATCTATGTTAATAAAGATTGATTTATTCAATTAATTATTGGTCTAGGATGAGCTAGAAATGATTACAATTTCTATTCATATTTTTAATCCTTGTAGAAAGTATTAGGCTAACCAAATTTATTTGGCATTATTAATTGAGGATTCATCCATTTTTGGGATTGAAGTTTGTATGTTAATATGATTATAACTTCCTCTTACATCAAATTTTATCTTTAGGGGATTAATAAAATTATGGGTAGTGGTTTGTGAATAATTTTCCTAAAAGTACACAAGTGTACCCTATTTATGAAGTTTTAAATAATAGGTTGGGAAATATTCTATGTTTTATACTTTAGATTGTATAGCATAGTACATTGGAATCATTTAATCTTATATAATTAAAAATAGTTAATATTGAGTTGGAGGGTTTGTTTGTTTCAATTACTTGATGAATTCTCTAGGAAGACAATGATGGAATTGATGACTATTGATCTCATCATTCATGCAATCATGATTGACTAATATAAATTGTGTTTTAACTACAATAAATTCAAGGATTGGTAGAGTCAATTATTGGTTTCATGACATACTTGGAGTCCATGAATATCAATAAGTATTAAATGAGATTTTAATGTTTCTAATATTAAAACATTAAAGTTAGTAAATCTAGTGTATTGTGTAGTTATATCTTTGTGTATTACTATAATTTTAATAACAAAAGATTATTGATTTATAACATTATTAGATTCATTAATTGATATATTATATTAATGAATAAGTGTTATTCATTGAATGTATTTTGATAAATGAATTATATTATCATCAAGGATTATCTTAGACAATGACCTACCAAGAATTAGAGCTGACATGGTCTAAATCTATGAGATGGGAACATATCATTATTTGAAAACAAAATGATCTATTACAATGTAATAAATTTTAACCAAGGGTCAAAACCATTATTTATTTCATCAATTTTAACTAAGTTAAATGTTAAGATCATTACATTAATGTGGACTAATGTATATATAAATAGGGTTGAAGCCTAATAAATCTTGACTTATTTTCATGAGGGTTGTAAAAATAACCCTAGTTTGATTGGGTATCCTTAGAAGAATCAAGGTTAAGAAAAACTCTTATTACTGGTCATTGATTTCAAAAGAATTATGAAACATTGAAAGGAATGACTCCTTCCTAGACATGATAACTCATTTTAATAACTATGATAATGAATAAATTATGGTTGTTGTTCATCCCAAGGGTTTGTATTCCCAAATACACCTATTGAGCTAGGTGTATTGAGTCATCTTGGGATACAATTAAGAATATTTTATCCTCTCATTTTAGGATTGTTATTGAAATAATCCATATCATGAGTTGCATCTACTAGGATATATGAATTAACTTACTTGAAATAGATCTCCAAGGGATGTAGTGATACCAATAAGATTCAATTCTTGTTTCACACTAACATAGATTATATTCACACTAGTTGATCCAAATTCAATGGGTAAAATCCTTGAGAAACATGAATTCATAGTTTTTAAGTAGAAGAGATTAATTAGATATAACAAATAAACATAAAAATAGAATAAGGGTAAGGTAAGAAAAGGATTTTTCTATGCAAAAGTGAGAATACATTAATGTTTTAGGTCCACATGTGACCATTTATTGTAATACCACTCTATGTAGGGTTTCACATATTCCTAAACTTTGGTAACATATGGAAGTGAATATAGGGGAGACATTATTCATAAATCCTATAATCATTTTTAAAAATAAGAACATATAACTTTTAGTAATCTCACACAAACCTATGGTGTTTTAAATAAAATCGAAAGAAATCTATAATCTATTTTTAAATTTAAAAAATGTGTTCTAATTACACATACACCTATAGAAAATGCATATTAAATCATCAAAAATTATTTCCATCTAATTTAACATAGAATATTATAATACATTGAATAAAAAATAATAAAGTGAAATAAATAGATCTTGTATTAATCAAAGTGTGTTCTTATTAAAAAATGTCAATCTTTAAAAAGATATGCAAATAAATATATATAAGAAATGAGATGGGGTTCATCTCCAAATAAAGTGATGTCCCACTATTGGTCATCATGTCCAAAATAATTAAAAAACCAATCATCCTCATGTTGTTCCTAAAAAAGGCAAAGAAGAGAGAAAGAGGACCCAAAGTTTTAACATCACAACCCTTTGTTGGGACTATGATTATATTCATTTTCACATATATGGGGGAGCACTTCCAAGCTACTTCAAAGCTTCTTGATGAACTACAAGTGTTTTTTCCACAAAGTTATCCTTTTTATCAATATTTACTAGGTTGACATGTGGCTCCCATTAAAACTACCTCTACCTAATCTAACAACCTATCATGAGCCTTGGGTAGAACTTCCATTAATAATTTTAAATAATTGACCTAACTGATGCTCATTATTGATTATGTGGTAAGTTCCAAGATGGACTAATATTTTTATATGTTGGATTTCACCACCTTATTATTCATCACCACCTTGAAATGTTCCAGGTGGATCTTGAATTCATCAGTGTTGAGTAAGTTTTCATCTAGGTGGAAGAGAACTATGAAGATTACCTCCCTAAAGTAAGTATTTGGTATTTTATTTTCTCAAAGGACTCAATGGTGGCTTGTATATCCCCAATCCAATCTTCCAAC
The DNA here is from genome assembly GCA_037957365.1 of Torreya grandis. Taxonomy (NCBI): domain Eukaryota; kingdom Viridiplantae; phylum Streptophyta; class Pinopsida; order Cupressales; family Taxaceae; genus Torreya; species Torreya grandis. The sequence continues at coordinate 29,368 of JARHVA010006677.1, read as the reverse complement.
ATGGTCCTCATGCTACCCTTGAATGTTTCATATACATTTAGTTCTATGGGGGTCATTATTTTGAGCTATAATAACATTCATTTGTTGATGATTACCATCATATTATTTCACTTTTTTTTACCTTGAAAATCCCATCTAAATATAGTATTGTTCTTGAAATGAAATCTAGTCACTTCTCTAAGGGATAAGAAAATTATACAATGACAACCTCGACCTTGCCAACCAAACCAACATGGAGTGATCTCCTTACCTAGGACTTCTTGGTATTGACTTTGTCTTTGAGGTCCTCAATTTGTTTCTATATGAGATAATTTATGGCCAATAACATAGAGACTAGGTCTTCTAATATCGTTTATTCTCATGTGGTGGTCCTCACTCTTGTGAGGGATAAGAGGTCCTGATATATTCTCCATAAATTAGGATCTCCAACATACATGAGGGTATGTGTAAGCACCCTCCTCATATATCCCATTTCTATGTTAAACTAGATCTAGATATTTGGGTCCCTATTATAGACCATTTATAGCCTTTATGCACCTAAATATTTATGGGACCCATCCATCCTTCCCTATCTATTATCCCTAAGGTAGTAGAATATGAGGTTGTAAGGGTGGTTCTAGTTGAACTCAAAGGTGGAGGCATGGGTGTAGGAGGCAAGGATGAAGGTTAAGATTGAAATGGATTGAAATATGGAGGAAGTGACATGGGAGTGAATAGAGGAACTAAAAATGTAGTATTCCAAGGGAATAATTGAGGCCATAATTAGTTTGGGGTCTTGAAGACCTGGTGACCAAATTGTTAGGATTGTGGAGCTAAAAGCTTCACTGATGCAAACAGGAGAGGAGGTTGCTAAAGGTTGATGACTTGCAGAGAAGTTGGGGTCGGTCTGATCAGTCAACATCGGCAGGATAGCATAGGGAAGCAACCGATGTTAGTCATATATCGGCCGACGTCGGTCACCTCCAGGTAGACAGGGACCGACATCGGTCACCTGTGTGGTTCAGACTGCATTTATTACGGGCAGTTAGCTAACGAACCAAGTGTTTGCATGAAGAGATCTATTTATAGACTGAGAGCTGTAGATCTAATTATTGTAATTAGATGCCTAATTATTGTTTGATGAGATCTATATAATAGACTCATGGTTGTATTGGAAAACTGGGCTAGTTTGAGTTGAGCAAAGTTTGCTCCTTCTGTGTGTGAGGTGAGCAAGGGTGTTCCTCCTAGTTCCACAGCAGTACCAGGCATGTTGGTGCTGGTTTGGAGAGTCAGCTGGATTCTTCAGGAGTGTAGGATCTTGGTCACAGTTGCATGGCCTATATAGGAGATCTACATGGTAAGTAAGATCATTGATCTACAGGTGTATGTGTGTGCAAGGTCGAGGTTCACAGGTGAGCAGAACCGTCGTTTGATTTGCAAGTGTGCAAGATCGTATAGACAACAACACAACAGGGAGCAGTATCAGGCAGGATCTACTTGGAGTACAGGTGTGTACTTGGATAGAGCTAAGAGGAAGGCAAGGGAGTTCCTTCCATAAGTATGGTCTATTAAAGTGCAGGTTATTGAAGGTTCATGGGAGATCTACTTGAAGTACCTTGAGTACTTGTGGAGCATGTGGAGTGCTTGTGGAGTGCGTGGAGCACTTGTGTTGTGCGTGGAGCACGGGAGGTGAACACCAACTCTGTATTTGAGTTGGGTGTTGGGACCTGTGAGAGGGAGAGCTTTGGGGAGAAGAATTACTGTTCACTTGAGGTGTAGCGAGCCTCTGAAGAGGTGGTGGAGAAGAAGTGGCATCTTCCTTATTGTATTCTTTTCTGTATAAAGTGTTAATACAATTGGTGTATTGTCTCTCATATGCTGTGTTATTTTGAATTCTAGTTACTTGGTGAATCTGGTTATTTCTGCATATTATAGATGCTTGGTATTTGGTAATCAATTGTGTGCTTTCGGTGTTTCGCACCCTAACAAGTGGTACCAGAGCCTTGGTTGTAGGTTCTTGAGCTTGATACCAACAAGTGGTATCAGAGCTAAGGTTGCAGGAAGCAGGGTTGTGTTTGGTTACAGGTCACTCTCAGGGGTTTCTGATTGAGTGGGAGTAGAGCAATGGAAGATGAAAGTAAGCTAAGAATGGAGGAGTTGAAAAGCATAGATGGTCACTCACGGTCCTATGGAAAGAAAGAGCAGGTAAAAGAACATTGTTGGTTGGTAGCAGATCAGCATGAAGAAACTGAAGATACAGATGTAGCAGGTGTTGTTTCATAGGAGGTGTTTATAGGTTTCTTGGATAAAGTTGAATCTTGGATAAAAGATTCGGTTGCCTCTTTCCATGCAGCCCCAGGTAGAGGAGCTGGTAAGCCTTGCCAAAGAATTGGCAAAGGGGAAGTGAAGCTGAAATTGTAGGCGGCCAACACACAGGTGTTGATGAAGGTCATGCAGGTCCCAAGTTTGGAGATATGGCTAATTTCTTCAGAAAGATTGGGTGATGAGAGATGCACAAGAACTCTCACAGTGGTAGCACTTGAATTAGCTAGTGGTAAGAAGGCAGGTACTCTTTATCTACTTGTCTATATTACTGATTCTTCTTCTATTGCAGAGACGTGGCTTTGTAGGCTTGGTCACATGAGAAGGAAGGAGATGCATGTTCTTAAGTGGAAGACAGATATATTTGACAGGCTTAAGAACTGGAAAGCCTTGGTGTACTTGGAGGAGATGGCAGACAGAACCCAGTGGATGGTGCCGGATACTTCTGAGCAGAGCAATTTGGACATGGAGATTGATTCAAAGAAGCTCACGGGTAAAAATTCATCACTCACAGGTGAACACAGGTACCGATGTCAGTCAGGAGGAACCGGCGTCGAACAAACAGGTGCCAATGTCGGTCATGTGCAGACCGAAGCCGGCGATGTCGGGCAGGGTAAGACCGACGTCGGTCACGGGACCGACGTCGGCAGTATGTAAGACTGATGTCGGTCAGGAGGATCAATGTCGGCAGTAAGGACACCAGCACTGGCAGGTTGGTAGTCAAGTAAAGATGCATGGAACTGACATCGGTCGGATGTAGACTGTGGAGTGACTGAGGTCGGTCACTGTAACGAATTTTGGGTGGACAGCATGCTGTCAAGGAGTCTCAAACACCCATATGGAGGACTGAAGGTGTAAGTAGGCCCTCAAATTCGTTGTTCCTCTTCTTTATACTTATTGCTGATTGTAGAGTAGGAAGGATCCAGGAAACAGGTGGGAGCTAGGCAGGATTATGATGCAGAACCAAACAGGTGTGTTTTGGTAGGTTTGCCAGCTGGATGAAAGCACAGAGATGAATGGATTCCTTAGTAGAAGAATAGAGAGAACAGATACGTGAGATGGAAGACTAGGTATATGGTCTTGAGGAGCTGCAGGATAGTGGCACAGGTTTTGACAGGTGGAGGACAGAGCATGACTCTAGTCAGTGTCAGGGTAACTACTGTGGTTTGACTTACCAGGGGGATGATGATTGCAACATCATTCTGTTACTGTATGTGGATAGTATGCTAGCTAGCAAGGGTGAACATACAGGGTTTTGCTGAGCTAAGGGCAAGATTAGTTCAGTGTCATGTCATGAGGAGTTTGGAGCAGCGAAATTCTTTGACATGGGAGGCATGGAGATCACAGGTTGATTTTGTCTTGAGTGGGAGCTGATGTGAATCAGGTGTTGGCAAGGTTTGAGATGCAGAACTAGAGCACACTAAGGGCTAGACAGGTACAGTGTCTAAAATCACATGAGGTCTGGTATAGACCTGAGTATTCCCATGCAGTGGGAGCTGTCAGAGTTAGGAGCCAATTTGGGGAAGTGGGTTCTCAAGTTTTTTTTGAGAGGGACCGGCAGCAGGTGTTGCTATGCAGGGTCAGGACTTCACTACAGGTGTTGTAGGTTTAGATGTGGTAGGGTACTCGGATGACAGGTGGTACACCACGGGATGTGTGGTGGGTTGTCTTCAAGTGGGAGCTTAAAGAGGAATACAAGCCAGGATACAGATTAGACAGAGTACTAGTATGGGTACAGGTGTAGCTCTTTATCTCCAAGTGGGAGATTGTTAGGGTGTGGAGCTAAAAGCTTCACCTTATTACAAATAGAAGAAGGAGGAGGTTTCTGAAAGTATGTATCTCCATCATCGGCAGGCCACACCGACGTCGGTCAGGGGACGTAGAAGGGAAACCGACATCGGTAGAATATCGGCTAGCGTCGGTCACCTCCAGGAGGGCAGGGACCGACGTCGATCACCTGTAGCGGTCAGAACTGCTGTTGACAAATAGTCAGTTAAGTGAACGCGAAGTTTGCATGTGAAGACCAGTTCGAGTCTTTAAGCCGCCCATCTAATTTTAGTGTATGCTTGAGATCTATATGAGAGGCTCATGGGCTGTATTGTTAAGTGGAGAATTTGGAGAAGAGCTATGTGAAGCTTGGAGAGTTCTTCCCATGGTGGAATCAAGTAGGATTCCCCATGTGTGTTTAAGTAAGATCGAGTTTGATTTGTAGGGGTGTATGGATGCAAGGTTCAGAAAGGAGATCAGTGCGGGGACGTTAGATCCAAGGTGACAGCAATACATCAGCAAGATCATGGAGAGATCTACTTGGAGTATGATTTTGTACTCGATTGTACAGATGTGCAATGAGGTGAACAACAGCTTGTGTTAGCTATGTGTTGTGACCTATGAGAGAAGATTACTCTGGAGGGAAGTTTACTGTAAGCCCATAGGATGTGGAAGAAAGAGTGCCACCTCTTTGTTGTAGATTCCTTTGTAAAGAGTTAAATATAATTGTATATTGCCTCTCATGTTTTGTGTGTTTTCTCATTGATAATTATTTGTTCTTCTGGATTTTGCATGTTTAGTTGCTTATACATTGGTAATCATGTGTGCTCTTAAATCTGACAAGTTGTGTCAGAGCTTTGGGGAGTTTCGGTCCTATCACAAATATGATTAGGAAATGTGTGTTTAACAGAAGGAGGATATTTTTTGGTTAAATCATACCAGTCTCTAATCCTTCCCTAAATGTCTAGGTCATGTATGAATTAATATTTTATTTATTGACTGATATTTTTGTGTCCTCAACCTTGTCCTTGAGGACCTAATAGATGTTATTAGTCTGTGATAAGGTGTTAAATACCTCCTTGTCATAAGTGACAGTGTATTTTGGGAGGTTTTAGTACTTTTTAAATTTAGGCCTAGAGATATCTTTAATTTTGAATTTGGTGTTAGGCACATACAAAATATCCATAAGAAACTTGGAAGAGAATATGATATTGTTGAATAGGTCTATGCAGAAAAATACTTATGGTTTGGCCATGTATTTATGTAGTCCCAAAGATATAATGGTGATAAGTTTATTTACAAACTATTTATCATCCTCATATTTAGTGTATAGTATTTGTATGTCTTATATTGTTTTGAAAATCTCATTATAATACTTGAATTGAGTGATACCCTACAGGAATATGGTGTCCCAAAACTTTTGATTTGGTCTAAAATTATAAGTGGAGGAATCTATTGTTAAATTGTGTGAGCTTCTAGGATACAAATTCAGCAAATTTGATTCTTTTTTATTTTGAGTGAACTCAAGGCAAAGGGATCTGAATGATTGAGAGGCATAAAATTAGTAATAGTGAATTTAATCTTGATGCAACCTTATGGGGCTCTATAATATTTATAGTATTAATGGATTTTGTGGTCTCACATTAGATGAAATAAACTCTAAGTTGAAGGAATGATTATAAATTATTTACTTATATATTTTTCAATAATTTATAAAATTTAAAACAATCCCTATTTATATTAGTTAGTGGTGATAGGACTCCTCTAGCCATTAGTTCATGATCTCCCATAGTCGAGATAATAGACATGAGGATCATGGTAGACACATATATTTTATCCCTCATGGTACTTTAAACATTCCATGGTTGGTCGCATGTCACTTGGGGAGTGGTGGTCTCATTGATTACTATGTTAACTAGGCACAACATTGAGATCTTTGTCTTGATACTGTTACTTTTAAGAATTGGCCACTTACATGTAAAAATACATGTGGAACTCTATGATTGGGATAGGTATCTAATATATATTATGTTCTAAGTTATTTGAGGCATTATACTAGATTTTACACCTATATGTATAGAATTAAACATGACTCTTTCTTACTTGATTAGGCCTCTTAGGATATGATAACTCTAACACCTTCAAGCATATGGAGACATTTGGCACATCCTCATTAGTTATGGCATCCTAGGGATATGAAACTTATAAGTGTATGAATACATGTGTTACTACATCATTGGTTTAGGCTTCATGGGGATCTAATAGTTATAACACCTCTATATGTATGGATACATGTAGTACCTTCTCATTGGTTTAGTCTTCTTGAGGATCTAATATCTATGACACCTTTGAGGGTATAGATACACATGGTTCCTCTAGGTGTTTGGAGACATATGACACCTCCTCATTGGTTTGGGCCTCTTATAGATATAACACCTCTAGGTGTATAGAGACACACAACACCTCCTCATTGGTTAAGTTCTCCCAAGGATCTAATATATTTGACACCTCTAAGACTTGAAAACATAAAAAATGGTCTAAATCAGTAAAAAAGTGTTATGTAAACAAATTCATGATTACTTATTTGCCAAAAGGGTTCTTGCAAAGCCAATTAGGACTCTAGGACTAAGACCTTGAGAAAGCACCTACATAAGAATTTTTTTAGAAATAGTTATTGCCAAAAAAACTATGGAAGACACTTTTAAAATTTTAATGGGATAACTATTTTTTAAACATATATATGTAGGAAATATTTTTTAAGTGTAATAAATAATGATTAGTGGTACTATAAAATATTAATTTTTATTAAGATTGAGCATGGATCCACATTTTAATAAGCACAAGGATCTAAATATGCTCATTTGTAGCACCATAATTTTTTTGAATTTGAGTAATGCATATGTCCCCTTTTATTTCATGATAAGGGATGTGTTGGCCACAATAATGGTATTAGTAATTTATTAACAATGATATAACTTGATCTATCTCATTGTGTATGTTAGATATATAATAGTGATTCATGGAATATTTTTCCTCTTTTGTATAAAATTTTGATATATTTAATTAAACATGTGAGTATATATCTCTAGTTTTGCTATAACAATCCATTCTCATCATGAGCTTTACCAATCCTTACTTGTTGAATAGGAGGCCTCATTATTATAAAGAGGTTATATTTATATTTGAGAGAACAACCTTGAATATTATTGTTATGACTTAATGTCATTCACTCAATCTAGTAAGATGGGAAAACTTACTTATGATTATCACATGAAATATATAACCATTTTTATTATGTATTTTTATTAAATGAATGAATTTAGTTTTACTTAATCATTAGCTGGAACTTAGAACCTAAATGATTGTACTTTATGGCATGGAACAATCTATACCCATCTAATCTTGAGGACTATAATGATAAAATAGTGTGTATCATTTAATATCACACTAAAATAGAGTTCAAAATCTCTTTTACTAAAAATCTTCACTTATGATACACTCTTCCAAAACTAGACCCTAGCTCAATTATCTAATCTAGTCTAAATGGGAATTATGGCTATGAAGTGATCATGGGAATTATTTTCTTCTTTTCTTATGATATAAATGGGTAAGGAATTTCCTAAGGGATTATGCCTTTATTTTATGGTTTCAATTTATAAAAAACACTTAAAAATGTGGTTATCAATTCTACCCATGTTTATTATGGATGGAGAAAAATGTGGAATTGAATATTATGACCTTTAATGCCCAAATGTTTTGGTAGATTGATTTTTTGGGTTATGATAGTGGTATTAGATCCTTAGATATAAATATATCTCAAAAAATATATTTAAAAATACCTTGGATAGTAAGATAAACTAAATTCATTTTAATTGTAACTACATCATGTTGTACTTGTAGAAAATTTTTACCTTTCAATAATTAAATGGGGGTAATGTTTTATTATATAACTCTAAGATGCTAGAATGCATCATCTTTATTTTAAGATATGATAACTCTACAAATTCCTTGGAATTATTTTTATGTTCACCCATAGCCTTGGCTAAGTCAACCCTTCCCAAATTCAAGTTACATCAGGGTAAGCCTCACTTGTCTACCTTAGCTTATATGGGCAAGTCAATAGGATGCAAGTCAACTTCACCCTCTTTTGGGATCCTTTTAAATTAGTGTTAGTTTTCCTCATGGAACTTAGGTAGAACCTTTGGGTTTATTTTTTCACACTTTTACAATTTTTCTAGTTATCCTTATTATCCTTTATGATTCTTTGGCATTTTTTACACACCCTCTCTTTTGGGATTATCTCTAATATAAATGCATATGCTAATTTTTTTTTAAAAGTTTTTATGGCTTCTATAGTGACATAATTACAATAATTTCACATTTTTTAAATTTGTTTTTTTCCATTCATGTGATTTGACCTACATTATTGTGTACTTCCAAATCCCTCTTTCCTAGTCATTTTTTAAGTAAAACTCTCCCTTATTATGGTTTGTTTCCCAGAATATATTCAATTTATCGCCACTTCACATGGAAATATATTACAAAATACCCATATTTCCCTTCCATTTTAATTGAGGCACACTTAGGTTACTTTTGAGATTTCACTCTTTCCTATCGTGCAAGTCTTTGAGTTTCTAGGCACCATGGTCTTGAGGTTCTCCTCTCTAGTGGATAAGTGTAGGTTATCTTGTGTTAATCATATTTATCACACATGAAGGAATAAAATATTAAAACACAAAATATTAAAAATCCATATCATAATAAATTATAATGACAAAAGTCAAATTACATCTTAAAAGTTAGATCACACCAATAAAGATGATATTTTTTGCACATATAATATTCTAGTTATATCTCAAACTCTAAAATTGGCCTCATAATAGAGATTAGGTCCATTAAGGTGAGGTAAGATATTAGACTATGATATAAGGTCTCATTTCATCATTATATCTTCTTACATTCTATTTCAAGTACCCAATCATCATAGTAGACCAACAACTCTGTAAGGGGTCCTAAACATCAAGTAACATGTTTTGGGAAGGTAGGATCATTTTATTTTTAATTAATATATCCTTCATGGGATGATATATGAACTTAAATTTTTATCACATGATTAAAATTTCTAGGTGGATCTCTTTAGGTCTTTGATGTTGACATTTCTTAACCTTGCCCACTTTACTAGAGTGTCTTCTCTCCACTAAGTATTTCTACAACACCTTTTTGGTACTTTACATCCTTAAATATCCATCAAATATTCCCTAATATCCCACTTATGGATTTCACTTCTATCTGACCACATCCATTTTCTTTACATCTCAATTTATATCTATTTGCTTCATATTTGACCTTTCAACTTCTATGTAAAGTGTCATTTGGTTTATTAGTTTATGAGTTACATTTTAAGACCTTAGGGAATATATTTAGGCATTACTCACAAAACCTCATCACCATTAATATACACACCATCCTTATCATCATATGTATGTCTCTAAATGGTTGTGATTTCTTACATCATATTTTAGTACATGCATTCATTTAAAGTTTTCACTAATGGAGGCCTCTCGATTATTTTAATACATGTCATTTTTTCATTTGATTATTTTCTTATCTTACATTGGATTTTTTTATTTGATAGGTTAATAAATGGGTTGATGGGTCCCTTACCATTAAAAAATAAAGAGGAATATATTCAATAAATTTCAGCAAAACAAAATGAGATAACACTTAGTAATCGATTGAAGAAACCACCTTTAGCCTAAAAGACACCAAAAACTAGCAAAAAATCAAAGACACCTAAACCACTAACTAACTAGTCCATATACTCAGACTCAGAGTAATAAACCAATTTCTTGGTCTCTATGTTATCATATTTATTGATCTTTCCTCTATTATGATTCCCAATTCCCTATTCGTTCTCCTCATCTGGCCTCTTGCACTTTGTTTTAGTGGGTTGGAAATCCTCCCTCCCCTACTCTATATCTTTTCTATTTTCCTTATCACCACTTCTATGTGTGTTTATAAAACCATGGGGGAGTGAACTTAGTCTTACCAACTTCCTTCTTTTCATTTCTTAGATCAAAGGTTCCTTGAAGCAAAAGACATTTCAAATTTTCAAACTCATATGATATTTCTATACACATTAGTTTATAGATAGTCACTTTGGTATGCAATTTTTTGAGGGACTGCTCAATGCCTTATTTCATATTGGGATTTAAGAAATCCCAACCCCTACTAGTAATCAAGGTCACAATTTCAAGAGTCATCATTTTATTACATCTTAGGTTATGCTCCTCTTGCATAAATTCCTCTCCTACTAATTCATCTTGGTCCCCTACTTTCTCAAATTTAAACTTTGAGAAAAATTCATCATCCCTACTTGATTCTTCATGTTCACTAGTGATAATTATTACCTCCATCAATAATTTCAACCAAAGGGGTTATCCCTTTTTTACCAAGATTAAATTGATCCCTTGGCATATTAGGTCTACCAAGGGATTGCTCTTAAAATATATGACTGAGACTTCTATGATTTAAGGAAAAAGAAGGGTAAGCTAATAGTATGGCCCCTAAAATGGTTAAGTAAAAAAATGATGTGAGAAAATTACCATGTGCTTCCCTTCCAACATAATGTATCTCACTATCTGCAAACACACATCTGACCATTTTTGGGTAAATCCACCCTCATGAACCCTTTTTTGTTCAAAATTTTTGGTTTATTTTTCTCTTTGCTATAAAATATGTTGAGTAGTTCTTTCTTTTTCTTGTTCTTGAACGTCTTAAATCCTAATTAGTCCCTTACATTAGATATATTTTATAATCTATTTTATATTTCCTTATGTTTGATTCAAGTTGACTTTATTTATGATAATTTTTAGACATTTTCATAAATATCATTGTTTGATTATCTTTAGAATTTTATTACATTAGATATATTCTTTTATAATCATATTTCACATCTTATGATTATCTTTCTCTTTGTAGATACTATAACATAATTTTTATAGCATCTCAGTGTTTTACACTTGACAAATATCAATTAAGGATCTACCCTTTAGTTTTTGACCTTTTTGATGATGAAAGGCTTGCATTCACCATCTCATTGCACCTAAATTATTATCTCTTAGTTTGATATATAACATTCTGATGACCTCAGTTTCCTAAACTATATAAAAAGCTTAAAACCCAATTAACATCTTTCTTTGTTATTTTTAGACCCATACCTATTTTCTATCCTTATTGACACTAACAACCATAAAGGCACACTATAAATGAGGTAGTGTCTAGATCCTTATAGAGTGCCTAGTTTGTAAATTTCATCTGCATTTAAAATGTTTCAAAACCTATGGGTCAGACTATTTATCGTATTTAACCCTACCATGAGATATTTTCAAAAGGTTTGGTATATATACAAGTGTAATCCTTATCATTATTCCTCTATCAAATACCAATAAAACACCTACCAAAATTAGATAAATCAACTAAAAAATAGGATTATCTTCCTTATTCATCCCTATTTTCATATTAGGCATATGATCCATCCTACTATAGGTCTAAAGATTTAAAAGAGTATTCCATGAGTGATAGTTTTCAAGTTATAATGTAGATCATTGGATGTATCTTTATATATTAAATTACATGCTTATGCACATTCATTCCCACACATAGGGATAACTACACAAGTCTGAGGCCTTCCTTGGAATATTGGCTATGTAGGAAATACCCATAGATAAAGGGTTCTTTGGGGTCAAATCGACATCATGAGCCCACTAAACCATTTTTAGAAAACATATTTTAAGGATGAAAAAGGGTGAAGAGCTAGGGTTTGATTAGTTATCAAATAGAAATAATATGTATCCTACATTTGAATACATCAATAAAAAGGCAAAAAACCCAAAATAATAAACTTGGATTGAAATTTAGTTATTATTCTTTACTGGACACTTATGTTAGAGTCAGACACTAGCATTGATGGTAGTGTCTATATCTGGTAATAGTATTTATGGCTATAGAAGTATAAATTATTAAATATAATGATTGATATATAATGATAATCCTACACAATTTTCACCTATTTCTAGTCCATTTATACATAAACATAGTAATACCTAGCTAAGTATCATCTCTCATTGTTATTGTAATTAATTTAACATTTTTTTAATTTGGTACTTTCTATATTTAGCATATCTTAGTATTGTAATTTAAAATTTTCATTTATTTGAGTTTAAAATTAATTAACCTATGATAGATTATTTTATCACCCTTGTGCTTAAAATATTTTTATATTATTAACCCTAACCTGCATAATCTAAAATTTAGGATTAAACTTTTGGTGAAGCTGACCTCTGTCTCTTTATGAAATTCCTAGATCACCCAAAGGTATTCAGCCTCTTTCTAATATTTTTTATATTTATTTTATTATTTGGATGTAACCTAGGTATATTCCTATATTAGGTGGTGTTCTTAATAAATACTTGTAGCTTACATTTTCCCCACCTAGTATGGTTCAAACTAATGAGGTATCAAGTCTTATACCTAATGAGAATTTCAATGATGAAAATAAATAAAATACTAAATAAGTTATAATAGAAGATTATTCTAATTATGAAAACATTGAATCTAATTAAAATAATGGACATTTCCAAATAAATCAGAAGTAAGTGAAATTTATTGTTATGTTTTGAGAATGTATTCGATAAAATATTGAGGATCTTGATGAGATCCTCAAATCTACTTAGAAACTAAAATAGTAAAAAACATATATAAATAATCAATTACATTTACTTATCATTCTATTAGATATATAGTACATCTCCATATTCTTGGTTCTCTCCCATTGAGCACATTATGGCTTCATGCATGTAGTGGGGGAAAGGATTATGTGTTCACACCACTGTTTTGAAAATAAATCATGATATTAATGCATCTTCCATGGGAACCATTATCACTTCAGCATAATTACCTTTTCTAATGCCTATATCAACTAAAAATATTGTTCACCTCCTTTTTTTACCTCTCAAACTTCAAACCTTAGTGATCAAAATATGAAAGATATTGTACAAACTATAACTTTTTTAAAGTTATGGCTAGTAACATTGAGAAAATTTATATGAAATTACCTTATGTTATTGATTAAAATGATGTGTTAAATAATCTTATTTTACCTAAAATATATTTACAACCTTTGCCAGCTAGTTTTATTGCACCCAATTTCATATTTTGTGATGGCAAGGGTGATCCTTAAAACCATCTCTGGTCTCTCTATGTGCCATGTCTTGATTATGCCTCCAATTTTAAAATTTTGACAAAATTATTTCCAAAGAGGATAAATGCCTATGATTTATGATGGTTGTCTCATTTAACACTCTAATTAGTGAGAGCATTCAAACCTATAGTGGATAATTTTCTATTATATTTATTTATCAACATCATTTAAATTACGTCATCTGCTCAAATTGCAAACATAAAAAAATGAACCATGAACTTATGAATGATTATGTTTTGATATATAAAATAATGTTGGTTATAATGGAAAATCTAATGTTATATAAATATCTTCAAGACATCTTCAATCAAAGCTTGATTTCCTCATTACATGAGTCCAATGTTCTCAAAAAGTTAAAATATTTTGATGATTGATGCCATATTGTTTGAGATAGTGAAATGAAGATTATTTCTTTGAATAAGCTTAATTATATAGCAAACACACTAAATACATCTAATACTAAGTTTCATATCAAACCATTCTATAATGTGAAATTATAGAACCTAAAAATGAAACAAACACAATGGTTAATGAGGTGTCACAATAAAATAATCAAATCATTTTATTAAATTCACCTAGAATTTACATGATTACCCGAGTCTTTATATTATTTACTTTTGAAGTGTTAAAACCCCACTAAGTTTAACTCAAATAATAGTAAATTTTTTTACTTTACTTAACAATCATATAAGATTATTCTCAATCAATATATGTCAATTGATTTTTACCAAAATGCATATTTCATAATAAAATAGTTATGATTAATTTATACAATGATCAACTAATCACATTCAAAAAAATTACAAATTTAGTCCATCATAATATGTATAGCTACCAAATAATAATAACTCAGCCAACTACTAAAAGTTAATAAAATAATATTATATAATAAGAGTAGTCGATCCATTGTTTGTCTAGTATAATAACACAATGTTTATACATTTGAGTGTATATAAATAAATTAATTGTTTCAAAAAACTAATGAGTGTCCATAAAATTGTTATATGTAACATAAAATATAATCATGAGTTTAAGTCTCTATCAATTGATTTCTGGAGGAGAGGGAGAGCATCATCAAATTTATTTTCCATACCAACCACTAACTATAGATCCATCACATAATGCTCAATTAAGGAATGGCCCTCCCTTCATGAATGATTAGATGATAATGGTGTAGGTATCTATAATTCAACTATAACCCACGTGTTGTAAGATTCTAACTACATGCAACATATCATAAAGAATTCCATTCTAACATAACATCGTGTATACATGAATATAATCAAACATGTGTAATGATAATATTTAACTATAAAAATTATTTTGGCCAAAGTTTTCATACAGTTTAATGATGCATTAGATGAATTATAATCACACACACACACACACACACACACACACACTCAATCATATTTCTTTCAATCTAAGTATAGATGATTGTCAATATATACATGTGAACTCATCTCATGATAATAATAATTAGTTTCATTAATGCTAGATTTATAGATTATCCATTTATAATAATTTTATGGATTTATCATATAGAATAGTATTTAATACTAGAGTAATTAATTATAAGTAATTTAAAATAATCTCATGTTAATTAATAATAATTTAATTTCAACTAAATATTTTCTAAGTTTAAATACAACCAAAGTCCATTTTCTAATAAGTAAATATTTCTAACATAATTTTTTTCTTACAATAAACATAATATATAAGAATTTATCAATTCCTTACAAATAGCCCCTATTCAAAATATTATAACTAAAATAATACAATTCAAGAAATTCTTAGTAAATCTCTAGAAAATCAACAATAATAAATACAATGTTTATTATTCTAATTGGCTATTAAACAAATTCCACATAATTTATAGATAAACAACATAATATAAATTAATGATATAAATTTGAGTTTATATATATATATATATATATATATATATATATATGATTCCTTTCAATTCAAACAGACATCTACTCATAACCTAAATTATTGTCATAAACATGTATATCAAGTATGTCCACTTATATCTATATACATTAAAAACCCTTAGCAATTGATTTCCAAATGGCATAATATATACATATACATTATTATACATTTATACATTATTATGTGTTTAATTTTAAGTTATAAATTGTGTGTGTGTGTGTGTGTGTGTGTGTGTGTGTGTGTGTGTGTGTGTGTGTGTGTGTGTTTATGAACTATTCATATATAATATACTCATCTATATGTATAATCCATAATTATATATATATACATATATATATATACATATATATATATATATATATTCATAATCTAAGTGACCTACTTAGGGAATATAAATCCATATTTAAACAAAAATATAAATCAGTTAACATCACATAACATTCAAAAAACCAAATAAATGCATGTAACAAAATTATTAAACATTGTTACGTACCATATGATACAAAAATTTATTAAAATTATCTAACCTTTCAAAGAACCTAGATAAAAATAATAACATACCAACCAAAAACAAGTTAAATTTCACATACACAGTTAATAGTTTATTTATACGCAGTCGACTCTTAATAACACAAGTAAAAATAAGTAAAACTTGCATACTTAAATGATAGACAAACTAATTAGGTCAATATTTAGTCATCCCTTCCAAAATTATGTAGGATTTACTCACCATAAAAAAATTATTCATATAATCAACTCACAAAATTCATACATATATAATATAATATTTTATATATTTTTGACCATAATGATTATACTTAGTTGACACAAAAGTATTTATATAGAGTCAAAAATAATTTTACCCAGTCAACAACTATCAACTTAGTTGACAAGGAAATCCTTTATAGACACAATCAACTATAATTTTTATACATATCCAACATAAATTTCCATACACATCTGATTCATAGTGACTTATTAAAATTCATCTATAACTTGTTTACATAGTCAAGTAAAGGTGAATAATATCATTTAGCTAGATCAAACAAAATTATATAGAATATGACTCTCAGACATTTATGTACAAAGTATAAAAAATTGTTTATATTCATCTCTTCTAAAATAAAAACACACTAAGTACAAGCTAATTAATTTCTAATAAAAACCTTATTTACAAATACCTAATCCAAACCTATCCCAAGTTGAATGGGTAAAAGAAACACACTAGGCCTTCACTATATTTCAATGAAACAAATAATATATACACCTTTCTCTATATACAATGAATGAATGAAACACATAGCAAATTCATTTTGTATAAATAATATAGTCAACAAAAAGACAAAAACTCTAATTCAAACCCCTAACCAATCATATTTTGAACCCTTTATTAACCTAAAATCATTTACTAACACTAAATCATAGCTAAAATAATGCATATTCCTTTTTTTAAACAAATAAATACATGGCTTATGTAAATATCTAAACAAATCTATTCAAAATCAATAAACTAAATACACAATAGTTTTGTTTTCATTTCAAATGCTAACCATTTATATGTATGTTATACATAACTAAATCTTGGATTCAATTATGTGGGGTGAATTCTTATCCCACAGGGTCAAATCCCTAATTCTAACTAGGGTTAAAACCCTATAAACATCATTTTGTTAAACCCATAATAATTTCATCAGTGTATAACATGAATACAAAATTTTAGAGTGAATCAAAATAAAAACCCTACCTTTTAACTACTGAAGTAGTCTATCTCATTTGCTTACAACTAAGAGTTATTAAATTATCTCTCATTATCCTATGTCTTCTATGGCTAACCTCCAAATCCAAAATCCAACCTATTTTATTATTTTTTCCATCTCTTGCATGCATTTTGAAAACCTATAATATCATGGTGACCCATTCTTCATCACTACAAGAAAGATACACCATTAAACCTTAAATTCTTGGTATGCTCACCATGTATCATATTTTAACCACCACATTTATATACTTTCCAATTATTTCCTCCAACTCATAGTCAAACCCTTATCATGTCAAGCATGGTTTGAATGACTAAGCCAATAAAACCAAAATGATGATTCTAGAATTAGGGTTGATGTAATAAGTCAATTAACATAATAATTATGTTTTATAAAAATAACTTGAATTCCTATTCCCACTTAAGCATAACATAATCAAAGTTAAATACTAATCAAAACATTTAAATAATTAATGCCAAATACCTAGGTAATCCCTTAGGTATTTAAAACTTAAGTCACCCTAGATGCCCCTTAGGTCTAGGTTAGTTATAGTTTAATAGAATCCTTTTTTTATCAAATCATTAATGTAATTTAATTGAGTTTAATCTCTCTCTCTCTCTCTCTCTCTCTCTCTCTTTATATATATATATATATATATATATATATATATATATATATATATATATATATATATATATATATATATATATATATATATCTTTGTGTATGGGTGTGGGTGTGTGTGTGTGTGTGTGTTATAACAATGTTTTTCATTGAATACTTGGAGGTACCTACTTGAAAGGTTATGTAGTCAACTATTCAAAGTATAATCATTCAAAGATAAATAAACAACTGAAACATTATGAAATGTTAGAAATATTATGATCATAACAAATAATTGTAACTACAACTAAGACTAATTAACATCAAAGCACTGATCTATACCATATCAACAAATCCAATCATGAACAAATCAACACAATCAATATCAAATAAATCATTCATATTATAGTTATATGTGGTGTGTGTTGGGTTCACTATCAAATCTCAACACCTCCAACATTTCCATCTACAACACCTCCATGATGATACTCTCCCTCTATATCTAATTGGAGATTAAAATTTCTCCTATATCCACCTCATAAATACAAATGGTTATTATCATGTAACCATGATAATCAATACAAATTCTATTAAATCATAAAAATAATGAATAATCATAATCCACATGTATATAAAACACATATAAAGTTAACTAATCAGGTAATGAGTCACAAGATAATCATTTAATGATTATCCATATATCAACATAATGAAAATAGTTTGATACAATAATAATTTAAACAATATTAACCCCATAATACCTATTTAATAAACAAATTAATTTTAGTGAGGAAATCAAGATGTAACAAGAATCTTGTGTATTTTTTATCTCATATCTCTCCCTCCTCCCATATAGGTTGTTATTAGTCAACCTCTACCCAAAGGATATTATGAAAATGCATATTTTGAAAATCACCAAGGCCCTAAGAATTATAAGAAAATATGTTAAGCATTGAAGCATAGGATCCAAGACATTTTTGATGACAAAACTATTACCTTTGATGATCCTATGAGCATCACTTGGATGGTATTATAGGTTACTCTTTTCCTTTCCACATAGTCCAAAAATTCAAAAAAATAAATAACCCATAAAATACAAAAACATTCAAATAATTCAAAAATATAAAAATATTTAGCATTCCCATGTTTCATTATCTCTTTAGCATTTATGTATTTTACTTTATGTTAGTAAATATCATATCATTTCATTCCTATAGACACATATGTTTCAATAATATTTGAGTGTGATATAATCATACACAGACACATGATATATGTACTTCTAGATGTTGGACCTCTCCTCTACCCATGTCATGTAGTACATTGAGGGAATCTCCTTCTTTAACCATGATTGATACATGTTACATATCCTTTATGATAATTTATAATTTATCATGTTTGATATTATATACTAACTCTTACACATGTATATAACCATGCTCATATCTTTCACAGTGTGCTTGATATGCTATGTTACATAACATTTTTTACTAACACATATATGCAAGAATTAGTATGATATGCTTATGTTGGTTACATATGATTCAATTAATTTTCACTCCTTTAATTTTATCACATTGCTTTATATTATCTTATTTGTATAACATTTAAATATGTTCCTTGATTTTTGGTCCCTATGCAATTATATGTTGATTGGAAATTTGAATATGTCATTCTATGTGGATTAGACTTTTGAATATGTCAGTTTTTTATTCTATGTGGCATTTAAAAATGTCCCTTATATGAGGTTTCCTTGTACCATTATTTTTTATTACATTGAGTGTGATTGTGTATGATTTATTTTTTACTTAGTTTTTACCATTACTCTCTATACATTACCATGATCTATATCATGCATCTTAGGATTTGATGTGATCACATACTATAAGATTCATTTATTTATCTACAATGAAATTTTATCCTGATATGCTATATGATTCATACACATATTATATAATTACCTTATATTTTTTTAGGTAATGTACCCACCAATTTCTATCTCCCTAACATCAAAAGGTGGGCATATCATAGAAGCATGATCTTCACATTTTTCACATCTTCCATATTTTATCAGGGGAATCTCATAAAGACATTACCTCCACACTTACACATTTTCTTATTTTCTAGATTTTAGTGGGCATATATCATAAAAAAATGACCTTCACACTCACACACTTACTTGAAATTTATATATTTTATAAGGGACATATCACAATATGTTAAATCCACACTTTCATAATCTCTAATATAGTTTCATGACTTATATGTACACTTGGGTCAAAAATGCCCCTTGTATTAGGTTTCTTTGGACCATTATTTTTCATTACATTGAGTGTTCTTGTGTGTGTGATTTATTTTTTAATTAGATTATACTATTAGTCTCTATACATTTCCATGATCTATATCATGGATCTTAGGACTTGATATGATCACATACTTTAAGATTCATTGATTTATCTACTTTTACTTGTTATCCCAATATGTTACATAAATAATACATATATTATATAGTTACCTTATCATTTTAAGGTAAGGTACCCACCATTTCATATCTCCCTCACCTCAAAAGTGGGGTGTATATCATATAATCATGACCTCCACATTTTTCACAGCTTCCATATTTTATCGGGGGTATGTCATAAAGACATTACCTCTACACTTACACATTTTATTAGTTTCTAGATTTCAGTGGGGGCATGTCATAAAAAAATGACCTCCACACTCATAAACTTACCAAATATCTCTATATTTTAGTGGGTTCATGTCACAATATGTTACATCCACACTTGCACAATCTTCAATACAGTTTCATGATTTAAATGTACACTTGGGTCAAAATACTATACATTGCACTAGTTTTACATATATTTTAAACATTTTTTTTCAAAATTATGACACAAATAATCTAGCTAAAACATATTATAGGTGCATATTACATGCTATTACACCAAAAACTACAAACTTTAATAGTTATACTACTCATCAAGATGCACTGATTATACCAAGATGTACTATTATCAAGCCTTTTTGATATAACATTTGGTTCATTTTATATGTTGAAGTTATTAAATAATTCAACCTCACCACATTTATATGTTGGATTTATTAAATCATACAATCTCACCATATTTATAGGATGAGTTCATTAAATCACTCACCCTCACTAGATCATATATTCATACTTGAGTGGTGTGATTGAGATATAATGATCATAATGGTTGTGTCACAAACTATACTTCACCATATTGGGGGAATAATACCTTCCAATATCCCTATTCAAACATTTAATTTTTATGTCTTAACCTCTTCTATTTCCAATTATTCATAAGGAAGCATATTCACCAAGTCAAATAATCAAGAGGCAACATGGTTACATGGACACACAAGTTTACCACTTCCTTGCTCTCTTTATTTTAAAGCATTTCAATATTTTCAAATTTTAGATTATATGTATTGATTTATGTTGTAACATGATCTTGGTTATAGGTCATACACCATAAAACCACTTAAAGTGTGCTCAAACAAAGTTAAGGTGTGTTATACACACCCAAGTATGTATTTATTTCCTTTAAAATAGAAATTATTACTAGATTAGGGGGGATTTATATACTAAAATTAAATTTTTATAACATATCAGTTTTGTACATGTCAAAAATACTAATCAATTATCTACCCTTTAGTTTTAGACCTTATTAATATGATAAGTATTGCATTAGCCATCTCATTGTGCTTAAATGTTTATCTCTTAGTCTAATAAATAATATTATCATAACCCCATGTATCTTACACTACATATAAATCTTAAAATATAATGACCATCCTTCACTATCAATTTTAGACCCATATCAATTTTGTAGCCTTTTGGCCACTACCAACCACATAGGAACACTACCACTAATGGTAGTGTCTAAATCCTTATCTAGTATCCAATTTCTAAAAGTAATAGAAATTGAAAATGTTTCAAAACCTATGGGATAACCTATTTTTCTTATTAAACCCTATCATGATATATTTTCAAAAGGTGTGGTATAAAAACAAGTTTAAGCCTTCTCATTATTCATATATAAAATACCAAGCAAACACCTAATAAATAATTAATCAACTACATAACTAGAATATTCATCCTTATTTTCATATCAAGCATATGATCAATCATATTATAGGTCTCAAGCATTCAAATATTATTCCATGATAGACATTTATCATATTAGAATCTAGATCATTGCATGCATCTGTATATATTATATGTCACCCTTTTGCACACACGTTCTTATACATAGGGGATAACTACAAAAGTTTGAGGCCCTCCTTTGAGTGTTGGCTATGTAGTCAATGGCCATTTATAGAGAGGTCTTTAAGGTCAGCTCGAGACCATAAGTCCACTAACACATTTTTAGGAAACTCATTATAAGGGTAAATAAGTGTGAAGAGATAGGGTTTGATTAATTAGAAAAGTGATAATGTGTATCCTATATCTAAATATATTTGTAAAAATATAACATAAAACCCAAAATTGTGAAGTTGGTCACATTGATATCGAGTCATTATTCTTTACTTGACACCTACATCATAGTTAGACATTAGTGTCAATGGTAGTATATAGATATGATGGTAGTGTTTGAGGATAGAGAATTAAAAATTATAGAATATGATGAGTTATCCATAATACTAATCCGACACACTTTCCACATGTTTCTAGTCTATATCTGAATGCACATAGTAAAACCTAGCTAAGTAGCATCTATTTTTAATATTGTAATCAATGAAACATCTTTCAAATTTGGTACTTTCTATGTTTAACATATCTCAGTATTATAATTCATAATATTCATTTATTTTAGTTTTAAATCAATTGGCATGTTATAGATTATTTTATCACCTTTGTGCTTGAACTATTTATATATTCTTAACCCTATCCAAAATAATATAAAATTTAGGGTTAAATAGTCTTAAATTTTGATGTTATTTTTTACTTTTTATTTACAATGTTTTACATATCTTACATTTTGTCTTATGATTTATATCTTACGTACATTTGATTAGTTTAACATTCATTATATTTATCTTATTTTTACATCTTTTGGCATTCATTTTCTTAAATTATTTTTTTGTTCTTTTTGACCATGCATTTATTCACATTTTCTAGAAAATAATAAAACATATTGTTAGGTTGTGGAGCTAAAAGCTTCAATGATGAAAACAAGAAAGGAAGTTGCTAGAGGTTGTTGAGTGTCACAGACACTGACATCGGTCAGACCAACCGACATCAGTAGGATTAGACAGGAAGAGCAACCGACGTCAGTCAGAAGTCAGCTGGCATCGATCACCTCCAGGCAGATAGGGACTGATGTCGGTCACTTGTGTGGTTTAGAACTACAAGTTTTACGAGCCGTTAGTTAAAGAACCAAGTGTTTGCATGTCAAGAGCTAAATTTAGACTAGAAGCTGTGGATCTAATTATTGTAATTACGTGTCTAATTATTGTTTGCATAAGATCTCTTTAAGAGACTCATGGGTTGTATTGTAAAGTGTTCTAGTTTGAGTTGAGCAAAGTTAGCTCCTTCTATGTGTGAGGTGAGTAAGGGTGTTCCTCCTAGTTCCATAGCAGTGCCAAGTGTGGGTGCTGGTTTTGGAGAATTAGAAGGGTTCTTTAGCTATGTAGGATCTTGGTCAGTAGGGGTGCATGGCTAAATTTAGAGATCTACATGGGTAAGTAAGATCATTGATCTACAGGTGTATGTGTGTGCATGATCTAGGTTTACAGGTGTGCAGAACTAGAATGATTTGCAAGTGTGCAAGATTAGGGAGGACAATAACACAATAGGGAGTAGGATCAGGCAGGATCTACTTAGAGTATAGTGTGTACTCAGAAAGAGAGCAAAGAGGAAGGCAAGGAAGTTCCTTCCATATGTAAGATCATTTGAGGTGCAGGTTGTTGCATGTTCATGGGAGATCTACTTGCAGTACGTTGAGTACTTGTGGAGTGTGTGGAGCACTTGGGTACTGGTAGTAGTGGATATTGACTAGTTAGAGGTGAACACCACCTCTATGTTTGAGTTGTGTGTTGGGACCGTAAGAGAGAGAGCTTTGAGGGAAGATTTACTGTTTATGCCCTAGAGGTGTGGGAGCCCTAGAGGTGTGTAAGGAAGAAGAACTGTGGCAATCTTCTTTGTTGTATTTCCTTCTAGAAGAGTATTAATACAATTGTGTATTGTCTCTCATATTCTATGTTATTTCTAAATTCTAGTTACTTATTGATTCTGGTTTAATTCCGCATGTAAGTTGCTTGTATATGGTAATCAATTATGTGCTTCCATATTTCCCAAGAAGTGGTATCAGAGCTAAGGTTGCAGGGAACAGGTTTTGTGTTTGGTTATAGGTCACTCTCAGGGGTTTCTGATTAAGTGGGAGTAGAGAAATGGCAGAAGAAAGTAAGCTAAGAATGGAGGAATTGAAAAGCATGAATGGTCAATTACGGTCCTATGAAAAGAAAGAGCAGGTAAAAAAAAGATTGTTGGTTTGTGGAAGATCAGCATGAAGGAACTGAAGAAGTAGATGTTGCAAGTGTTGTTACACAGGATGCTCTGGTATGTTTCTTGGATAAAGTAGAATCTTGGTTTATAGATTTTGTTGCCTCTTTCCATGCAGCCCCAAAGAGAGGAGTTGGTGAGCCTCGTCAAAGAATTGGCAAAGGGGAAGTGAAGCTAAAATTGTAGGCAACCAACACATGGGTGTTGAAGGAGGTCATGGAGGTCCCACTATTGAAGATATGGCTAATTTATTCAGGAAAGTTGGGTGATGAGAGATGCACAAGAACTCTCACAATGGATGCACTTGAATTAGCTGGTGGTAAGAAAGTAGGTACTCTTTATCTACTTGCTTATATTACTGATTCTTATTTTGTTGTGAAGACATGGCTTTATAGGCTTGGTCATATGAGCAAGAAGGAGATGCATGTTCTTAAGTGGAAGATAGATGTGTTTGATAGACTTAAGAACTGGAAAGCCTTGGTGTTCTTGGAGGAGATGACAGACAGAGTTCAGTGGATGGGGCTGGATACTTCTAAGTAGAGCAGTTTGGACAGGGATTTGACTCAAAGAAAGCTCATGGGTAAAAATTCATCACTCATAGGTGAACGTAGGTACTAGCATCGGTCAGGAGGAACTGGCATTGAACAAATAGGTGTCGATGTCGGTCATGTGCAGACCAGAGCCGGTGATGTCGCTCAGGGTAAGAGCGATGTCGGTCAAAAGGACTGACATTAGCAATAGGTAAGATCAAAATTGGTCAGGAGGACCAACGTTGACAACAAGAGACATCAACGTCAGTTGGGTTGGTAGTCAAGATAGGCACATGGAACTAATGTCAGTCAGATGCAGACTGTGAGGTGACTGAGGTCGGTCACTGTAACAGTTTTTGGGCAGACAACAAGATGTCAAGGAGTCTCAAATGCCCATATGGAGGACTGAAGTGGTAAGTAAGCCTCAAATTTGTTATTCCTCTTCTTTATACTCATTTCTCATTATAGAGCAGGAAGGATCTAGGAACAGTGGGAACATGGTAGGAATATGATGCAGGACCAAGTGGGAGATTTGGTAGGGTTGCCAGCTAGAAGAAAGCACTGAGAGATGAACATATTCCTTAGTTAAAGAATAGAGTGAATGTACACGTGAGATAAAAGACCAGGTCATATGGTCTTGAAGAAGCTATAGGATAGTGGTACAGGGTTTGATAGGTGGATGACAAAGTAGGGCTTTAGTCAATGTCAGTGTAACCATTGTGTTTGTCTTACCAGGTGGATGATGGTCATGACATTATCCTGTTACTGTATGTGGATGGTATGCTAGCTAGCAGGTTTATACATACAGGGTTTTGCTAAGCTAAGGGTAAGGTTAGTTTAGTGGCATGTCATGAAGAATTTGGAGTAGTGAAATTCTTTGGCATGAGAGACATGGAGATCACAAGTTGATTTTGTCTCCAGTGGGAGCTGATGTGAATCAGGTGTTGGTGAGGTTCATTATGCAAGATGCAGAACTAAAGCACACTAAAGGTTGGATAGTTTAGTGTCCAAAATCACATGAGGTCTAGTATAGACTTGAGTTTGCCCAAGCAGTGGGTGCTGTCAGAGAGTTAGAGGCCAATTCGGGGAAGTGGGTTCTCAGGTTTTTTGAGAGGGACCAGCAGCAGGGATTCATGCTATGCAGGGTCAGGACTTCACTACATCGGTTTGTAGGTTTGGATGTGGCAGAGTACTCGAATGAAAGGAGGTGCACCATAGGTTGTGTGGTGGGTGGTCTTCAAGGTTGATCTTGAAGAGGGATACAAGCAAGGAAATAGATTAGATGGGGTATAGGTACAGGTATAATGCAGCTATTTATCTCCAAGTGGGAGATTGTTAGGTTGTGGAGCTAAAATCTTCATTGATGCAAATAGGAAAGGAGTTTGTTAGAGGTTGCTAAATGTCACAGACACTGGTGTCGGTCAGGCTAACTGACATTGGCAGGATTAGATAGGAAGAGCAACTGATGTCAGTCAAAAGTCAACTGGTGTCAGTCACCTCCAGGCAGACAAGGACTGACATCAGTCACCTGTGCGGTTCAAAACTACAAGTTTTACAGGTAGTTAGTTAATGAACCAAGTGTTTGCATGTTAAGAGCCAAATTTAGACTAGAAGCTGTAGATCTAATTATTGTAATTAGGTGTCTAATTATTGTTTTCATGAGATCTATTTAAGAGACTCATGGGTTGTATTGTAAAGTGTTCTAGTTTGAGTTGAGCAAAGTTAGCTCCTTCTATGTGTGAGGTGAGCAAGGGTGTTCTTCCTAGTTCCATAGTAGTGCCAAGTGTGGGTGCTGGTTTTGGAGAATCATAAGGGTTCTTCAGTTGTGTAGGATCTTGGTCAGCAGGGGTGCATGGCTACATTTAGAGATATACATGGGTAAGTAAGATCATTGATCTGTAGGTGTATGTGTGTGCATGATCTAGGTTTTTAGGTGTGTAGAACTAGATTGATTTGCAGGAGTGCAAGATCAGGGAGGACAACAACACAACAGGGATTAGGATTAGGTAGGATCTACTTGGAGTATAGTGTGTACTCAAAAAGAGAGTAAAGAGGAAGGTAAGGAATTTCCTTCCATAAGTAAGATCATTTGAGGTGCAGGTTGTTGTAGGTTCATGGGAGATCTACTTGGAGTACGTTGAGTACTTGTGGAGTGCGTGGAGCACTTGGGTACTAGCAGTAGTGGATACTGACTAGTTGGAGGTGAACACCAACTCTGTGTTTGAGTTGTGTGTTAGGACTGTAAGAGAGAGAGCTTTGAGGGAAGATTTACTGTTTATGCCCTAGAGGTGTGGGAGCCCTAGAGGTGTGTAAGGAAGAAGAACTGTGGCAATCTTCTTTGTTGTATTTCCTTCTGGAAGAGTATTAATACAATTGTGTATTGTCTCTCAATTCTGTGTTATTTCTAAATTCCACATGTAAGTTGCTTGTATATGATAATCAATTGTGTGCTTCTGTATTTCCCAAGACATATATCGCACTTTCTCATAGAATATATTAAAAACATATATGTGTGCTAGAAATGAAATTACTCATATACTATTTAAACAAATGTAGATAAAAAATGAATCAAAAATAACATATTTGTATACATATCTCACTTTTATACATATTCCATCAAAAATAATTATGAGTATATAATTTAGGCCATATTCCTATCAATCACCTTCATTCCTCTACAAGTGAGGTGCCACACTCACCATATAATATCATGATTTATTAGCCTATAAATTTTCTCATTATGTCTAATTTTTTAATTTTATTCCCTATACCTAGCCTTCAAGATGAGCTACCCATGTTTCTATATCTACCACTATCCTTTTTGTATCCATATGTGCATCTCTCTATATGGACAATGCCTACCAAGATATCACTACATCTCCTGCTACCCCTATATGTACTATCACCTAAGTTGTAGCCTTCTATTGGAACTTTAGCTCCATAGAAGATAATCCAACTAACCTAAGCCATATCATATGTTTTCTATTCAAAGGTGCTATGAGATCTAACATATTTATCTTATCATGCTTTGGAAACATGGTCTTCAAAATCTCATGGTAGGTTGTCTCCACTAGAGTCCTACACCATGCCTCCTCTACAAATATAATATAAAAACATAAACCTAAATTGAAATTAAATATCACACACACACACACACACACACACACACACACACACACACACACACACACACACACACACACACACACACACACACACACACACACACACACACACACACACACACACACACGCACGCACGCACGCACGCACGCACGCACGCATGCACGCACGCACGCATGCACGCACGCATGCACGCACACACGCGCGCGCGCACACACACACACACACACACACACACACACACACACACACACACACACATACACACACAGATCTCAAAAAAATTAGCATTTATATCACTAGTCCATAACATGTATATCTCTACCTCTAAGAAGAGAAAAGTGCTAGCATAAACTTGAAATTTGCATACATATAGTTGTCCCATCACCTCACTTACCTATAATATTTCCTTTATCATAGTTTCACATTGGGGTTAATCCTCTCTATCTCTTAAAACATACTACAATATCCTACCATGTTGACTTATGTGTCTCATCGTGCATGGTCCATCTTGCCTACGGGCCACCTATAGATCTACCTATCTCTATGATGCAATATCCACATATCCACCTTTTCCCTCTCCTCATGTTTCTATTCAACATTCATCATTATTCATCTAATATAGTTAAATGAGGTCTCACCACTAATATTTTAGTTAGCACACCTTATCTTGCCACTCCTCATGGTTCTTATTGACTAAATTTTCACCTCAAGTCAAAATTGGTCACCCACTCTATTTTAAAACTTTCATAGGATTGTTGTGTTGTCTTTGCATGCCTTATATGGTCCCTAAAAGTCTTCATAGAACCTTATTAGCATTTTTTAAGGTTAT
The DNA here is from genome assembly GCA_037957365.1 of Torreya grandis. Taxonomy (NCBI): domain Eukaryota; kingdom Viridiplantae; phylum Streptophyta; class Pinopsida; order Cupressales; family Taxaceae; genus Torreya; species Torreya grandis. Next base: position 726 of record JARHVA010006677.1, on the reverse strand, counting down.
ATTGGAGAAGTTAAGGTAATAACTTATTTTGGTCATATAGTGGTCTAGGCATGTCATGGAGAAATAAGGATTGGTCAAGTGGTGTCATAGGTTGTTAAGAGTTTATCAAGGTCATTTTATGTTTTAATAGATTTGCTATAACATTTCATGATATTTTTAAGAATTTAAGGTTTATTTTTAATCTTGAAGGTGGTGAAAATGAGTGAAAATGTGATTTTTGGCTAACTCACGTGTATGTCAAAGCTCACCATGTGGTAAATCCATAACACACACCTTCTAAAGACCTTGAAGTAGTTACATAAATTTTACATTTGTTAGATATTTATACAAGGGTCATTATAGTCAACTGCATGTGAAAATAGTTTCAAAATGTCTCTTGAGCTTCTACAGGTCAAAAACAAACATGGGAAGAATTTTCAAATCTCAAAGTTGTAGAAATCTATTTATCTCCTCTATCTCTCCATTCACCAGCTCTTGAAGGCCATTTTCAACTGCATGGTACATGCCATAAAGGTATATTTTAGGGATAAAATTATATATATATATATATATATATATATATATATATATATATATATATATATATATATATATATATATGGATGCCTATTGGCTTATAATTTGTGGCATTTCTTTTAGATTAGGCTCCTTATATTTATGAATAATTTCTAAGGAGCTAGACTAGTTTTTTAAGGCTCAAATCCCCATAGGATGAGTTTTGTGAAA
>JARHVA010006676.1:807500-856241 GCA_037957365.1 Torreya grandis | reverse complement strand
AAGGATTTGGTGTTTCTATGGTTGGTACTCACAAATAGTTGTGGTGTTGGTGCTATAAAATGGGTTAGTGCTCCTAAAAGTTGGTGCATTTTCATATACTTGAGATTATTCTCCATGGTTTTTTCCACTTTGGGTTTCCATGTAAAAATTTGCTCTCTCTCTCTCTCTCTCTCTCTCTCTCTCTCTCTCCTCTCCTCTCTCTCTCCTCTCTCTCTCTCTCTCTCTCTCTCTCCTCTCTCTCTCCTCTCTCTCTCTCTCTCTCTCTCTCTCTCTCTCGTGTGGTGCATATTATTTTAGTTTTATTTCATATCTTGAATGTATGGTTAAGTGGAGTTTAATTAGGTAAAATATTAATAAGATATATGATATACATATTCACCCCCTCCCTCTTATCATATTTTCATGCTTAATATTTGGTATCAGAGTAGGTTCCTTTGGAAAGAGTTTTACAGCTTGAAGGTAAATTAGGTAAAGCATGATGGCTAGATCACATGAGGGTTTTTATACAAATAAGGAACCTTTATTTGATGGGACAAATTATGATTTTTGGATCATAATAATGAAGATTTATTTGATGTCTTTGGGATTCAAACATTTGGTAAGCAGTTTTGGAGGAATACAAAGAGCCACAGACACTTGTGATTACTCCAACAGAAAAGAAGGCAAGTGAAAATAATGATAAAGCTTCAAATTCTATTTTATTGTGGTTTATGTGAATCAGATTTTGTTAAAGTTATGCAATGTAAATCTACTTATGAGACATGGGTAAAGCTTAAAAATATTTACAAAGGTGATGGAAAGGTTCAAAAAGCTAATATCTTGACTTTTAGAAGATAGTTTGAGAGTTTGAAAATGGAAGAAGAATAAAATATAGTGAGTTATCTTTTGTAGGTTGATCAAATAGTTAATCATATTCAAGGCCTTAGATAAAATTTAGAGGAATTAGTGGTGGTGAAAAAGGTTTTGTGATCTCTACTAATGAAATATGATGTAAAGGTTTTATCAATCGAGGAGATGAAGGATCTCTCCAAGATGGTATTCTTATGGCATATGAGATGCAGATCAAATAAGAGAAAATTTGAAAAAGGGAAGCTATTTTAAAGATATTAGAGAAATATAAGTTTAAGATTAAAGAATATAAGTGACATCTCTAGTGATGATGAAGATGACAATAGAGCTATTTTCATTTGTAATCCAAAAAAGGGTACAGGTAAATATCAAGCAAAATTACCTTTCAAATCCTTTAATTTATGGAAATATTAGACATTTTGTAGATAAATAGTGCCCAAATATGGGTAATGGTGATAATGAAGAAGGAATGTATATATACAAGAATAATTTCAAAGGAAAATTTAAAAAGGGATTGAATAATAAAAGTTTATATTATAAAGATTCTAACTTAGTTTGAAGATAGTGGTGTCAATGATTCAAAAAGAACAAGAGATTCTATTCATGGTTATACATGAAGATGGATCCACAAGTAAAAAGTAAAGATGATCAAGAAGAAGAATAAGATGAAGCTAAATTAAATATGGAAGGAGAAATCATTTGTACCTTAGAATAATTAAAACCTCTTGAAAAGAAGAATCGAAGATTGAATCTCTAGATTGAGAAAAATGAAAGAGTCAAAAGAAACAATTGAAGATATATAAGCACACATTGAATAAAATAAAAAGATTGAATAAGATATAACAACTTAGTTACAAAAATTAAGTGAATAATGTGAAAGGTATGTTGTTTAAATTAACTCTTTAAAAGCATATATTGAGAAAACAAATAAAGAAGTCAATGATAGAGCAACCAATGATTCAAAATTTGAGAATAATACTAAAATGTTGAATAACATATTAGAAAGTTAAAGATCAATGTTAGATAAGATAGGTATCAAATTTGAAAAAGAGAAAGGGGAGGCCAATACTTTCATAGAAAAGGTTAACACATAAAAATGAAAGAGCTATGATGAAGCTCATAAGATAGGCAACAATTTGTATATGTTATCAGATATCAAAGGTCAAAAGTGTTGTTTGATTCAAGTTGAGGAAATTTTTCTATGGCACAAGAGAATGTGACACATAAATTTTGACAATCTTTGTCAACATCAGTAAAAATCAAGAAGTTAGAGAACTTCTAAAGATTACAAAGTCAATCCAACATACTTTGTGAACGTTGTTAGCATGGTAAGTAGGCTAGAAGATGATTCAAAACAAAAGAATAATCAACTACTCAGATGTTATAACTTGTTCACACTGATATGTGTGGACCTATGAGAACTCAAAGTAATTAAGGTGAAAAATATTTCATGTTTATTATTGATGGTTTTACATGTATTACTTGGGTGATGTTTTTGAAGAAAAAATCAAAAGCTTTTAGACATTTTGAAAGCATTTAAAGCTTTAGTTGAGAATGAAACTAGCTTAAAAATTAAGTGCCTGAGATCAAATCAAGAAGGAGAATTTATGTTAGATTAGTTTATTGAGTATTGTGAAGACCATGGAATAAAGAGACATTATTTAGTAGCTATAACTCCACAACAAAATGGAGTAGTTGAGTGGAGAAATAGAATAGTTCAAGAAATGGTGAGGATAATAATAAATAAATCCAAAATACTAGATAAATATTAGAGAATGGTAGTAGGTATAGCAATGCATATCTAGAATAGATAATTATTGAGAGTTAATAGTGACAAGACTTCATACGAGCTATGGAAAGATAAACTATCTATAATTGATTATTTCAAAATTTTGGGTAGCAAATACATTATAAAAAGAACTGATGAAAAAAAAGGGTAAGTTTAAATCTAGAGCAGATGAAGGTATATTTCTTGGATATTCTTATAAAATTAAATCTTGTAAATGTTATAACAAAATAACCAAGAATATTGTTGAAAGTGCAAGTGCCAGGATAGATGAAGATGTAGCACAAAGAGATAGTGATCCAGTAGACACTCTAGAAAATCATTGAAGAAGATTTTGAATAATCAAATGAAGATGAGATGAAGGATAAAAAGGAGACCAAAACCCCATCAAAATATGTCTATAGAAATGATAATGAAAGTGACATCATAGACAACATAAGTGAAGGATTTCACCACCATAAAAATGATGGTAAGTGAATCTGAGCAAGTTAGATTCTCTTTGTTATCTAAAATTTATCCTAGAACTTTTTCAGAAGCTAGACATGATGAGCATTGGGTTAAGGCAATGGATGAAGAATTAAATTAGATAGAAAATAATGATACTTGGGAATTAGTGCCTAAATCAAAAGATCACAATGTGATAGAAAAAAATTGGTATATAAAAATAAGTTGAATGAAAATGGTGAAGTTACCAGGAATAGAGCAAGGTTAGTATGTAAAGGAAATGCTCAGATTGAGGGAATAGATTTTGAAGAAACATTTACACCAGTGGTAAGGCTAGTGGCTATTAGAATGTCTCTTGAATATGTAGTGTTTAAATATTTCAAAGTGTTCAAGATGGATGCCAAGTCTACCTTCTTGAATGAGAATCTAGACAAGGAGGTCTACATTAAGTAGCCTGAGGGATTTATTCTCTCAAATGATAGTAGCCATGTATGTAGATTAAATAAATCACTATATGGATTGAAATAAGCTCCTAGATCTTGGTATGCAAGACTTGATAAGTATCTCCAAGATAATGTTTTTCAAGAGAGGTTTTGTTGATAGTAATCTCTACATCAAAATAGAAGGTGAACATCAATTTTATTTTTGTGGTTTATATTGATGACATAATTTTTGGAGGAAATACTGAACATATGACAAAAGAATTTTTTGATGATATGCAAAAATAATTTGAGATGTCTATGTCTTAGATAATTTTCATTTTTCTTAGGGTGGAAAATATTTCAATAAGATAATGGAGTTTTCATATCTCAAAGTAAGTATGCTAAGGAAATGTTGAAAATTTTTGGTTTTTAGGATTGTGCACTAGTTTCCACACCAATGAGTATAGGGAACAAGATGAGTAAGGATGAATATTCACCTATTATAGATAATTATTTGTGTGTGTTGTGTGTGTGTGTGTGTGTGTGTGTGTGTGTGTGTGTGTGTGTGTGTGTGTGTGTGTGTGTGTGTGTGTGGGTGTGTTTGATTGTTAGTATTTTTATATTTGATATCATCAAGGCCAGACATCATTCATGTAGGAGGGTCATGTTTAGTTGTTGAAGAGAATATTCAAATATGTCAAGGGGGACATTGGATTATGGTATCCTAAAAGAAGATATTTTAATTTGGTTACTTATATATATTTAGATTGGGTAGGTTTCTTAGATGATAGAAAGAGTACAAGTGGAGGAGCTTTCTTCCTCAATGATAGCTTAGTATCATGTCTAAGTAAAAAGAAAAATTTAGTATCACTTTCTACATCTGAACCAAAATATATTGCAAAAGTATTATGTTGTACTCAAGTGATTTGGATGAAGAAAACTTTATAATATATCGAGGTAAAATATGATGAACCTGTTTCTATTTTTTTGAAAATACGAGTGCTATTAATATTTATAAGAATCTAGTGATGCATTTAAGAAAAACACATATTCCTATTAGATATAACTTATTAAGAGAGAAGGTTTTATATTAGTAGGTTAAGATGGAATCTATAAATAATTTAGAATATATTATATATATTTCAACAAAGGCACTACCAAAAGACACATTTGAGTATCTACAAGAGAATTTGGGAGTAATTTCTTTTGAATCATACCATTGAGGATCAACATTAGCTAAGGGGGAGCTAAGTGTTAGCTCCAAGATAGGACCTTTGCCATTGATGTCAAAGTTGGAGAAGAATAGAAATAGGTAAAATAAATAGGCATAGGAATAGGTACAAGGAATAGGTTCGAAAACAAGTATATGGAATAAGTACAAGATGCTATAATAAGGGGGAGTTACTGTATGTTTTTTTAGATGGTAGTATTTGTAGGTTAATGTGTGTAGTACAAGTTTAAGGATGTGGTAGTTTTAGTTTGAGGTTATCATCAATGATAAAGGGGGGGATTATTGGAAATATTATCATTATTGTCAAAGGTCTAGCATTGGTGATAAATGCCCCATAGCATTTATCACCTAAAGGTGTTTTTAATGTTCATATTTTGGATAAAATAGGTTGATATTTATTTAATATTAATAAATATATTTTTGGTTACATAAAATTTAAAAGAGGGCCCATGGATAAGTCAAAGAGTCATGGAGTAAATACAAAATAGGAATGAGATGCATTTTCCCACGAAGAGTCATCTTGAGGAATTCCAAGAGTCACCAACAGAAGACAAAAGAGGGTATGTTGCATTTTTCCATAAAGAGTCACCTTAAGGACTTTGAAAGGTCACCAAGATAAAGAAAAAATAGGAAAGGACATATTTGATTATGAAGGGTCACCATATGAATTTTCAAATACAAGGATTCAAAGGGTCATGCAAGTTTGGTGCCATTTTCCATGAAGAGTGATGAGTCACAAAGGGTGAATGCCAAAGGTAATTTTTAAAGATATAAATAAAGGCTTTAAAATACATTTGTAATAAGAAAGAGAGTGCATGGTTTTTAATTATTTTATATAATAAAAGAGGAGAGAATAGAAAGAGAGTTTGTAGAGTTCTATCATTTGTTGAAAAAGAAACATTGAGAGATAGTTATGTTTTATACACAAGAGGGGTTGGTTCTCTTGTGGGTTGGTTATCATAAATCTTTGGAAGGATTTGGTGTTCCTATAGGTTGGTGCTCACAAATAGGTATTGTGTTGGTGCTTAGCAAAGGGGTTGGTTCTCTTGCAAGTTGGTGCTTATGAACTTTGTAATTTGAGTTGGTGTTTTTTCATATACTTGAGATTGTTATTTGTGGTTTTTCCCACTTTGGGTTTCAATGTAAAAATAAACTCTCTCTCTCTCTCTCTCTCTCTCTCTCTCTCTCTCTCTCTCTCTCTCTCTCTCTCTCTCTCTCTCTCTCTCTCTCTCTCTCTCTCTCTCTCTCTCTCTCTCTCTCTCTCTCTCTCTCTCTCTCTCTCTCTCGTGGTGCATATTATTTCAATTTTATTGCATATCTTGAATGTATGGTTAAGTGGAGTTTGACTAAGTAAAATATTTATAAGATATATGATATATTGATTCACCCCCCAACTCTCAATATATTTCATGCTTAACACGAATGTATTCTATGAGAATCTCTAACATATCATGTGTGACTCAGTTATGTCCACTACCTACTTAGATGTTGATTATTTGATTTAGTTATAGAAACTATGTATAGTTATGAACTTTAGTTGAGAAACCTCAAGCTAGTTTATGGGCTAACTACATTTGGATTTTTAGAATATGAATATAGACATATATTTTATTAAAATATATATGCATACATTTTTTAGATATAAAAATAATTGCCTATATCCATATTCCTATAGAAACAAACATGTACTCTTTTGAATTTGTTTTAGTCTTAGGGATACTAAACAACTTGATTATACTATAGTTTTATGAGTGTTTTATGAATTCAATTCTACCCTTAGTTGGTTATGAGTTTTAGATTATGAATAAGGAAAGGTACTAGTTTATAAGTAAATGATATCTATTTAGCTTTATAATCTAGAGTGCTTGAACATATATATTTCTTGAAAGTATATATATGTTTTGTATAAATAATAGTATATAAGAATAATAAATAATGTAATGGTAAAATATAACCTATAGTATATTTTTAATTATTGTATATTACTTAATTTCATATAGACAATACTGTAATTGAGTATTATAATATTTAATAGAAATCTATGTGTTTTGATATATAAGTAAAATTATAGTTTATAGGGTATTACATGACCTAGATAGTTGAATATCTAATATTAGGAACTTACATTCATAACATTATTAATATGTGTATAATTTATTTTATACAGGATAATATTAATGTGGTTGTAATAACAAATTATATTATGAGTTGTTTATCATATTATATTTGAGTGAGATTTTGTTGTTAACACTAACTGAACATCTTAAGAGATTATGAGATATTCAAGAAGGAGAAGTTGTATCAGCCTCATAGATTATAGGAAATCCATTCACACACACACACACACACACACACACACACACACACACACACACACACACACACACACACACACACACACACACACACACACACACACACACACACACACACACACACACACACACACACACACACACACACACACACACACACACACACACACACACACACACACACACTTACGGGTATTTGTAAGTGTGTGAAATATAATATATCAACTGCATTATTATTCTGACTTTTGAACTTCAAATTGTCATGTTGTATATTGACTATATCTTTGCATAATCTCCTTAGATAAATAAAATTGGTTTTAGAGTAGGAAAATAAAACCCATATGATGGAGTTTTAATTGATATATAGGTTAAATTTGGTTAGTTCTTTCCCTATGAATTTAATTTTGATGTATATGAGAATTTAGTGATTATTTAGATATCCTAAGATTTTTAATTTTAGTCATTATTTTTTATCAACCTATCCTCTAATATGTATTTTGGTATCCTTTTAATTTTCATAAACTTTGGTGGCATTCAATGACATAGGTCCCAAGATCAAATACCCTAAAATATTTTAGGTTTATTCATATACAGTTATATTAGATCAATACCCAACTTACAATTCCCTAGCGTCATTGTATGTAAGTGTTTCATGCATTGTAGACTTTATTTATGTATGAATTCCATATTATATATCCACATAATTTTTATAATCCATCATAGTTATCTTTTATTTGATTCATAGAAAATATTTCCACTATTCGATATCATGATCTATTATTTTGTACCCACATCCATCACTAGTTCTCCATCTACATTATACAACATTATTTTATCATATACCTTCATCTCAATTACTTGTGTCATGTCACAGGTTTGGTTTATTTTTACATTATTAAAATATAAGTTTATAATTAAACCCATAAGAATCTTTTAGTAGCATGTAGATTCTCTACAATATCTAAGTTTGATGTTAACAGTTCACTTGAGTATTATGTTAAATCTTGTATTTAGTTTACTGTTAGAGTTTTCTAATTTTTGGCATTTAGATAATATTTTATTTAACTCAAATTTTATTTTGGTTATAACTACTTTTTAGGCCTTATAAAAACCAAATTATAGTCATAAAATGTATATTTCATGTATCAATTCTAATATTTAATATGATTAACAAATTAGTTGTTTAAATATCATCATTAGTTCTCATCCTGCATTGTTAATTCATGTCAAAATTGTTGTAATTAAATAATGTATAGTCATTATATTATTATTTTTGTATTAAATAGGTTATGTAATTAAAAGGGATATAAACATTTAAAAAAAAATCAATTGTACATGGATGCATTATCAGTTCAAATTGATGTCCATTTTGTAAAAAGTATGTCAAGTCTGTGTGAGGGAAATTCTCTTCACTGATCTAGATATCTGAGCTATAAGATAAAAGAGGTTTGAGGAAATGGAGTAAATACATTTTTGAATCCTCTCTTTAGTCACCAATTATGGGGCCCATATGATTTGGTGGTACAATTTTTTTAGTTATGTGTTTTATTGAATTGTGTGTGAACAAGAATAGATGATATTTTCCTATTCACATTTGTAATAAGAGAGCTAAAATTTTATTTATATTCCCCTTATCTGAGATAGTGAAGAGAGATAATAAAATTACTACACATCATGATTTGGTTGGTGGTAAACCACTTGTAAATCCATATTTTTTTTATTACTGGTAAACCACTTGAAAACCATCTCTTTTTGGTTATTGGTAATCCATATGCAAAACCATCATTAAGTTTTATGGTTGTACTAATAAAATCAAATAATCATGAGTGCATGTACATATATGATATTGATGTTTTTCCCATGTTCACACTAATGGGATGTGTATGAGTAATTAATAATTTTAAGGGGGTGAATGGTGGGAATTTATATTCATAACATTATTAATGTATGTATAATTTATATTATCAAGGATAATATAAATGTGGTTGTAATAACAACTTGTATTATGAGTTGTTTAGTATATTATATTTGTGTAATATTTGTTTGTTAAAACCAACTCACTATCTTAGGATACTATGAGATATTTATGGGAGGAGAAGTTGTAGAAACCTCCTAGATTATAATAAATCCATTAATACACACACACACACACACACACACACACACACACACACACACACATCACCTACAGGTATTTATAATAGTGTGAAATATAATAGATCAAATACATTATTATTCTATGAATTATGAGCTTAAAATCCTCGTGCTTTGTATTGATTAAATATCTACTAATCTCCTTAGATAAATAACATCTATGTATCCCATTTATAATTTTGGTATAATGGATTAAAATCTAAAAGAAATGAGGTTTTTTAATAGTCTTGTATGACAAATATAATTTATAGAGGTTATATAAATGTATAATGTAATACATGTATGTAGAGAACAAGCTGAAATTGTTTAAATTTTATGTAAGTTAAAGCTTTTGGATGTTTTTAATGATTATAATTATAGTTTTAGTTGTTCCTAGCTATAACATAGTTTGGAATGGATATATGACTCGTATTGTGTGATTTTAGTAGATTAAAAGGATGGGTCATAATTTTGTAGTGTGTGTGTGTGTGTGTGTGTGTGTGTGTGTGTGTGTGTGTGTGTGTGTGTGTGTGTGTGTGTGTGTGTGTGTGTGTGTGTGTGTGTGTGTGTGTGTGTGTGTGTGTGTGTGTGTGTGTGTGTGTGTGTGTGAGGTCATGGCTATAAATGGAATAATAATGTGGGTGAATAAACATGACTAAGTGTAATGTTAGTTTCTAAAGGTGAATATAACTTGGCTATAGGTGTCTACTCAAACCAAACTACATGGATAGAGTACAATTAGATAAGATTGATCAGGGTTAATTAAGATGGCATTTTTATTAATATTTTTATGAAACATGTAATATTTTGATTTCTAGATGTTGTTCTTTCCTTAATAATAATCCTAAAACATGAAAACTTATATGTTAAGTATATTTATGGACATTGGCTTATGTAAAGTGAACATTGGTTATAGATTGAGATTACCCTTATATGATTGAATATAATTATGCTAGATAAAAGTAATATGATTTGAGTAAGTCAAAATGAATTAAAGGATTATTAGTTCATTTTATTTTATTTGTGTTTATGAACTTGATAGTATCAATTAGTTCTTATGTTTTTGTGTTGGAAGACATGGAAATTAAATAATCTAGTGAATATAGAACATGAGGATTCGTGCATAAATGTTTGTAAAAGATGAACAAGTATGAATTTTTTATTTTGACTATAGATTAAAAATATATGTTTGTATAAAGGCATAGAATGACTTGATTATTATTCTAGCTTCATAAAAATATTTAAAATAAATCCTTGGTTGTGATTGTATGTATCTTCACTATGCATATTATTTCATTTCTCTACTTTTGAATCTATATTTATAGACTATGTTTGGATAACAAAAAGAACATATATGAGTATGTCAGTGGGTAAATCTTATACATACCCATTGATACAATTATTGGCATGATTCAGTAGCAAAGAGTACTATGTGACTGAAAATGACTTGAATTATTAAATATGAACTATATACTGAAAACTTTGGCTAAAGTAATGTTATAGCTGAGACATTATCCTTTTATTATATTTATAGTTTCCTTGTATTACTGATATCATCTAGATATAAGAATATATTCCATATTATATTTAATTATTATATGTAATAGTGTTATTACACACATGGGTTCTAGTTATTTATTGATATCTACACTATTCTTATTTTTCCCTCCATGAAGGGTAGGGCCACTCCCAAAATGGAGATGTGTGAGAGATCATTGGTTTGTGGTTGGATGTAAATCACTTATATGATGTTTTCCCTCTCTTAGTTGATTCAACTACATGGAATAACACTTAGGATATGTGATAAATCATGGATTTATTTTATGTAGATCATTTCTATTTTTATACTTAATTATAAGTATATTAGACATAATACACAATCATAATGTTTTAGACGTATATTCAACACAATAGTGGCTATGTATGTATATATAATATTCTAATACTATAAATAGTAGTGGATGTAAATGTGTTTATGATTTATTCATGGATTATATCTATATTTTCATTACTTAGTTTACCTTATTAAATTGAGAATTAGTTCTTAATCTTATTGATTTGTTTATTGATTAAATACTAAATGAGTTTTAATTTTCTAGTGGCTTAATGTGATTCATGCATTTGTTGCTTGATGTTAATTTAGATTTCAATTATTTAAATTATGGTTATAATTAATATTAGTAGAAAACTAATTCGAAATGGATGTATTCTTATAGTTAGCCTAGTGGGGTGTAACATTATGGCATCAGAGCTTAAGATTTAGCTATCAAACCTAATGAGTACACTAATGTAAATTTTATTCTCCTAAATCTCAAAAAGTATAATTGTGTGAGATAGATTGGTTAGTGAGGGTAATTCTAATGCAAAACCTTGGGCTAATCTTATTCATCTAGTAGTAGAGTAAACTAAAAAACTTGATCATATTATCATTATTATGAATGAGACACAAGACTATATAGAATCTCTTGAATGAAATGTTCATGGCCTAAAAGATAAAATTGAACAAGAAGTACCTAAAGAATACCCTCTTGAATAGGAAGTTACTCAAGAATAAAGACATGAAGAAGTGCACTAGGTTTCTAGAGCTCAAATAACTACAAAACTAACATAGGACATGAAGAAGGTAAACCCACCCAATTTTGATGGCGTGATTTCAGGTGATGGAGTTGCTTGGCTCAAAAAGATGAAGAATACTTCAAGATTAAAAATTACTCTAAGATCACTAAGATAGTATGGGGATATTACCAATTAGCTTGTGAACTAGTAATTTGGTGAGATAACACAAAGTTTGAAATAAATCTAGATTCAACGACCACCACCTAAGATCAATTTATGAATCTTTTCAAATCATGGTGGTTACCTCAAGTTTAATTTGACTAGAATTTAACATATTTTTATAACTTGAGTCAAGGACACTTGTCAAAGAATGAGTATTGGGAATAAATTATTAAGATCTTGAAATATGTTATACAGTACTAAAAGGATGAATGTTTTATATTGAGAAGTTCATTATGGGCCTATAGCCCAAAATTAGATGTGAGGTGAATGTGCATGGACCATCCAATTTTGATCAATTGTTTGAAAAGGCCATAAATTAAGAATAAAAGATGAAATAACTGGCAGAGGTTAGAGAGAAGTATATGATTTTTTTTTTAGTTATAAGACACCTTTTAATAAGAAGCACTAGAAACAAAATGGAAATTCTAAGAATTGGTTTAACAATCAGAATGCAAAGTTTTGTAATGCTTTTGGGAACAATAAACTAAGAGGAAAATTTAAACAAGGATTTAAGGATGTAAATTAGTCTAAGAGGAAGGGACCTCTAGGAGGATGCTTTACTTGTGGAGGATATAATTATGCCAAGGATTATCCTTAGTGGAAGACAAATGGAAAGAATAAGAACACAACCTCTTCTTTATAGTATGTGACCTTCCAACAATGTATCCACATAGTGGTGGATAATTGGAAAATTGAATTCTAAGCCTCTCACATTGAAGTATCGAGTACTCTTTTTGGTCATCCAATTAATGTTTTGATTGATAATAGATATACTAAATACTTTATCTCTCTTATAATGTTGAGTAAATTATTTGGGATAACTAGATATATGACAAATGCATGGTTAGTACAGTATAGGAATGAGTCAAAATTTAAGGTTGGTGGATGTCTCATAGAGGCTAAAATATAGTTTCCATAATTAACCATAGTTGTGGATATTTTTATAGATCTAATAGGGTCATATGATGTGATCCTAACAGTGAATTGGATTTTTGTGTATAAATCCAAAGTGGATTGCTTCTTTAAAAATGTTGAATATATGGATGATTTGGGAAACCAAACTCAAATCTAAGGATGTTAGGGGGAGTTGAAGCTGAGGAAAATTTATGCCATTTAGTTAAAAATTGCTCAACCTTAGGGATGTCAATCATTCCTTGTCAAAATGGATGAAGTTGTAAAATCTAAGGAACAAACCTTGAAAGATTATCCATTTAGAAAAGAATTTTGGGATGTTTATCTAGATGAGTTACTAGGGTTTCCTCCAAACATAGAATTTAATTTCACTATTGATATAATTATAGGGTTAAAACCACAATCTAAGGAACCTTATAAGATGACAACTATAGAGCTAATTAAGTTAAAGGCACAACTTGAGGAGGTATTTTCCAAGATTTTGATTCAACAAAGGGTTTCATCATGGGGTGCACCAATAAATTTCATCAAGAAGAAGGATTAAAACACTAATTTGTGTATTGACAACCACATGATTAATAAATCAGCTATCAAAAATAGGTATCCATTACCTTGTATTGATGATAATTTTAATCAAATATGTGGTGTTATAGTCTTTTCAAAGATTGGTCTTCAAGTAGGATACCAGTAATTGAGGATTAAAGATGAGGATATTGCAAAAAGAGATTTTAGAACTCGTTATGGGTACTATGGGATCACAATTATACCTTTTGGGTTAACAAATAAACTAGAAGCATTCATGAATCAATGAGTAGTGTGTTTAGGGATTATCTCGATCGATTTATTCTATTATTTTTTAATGGCATCCTAATCTAATCTAAGAATGAGTTAGAGAATGTTGAGAAATTATGGTTATTTTTAAAATTATTTTAGAAACATAAGCTATATGGTAAGTTGTATAAGTTTTATTTCTTTCAAAAGAGAGTGTAGTACTTGGAACACATCATTTGCTTAGATAAATTTTTAGTATATCTCACTAATACTAGAGCCATCATGTATTGTCTAACACCTAAAAATATGAATGAGGTGCATTGTTTTAATGGATTATTAGGGTACTATAGGAATTTTATACTAAAATTTTCCAACATAGCTAACCCAATTGCTTCTCTTCAATGAAATGAGTAGTGTTTTTTTGGTTAGAAAAGTATGAATAAGTCTTTCAAGTTATAAAACATAGGATTACTTCTAAACTAGTATTATGGATCCTATATCTAAATGGATAGTTCTCAATGATAATTAATTCTTTAAATGATAGTTTAGGAGGTGTGCTCATGCAAGATGGTTAATTTGTGGTTTATGAATCTAGGAAACTAAAACCTTGTGAGGAAAATTATGGTCCTCATGATTTAGAACTAGTTGTTATAATTAATAACTTATAGGTTTGGAGGCAATACTTGTTGGGTTAAGTTATTTGAACTCAAGACTGATAATTTAGGACTTATGTATATTTACACCCAACCTAACGTAAATTCTCACCATAGATAGTGGTTAGAGTTTTTATTATATTATTATTTTGATATCAAATACATTAAGAGAAAGGAAAATAAATTAGTAGATACCCTTAACCATAGAAGATATATTAAAAATTTGGATATAATTAGAAGAACCTTCTAAGATTGGATAGTAAAATTCTCACTTGGTGATGATTTATATGAGCAAGTTAAGATAAATTTGTCTAAAAGTTTACAAGATCATAGATAACAATATTTTTAATTAGAGAATGATGGTATTTTAAGGCACAATGGAAAGATTTATCTTCTTAATAAGGAGAATTTGAGGAATATTTTACTAAAGGAATTACACAATGCACCATATTGATGGCATTTTACAATGACTAAGCTAGTAGTAGAGTTAAAACCTTTGTATTTTTGGAAAGATATTAAGAAAGATGAAGCTAATTTAATCTCTAGATGCTTAGAGTTTTAATAAGTTAAGTCTAATAACATGCGTCTAACTAATTTTTTATACATACATTCGATACCTAAATAGAAATTTAAAGTGATTAGTATAGATTTTGTCTAAGGTTTCCCTATGTAAAAGAATTGTCATGATCAGATCTTGGTAGTTATGGATAAACTAACCAAGTTATCTCATTTAATTCTTGGTTTTTTGAAAATATTATTTTAGATAAGGACCTTAAGATTAATTCTAGACTTTGGTAGAATTTAAATTCAACATTAAGAACTCAACTAAATTTGAGTACAACTTACCATCTAGAAATAGATAGATAAACAGAAAGGATAAATTAGATCTTAGAGGATTTGTTAATAATATGTTTTATGTAACATAAATACAAGTGTGAATAATACCTAATTTTATCTGACTTTGCTTACTAAAATTCAAACTAATTAGATATTAAAATTGTTCCTTTCAAGGCATTATATGGTAGGAGATGTAAAACACCATTTATTTGGGACAAACAAGAAAATAAAGTGGTTTTTGGGCATGCTTGTTGAAATAGGAGAGAAAGTGAAATTAATAAGGTATATATTAGTTAAATACAATGATAGACATAAAAACTATGTTGACTTGTAAAGAAAAGCAAGGCAGTTTTTAGTTGGGGACAAATTTTTTCTACAGGTTAAACCCTAAAAAAGTGCAATAATTTTTTATTAAATCATCAAAGTTATCACCTAGATATGTGGGTCATTTTGAGGTCCTATAAGTAATCAATAATGTATTTTATAGTATTGTATTTTCACCATATCTAAAACAAATACATAATGTTTGTCATGTTTAATATCTTAAGAAGTATATTATTGATCTTACACATGTTTTGGATTAAAATGCATTACAGTTTGGGATCCAGATATAGTTATATTAGAACCAATCAAAATAATTGATACTATCAAGCTTATCTTGTGTAATAGAGAAGTGTCATAGTGTAAGGTCCAACAAAACCAATATTCTAAAGATAGTGAAATGTGGGAATATTGTGAAGACTTTTTGAGCTTGTTTCCTCATCCATGTACTTGATTTTATAATGGTTCTCATTTTTATTTTACTATGCTAAACTTAGTTATATTTTAGAAATTTTGGTTGAAATAAGTGTCACTGGGATGATGACTAATTTTAGGGGGAAGGATGTTACATCCAATTTTTCCTTATAGATTTTTAAAAAAAATTATCAATGGATTATGTGTTGATTATTGGCAGATTTATTATTTAATTTGATATATATATTAGTTTATGCTATTTGGTTAACATATATGTTAATTTTTATGAGTTATTATATTATGCTTATGATCATTACTTTTATCAACTTGTTATGTTCAGCAGTTGTTATGGATATATGTTGATTATTATCATGATTTGGGATAACTACTAGTTTGTTTAATGAGTTGGATATAGGATGTTTCTGCCCTCATTGATAGTGTATAAGGAAATTATCATCAGAGAGGGGGGAACATACAATTACATTGGGGGTAAAGAGAAGGAAAGAAAGAACCCACAGACATCACTTATGTTTGTTAAATGAATGTTTGTTTCTTGTTGTTAACTGCATGGTTTATTGATCAAGTTATATGATTTATGTAATGGTTGTTATTTATTTTCATATCTCTCTTTGGTGATGCATGTTTAAATTCATATTGATGATATTATATTGTATGTTTTCATTAGAATTGGTTGGATTCCCATAAACTACTACTTTGACATTTTACTTTCTTTGGTGTATGGACTAATCTTTCTCATGTATAAACACATTTAAAAACATCATTTATATTAAAATATGTTATTTGTGAGACTTATTTATGCATATTGGGAATATGTAATGGTTGAGGAATTAAATGGTCATGAATGCTTAGTTTATGAAATACATGGATATGTTCTGAGTTACCCATAGGGGGTCATGATATCAAAAAGGGGAACTCCCCCCCCTCCCCCATATCTAAGGTAAACAATTGAGTGTTATTAAAAATATTTATTTGTTATAGGACTTTGGGTTCAAATAAAGTTATGATTATTGGAAGATTTGAGGTATTATTAATGATTGGATGCTCTGAAAAAGGAGATAATGGATTTGAACTAGGTTTGGTTATCATTTTTCATGAGAGTTGACCTTGTAGTGAGGGGGATAATGGATTGGTCTTATAGATCACATGCAATAAAGAAGGAACTATGAGTGGATGGAGAGTAGTAGAGTGTTAAATTGATGTAAGATTGTTGCATGGGGTTGAGGGCTTGAGAAAATAAGAGTCCATTAGAGTTCATGCTGAACATATAAATTTTGTGAATAAACATAAGTAAGATGAGAAAGGATTTGAGAGGGGATTATCAAATGGAAAAAGGAAAAGAAGTGAATAAGAGAATTAGATGTTGCAAAGGAAGAAGATTGCTACAAATTTGCTTAAAATAATAGGTCGGCCATATTTTTAACTTGGTTTAAAATGAGTTTAGAAACTTGCTTAAAATATATAACTTATTAAAAATGGTTTTGTATATATATATATATATATATATATATATATATATATATATAATTATTTGATGATTCTTTTATAAAAACCTAGCCTATCAGGGTTATAGACCCAAGGATGGGCTTTTCAAATCTGATTCTTGAGCCTATAATTCGAAGGGTGTCAAGTCAAGTATTATGAGACTAGGATTTTTTTGATAATTATATGTTGATTCTTTGATTTAGTTATAGCATATATGTGTAGTTATAAACTCTAGTTGAAAACCCTTAAGCTAGTTTAGGGACTGACTACATTTAGATTTTTAAAATATGAATACAGGCATAGATTTATATAAATATCTATGTATATGTTTTGTTATATATAAACATATAGGCCTATACTCTTATTTGTATAGAAATAAGAATGTATTCTTTTGTATTTATTTTAAGCTTAGGGATAATAAATGACTCAAATAAATTATAAATTTTTTAGTGTTCTTTTAAATGCAATCTGACCCTTAGTTGGTTATGATGTTTAGCTTATGAATAAGGAAAAATAATTAGTTGATAAGCAAATTATATACATTTAACTTTATAATCCTAGGTGCTCAAAAATATATATTTCTTGAAAATGTATATATGTTTTGTATATATACTAGTATGTGGGAATAATAAAGAATGTAATGGTAAGAGATAACCTATAGTATATTTATAATGATTTTAAATGACTTAATTTCATATAGATAATATTGTAAATGAGTATTAGAATTTTAATTACAAAATTATTTTATTGTATCTAAGGAAAACTATAGTTTATAGGGTCTTGCATGACCTGGGTAGTTGAATGTCCATGTATATCATTTATAGTTTTGGTATAATGGATTAAAATCTGAAAAATTTGATGTTCGTTAATAGTCTTGTATTACAAATTTAAATTATAGAGGTTATATAAATGTATATATTTATACATGTACAATGTGATGAATATATGGAGATTAAGCTTAATGGTGTAAATTTTGTGTAAGCTACAGCTTTTGGAAATTATTAAGGATTAGAATTATAGTTGTAGGTGTTCCTAGTTATAACATAATTTAGAATAGATATAGGACCTATACTATGTGTGTTTAGTGGATTGAAAATATTGGTCATAATTATATAGAGTGAATATGTGTGTGCATGTGATAGTGGGTGGGGGGGTTATAAATGGAATCATAATGTGGATGTAAAAATACATCTGAGTGTAATGTTATTTTTTTAAAGTGAATATATATATTTTTAGGTGTCTACTCAAACCAAACTACATGGAGAGAGTACAACTATATAGTATTGATCAAGATTATTTAACATGATAGTTTTGATAATATTTTTATGAAACCTAGAATATGGTGATTTATAGATGTTTTTATTTCCTTAATAAGAATCATAAGCAATGAAAACTTGTATGCTAAGTATATTTATACACCTTGGCTTATGTAAAGTGAACGTTGGTTATAGATTAAGATTACCCTTACATGATTGAATATAATTTTGATAAATAAACTTAATAGGATTTGAGGAAGTTAAAATGAATTAAACGATCATGTGTTCATTTTATTTGGGTTATGTGAATGAAATTAATATTAAAAATTAGTTTTGAAGTTTTTGTGTTGTAAGACATGGAAATTAAATAATGTGTTGAATATTAAACATGAGGATTAGTGCATGGATGTTTTAAAAAGATGAACACATATGATATTTTTATATTGATTAGAGATTAGAAAGATAAATTTGTATAAATGCATATAGTGACTTGATTAATGTTCTAGCTTTTAAAAACATATATGTATGGAGTTAAATTCAATCCTTTGTTGTGATTGTATTTATATTTAGTATGCATGGTATTACATTTATCTACTTTTGAATCTATATTTATAGGCTGTATTTGGAAAAAAGAGGTACATATATGAGTATGCTAGTGGGTAACTCATAGACCTACCCCCTAATATCATTATTAGAATGATTCAATAACAAAGAGTACTATGTGAGTGAAAATGAATGAAACTATTAAATTTGAATTCTAAAATGAAAAATTTGGCCAAAATAATGTTATAGCTAAGACATTATCATTTTACTATAATTTTAGTTTAATTTTATTGTTGATATCATTTAGATAGAGGAATGCATTCCATGTTATATTTAATTATTGTATGTAATAGTGTTTTACATACATAGGTTCCAATTATTTCTCAATATCCATAATGTTATTATTTCTTCCCTTCATGAAAGGTAGGGCCACTCCTAAAAGCGAGGTGTGTGGGAGATTATTGGTCTATGGTTGAAGATAAATAACTTGGATGATTCTCTCCCTCTATCAATTGACTCAACTAGATGGAATAATTCTCAAGATATGTGATGGATCATGGAGTTTTTTTATGTAGCTCATTTTATATTTTTTTAATTATTGATATGTATATTAGACATTGCACATTATCATATTTTATTTTGGATGTATATTTAAAATAACAATGGTTGTGTATATGTATAACATTATAAGATTGTAAATAATAAGGGTTATAAATATATTTAAGATTGATTCATGGATTATATCCATATTTTTAGGACTTGGTTTACCTTATTACATTGATGATCAGTTCTTTAGCTTATTGATTTATTTAATGCTTGAGTACTAAATGAGTTTTAATTTTGTGGTTAGATGATGCGATTCATAAATCTATTGTTTTAGGTTCATTTAGTTTTCAGTTATTGCACTAATGGTTGTAATTAATATTAGTAGTAAATTAAGTGAAAAAATTGTATTGTTTTATTTATCCTAGTAGGGTGTAAAATCATTCGCTTAGGCTCTCATGTGCTTTAATGTCTCTAATAGGTATATGAGACAACAACTCTAATAATGGGGTCTATGCAATGCTTACTCATTCAATTCTCCTTATAATAAATGTCAAGAAAAAAGACTAAATGAAAAAATTAATCTATGTAATTAATTAAAACACTCACCTAATTTATAATGAGGCTTTATGAGATACCAAGTAGGACTCCAAGAGACTAAGACTTTAGCAACCTTAACACAAATCCAAATCTATGAAAAATTTTAGCATGAGAAAATAACATATTATAAGTATGAAAGCATTTTTTTATTCTTAGTACCCATTAAGGACTCAATCATGGTTGAATCTAAAAGGTCACATGGTATTTAATAGATACCAAATTTGTTGTTTCAATTATGTTAGATTCTTGGTAAGATAGGGTGACACAGAGGTTGGATAATTTTCATAGAAAGATGTAGATCAAAATGAGAATAAAATTTTGGGACTTCAAATTGGTCATATTAAGAGGGGTTCCTTGTTTCTTCAAAGAAGGGGGTGCATTGGCCACAACATAAACATTCTGACATAGACATTCTTTCTTTTAACCTTAAATTAAAATTTTCTTGATTTCTAAAATTAAAAATATTGTACTTTTAGTTTTCATTTCTTCTTACTTGTTTTAAAAATTATGTTTTAGTAGCTTTCAAATTACATAGTGACTATCATGAAAGGATACATGGTTTTTTTATTTATACACATCATGTCATGGGGGGTTTACCCCAAAATACATTGTCATAATACAACACTAAACATGGATTTTAGTTTCCATGTACTTTATAATATATAAAAAATTATTAGGATCCCCTGTTTATACCATAGAAATCCTCTTTTATCCATTTTATTTATGGTTCACCTAAGAGGAACATATTACACAAGGAAGTTACTATCATTGTACCCTCAAAATTGGGTTAGTGGGATATAGGCGTGGTTCTATATCTATATTTAGTTCTCTATAAAATAATTCTAACACTAATAAATGGATGATAAAGTATAATTAAGAGCCTAAAAATCATTAAAATCCTTTCTCAAATCACTCTCATACTTTATTTTTTATTGTAATATATTCATAGTCATTAACACTAATTGATTAGTATTATATTGCCTTCATAATAATTAGCATTAATTAATTCTTATTATATTGTATTCATAATTGGCCTATTAAATTAATCTCCTAATCTAAAGGAAAATTCTATACCTCCTCTTAATGGTGTTTTTATTTAATCAAACATACTTAGGGCTTATGATTGTGAATTATTTCAAGATCAAATAATCACTATGAAAAATTTAATAAAATAATTACACAATAAAAATAGATATTTAATCTCAAAGACCATATCACTTGAAAATAATAAAATGTTTACAAATAATCATGAATATTCTAGTGTCAATCATGTATCTTCATCTACCTATCATATACCTAACAAAAATGTACATCTACACTTAAGTTTAAAAAATGTATACAAGAGGCTTAAAGAGTCCAAGTGAGATTCTAAGATAAATTATTCAAAACAAGTTGATTACATTACTTTATATGCCTCCTCTAAAAATATCAAAATACTATTTGCATATCATAGATTTCATGGGCATAATACAAATAATTTTTGGGATCTAAAGAATAAAATACAAAGTATCATCAATAGTGGCAATATTGTAACAAATAAACATGTTAATCCACCCACTTATATTACATATCCTGAAAAACAAGTTAAAAAATAACACAAATATAAAATATGGATATAAAAAGATAATTTAGAATAAGAAAATATCCAATAAATAAAATTAGAGAAAGAAAAATTACATAAATAAAAAGATGAAAAGGTAAGATTATTATAATAACAATATGGAAAATAAATATTTAAAAAATAATAGTTATCAAAATAAAATTTTCAAGAACAAATTAAATATAAACAAGAAAGCACCATTTTCAAAAATTCTTTCATGAAGAAATTTTCAAAGCAAAATAATCTTATAATGTTTAATGATATAAACATGTTTGCTAAGAAATCAAGCATTATATCTACTTCATGCATATAGCCAAAATATAAAATAAAATAACTAATTACTTGAGAAGAATGTACATTCATATATATCTTAATCATTCATACTAAATTACTATGACTCAAAGCTACGAAAACATTGGGGGCATATTTCTTAGCCTTCTTCCCTATTCTACTATGCTTTTTCACATTGTTAAAGATTATTCAAATGTATCATACTTCATCTACTTTAAAATATTTACCTATTATCATTTTTTTCAAAATATCATTTTATCATTTAAATATTGGAAATTTTTCAAAGAAAATGCATATATTTCAAAAATTTAATATAAATATATAATCTCAAAATTTCAAAATCAAGACCTAAATAATTTTCAAATGTTGTTAGATTAATTATTTTAATATGTGTTTAGTAAATAGTATATCTCATATTTAAATACATAATTTCTTCTTATGAGGTATTTTAGTGTGATATAGTACATATTTTCACATGATTCCTTGACATCAAGTTTACCTTATTACCTAATAACCTTTATAAGTTAAGGGCATCTCTATGTTCTCCTCAAACACTTTAATAGATTGTCTTTGCCCATAATATTTTTACCATGTTGAGTTAAATATCATTCAAATGTAGTTAAAAATCACTCATACTTTACACATATATTACATGAAATATGTTACTTGATAACATTCAAATTCGTACATATGAAGGATATATATTAGTCCCATATACTACATGTTTTTCATTGAATTTTGACTTTATGACATGATAAGATAGGATTTTAATTTTTCACATCCTATCCCACTCTTTAAAAACTACATTGATATTAGTAAAGGATGTGGAACTAATGATTAGTAGTTCCTAATTTCTATAGTATGTAAGGATATTTATGCTATATAGTTGATAGTTGTACTATTTATTTTCATGATCATTTATATTAGAAGAAATTTGCATATGATTATAGATTTATTGTGTTCTATGATAATGTTTAAATATGATTTTATTTGAAAATTTGATTTGCATTAAAACAGTTCATTGATATATTTATATATTATGAGTACTTGATTATTTTGTTACATGCTAAGACTATCTACCTTTTTGTTTGACCAAGGTGGTCATAAGACTACCATGACCTCACATAGTTGAATAGAGGGAACATATCATAGGGGAAGAGGATGTATACATCAGTATTTAAGATAGATAAAATTGAATCAAACCCACACACACACACACTACATTATTAATTTCTTAGGTAAAACAAATTATAATAGTTATTTTGGAAAAATGTTGAGTGTTGCTTTGCATTATCTATCCTTGTAGTTAGTAATGCATGTTTACATTTGTTATAAGTATGTTATTTGTCTTGATTATTTTTATTGGCATAATACATGAATTTTTTGTACTGGATATTGTGTTTACATGAAAGCAAAATATGAATTAGTATATTTTGAATTATCAAAGGTAAACCATTTACATATTTTAACTCATAAGAGTGTTAGGTATTTTTTGTTGAGTTGTGGAGCTAAAAGCTTCAACTCTTTGCAAATAGATGGAACAAGAAGGTTGCTGAGATCCAAGAGAACCAACGTCAGTAGCAGGACCGACGTCGGTCGTGACCATTGCAGAAGGCCACCGGCGACGGTAGGGAGTCGGCCGACGTCGGCAGAACCAGACTAGCAAGGACCAACGTCGGTCGCCTATGTGTTCCAGAACTGCTCGTTACACAGATAGTTAGTTAAGTGAACAAAGTGTTTGCATGTAAAGGCTAGTTAGAGTCTTTGGCTATGAGGATAATTGTCTAAATTAAGAGTCTAAGTTAGTGTTTGAGTTAGGGATCTATTTATAGACCCATTGGCATGTATTGTAATTAAGCATGAGATAGAAAGGAAGGCAAGTAAGTTGCTTCCATTGTAAGATCATTAAGTTACAAGTTGTTGCAAGCTCATAGGGGATCTACATGTGAGTATGGTCTGTTGAATTGCAGGTTGCAGGTTCATGGGAGATCAACTTGAAGTACTATTGAGTGCTTGGTGAACTGGTAGGGTTATTACTGACTAGTTGGAGAGGTGAACACCAATTCTGTTTGTGAGTTGGTTGTTGGGACCATTTTTTGTGTAGGAGAGTGTTGTGTGAGAAGAATTACTATACACTTAAGGTGTGGCAAACCTCTGTAAGGTGAAAGAGTGTGATGGCTCTTTGTTGTATTCTTTTTTGTAAAGTGTTAATACAAGATAGTGTATTGTCTCTCATACTCTGTGCTATTGGTGAATTCTAGCTACTTGTGTTTCTGGTTATTTTTACATTTCTAATTGCTTATATTTGGTAATCATACTGTGCTCTTTCTGAGGAGCAAGATCCAACAAGAGGAATCATAATAGAGGTGTGTTTGTTCTTGGACTTCCCTGACAAGTGGTATCAGAGCTTTTGGTTGGGATACTAACAGATTGGATTAGATCTGGTTAGTGTGTTTTGATTATAGGTACTCATAGGGTTTCTGTTTGAGTGGGAGTTGAGCAATGACAGAAGACAGTAAGCTACGGATGGAAAAGTTTAATGGCAAGAACTACCAATTGTGGAGGATACAGATTGAGGATTATCTGTATCAAAAAGATTTGTACTTACCGTTGGGAGGGGTTACTTACAAACCCTCGGATATGAAAGATGAAGAATGGGAGGTTCTTGATCAGAAGGCTCTGGGATCTATTAAATTGAGTCTTGCATCATCTGTGATTTCTAGCTTATCACAGTGTAAGACAACGGTGGAGTTGATGGAATCTTTAGCAAATTTATATGAAAAACCCTCAGCTTCTAATAAGGTATTTCTTATGAAGCGTTTATTTAATTTGCAAATGTTGGAAGGTGGATCTGTTAATAGCCATCTTAGTGATTTCCATGGTTTGGTAAACCAGTTAAGTTCAGTCAATATTGTATTTGATGATGAAATTAGAGCTCTCTTAATCTTGTGTTCATTACCTGAAAGTTGGGAAGGTTTGGTAATGGTAGTTTCTAATATTGTGTCTCCTTCAAAAGTCTTAAAAGTGGATGATGTTGTGAGTGTGATCTTGAATGAAGAGATATGTAGGAATAGCACAGGGGAATCATCAAGAAATGCTTTGAGTGTTGAAGGAAGAGGAAGGCAAAGAGAAAAGGTAGAGCATGGGAGATCAAGGTCTAAGAAAGGCAGAAGATCCAAGTCCAGGTATGGCAGAATAACCTACTAGAAGTGTGGAAAGCAAGGGCACTTAAAGAGAGATTGCAAATCAGGTGAAGATCAACATGAAGAACATGAAGAAGAAGTAGATGTTGTAGATTACGCTGCATGGGATGCTCTGGTATGTTCTTTGGATAAAGTAGAATCTTGAGTTTTAGATTTTAGTGCCTCTTTTCATGCATCCCCACATAGGGAATTTTTTCATGAGTATGTCCAGGGAGATTTTGGAGAAATTTGTGTAGGGGATGGTAAGCCTTGTCAGATTGTTGGCAAAGGGAAAGTGAAGCTGAAACTGTAGACAGGTAACACATGGGTGTTAAAAGAGGTCATGCACGTCCCAGTTCTGGAGCAAAATTTGATTTCTGTTAGAAGTTTGGGTGATGAGGGTTACACAGTAACTCTCATAGTAGACTCTTGGAAGGTTACCAAGGGTACACTTGTTGTAGCTAGAGGTAAGAAAGTAGGTACACTTTATCTATCTACTTGTACTACTGATTCTCTTTCTAGTTTTCTACTTCAGCTATAGATTTAGAGATGTGGCTTGATAGGCTTGGTCACATAGATAAGAAGGAGATGCTTGTTCTTAAGTCAAAGGATATGCTTTCAGATTTGGAAGGTATGGATCGTGGTTTTTGTATGCAGAAGAAGAAGGTAACGTTTCTTGAGGAATCCAATGTTAGTGACAATAATAGGAAAGCCTTGGTTTTCAAGGAGAAGGTGACGGACAGAGTTCAGTATAAGATGCAGAAGAATTCTGAGTAGAGCAAGGGTGATTTAGATAAGGATTTGATCCAAAAAGAGCTCATAGGAAAAAGTCAGGTCTCACAAGAAAAACACAGAGACCAATGTCGGCAGGAAAACCGGCATCGACGTCTAGACAGGGACCGATGTCGGCTATGTGTAGACCGACGTCAGTGACTCAGGGCAGAGAACTACCGGTGTCAGCTAGGGGAAATCGACGTTGACAAGGTGGCAGTCACAGGGAACTGACATCGGTCGAGTGTAGACTGAGACGTGACCGGCATCGGTTACTGAGATGAATTTTGGGTGGACAACAAGCTGTCAAGGTGTCTCAAACACCCATATGGAGGATTGAAGGTGTAAGTAAGTTCTTAAATTCATCATTTCCCTTTTTTACACTACTTGTTGCTCACTTATGGCATAGGACTAGGAAGTTATTGAAGAAGCAGAACAGGTAGATCCAGGAAATAGTGGGAGCTAGGCATGGATGAGGATGTGATTCCTTGGAGGAGAACCAAATAGGTGTTTTGGGTAGAGTGGCCAGCTGGAAGTAAGCACTGAGAGATGAATGGATGTTCAGGATAAAGAAGAGTGGAAATGGATACGTGAGATGGAAGATCAGGGTATATGGTCTTGTATTAGCTGCAGGGCAATGGAGGTTTCATCATTGTGTTTCTCTTTACCAGGTTGGATAGTATTAGCTACACTATCCTATTTTTGTATGATGTGCTTGTTGTAGGGTTACATATATAGGTATTGCTGAACTAAAGGTAAAGCTAGTTCAGGTGTTTGTCAGGGAGAATCTAGGAGCAGCAAGATTCTTTGGCATGAGTGTGTTCTAGAGACATGGGAGGTCACATGTTGACTTTGTTTTAAGATGATTATGTGAAACTGGTTAACACGCCAATGGTTGGATAGTTCTATGAACAGGTGTCTTGATTCACATAATGAGGTTGAGTGCATGGTATGTACTAAACCTAAGTTTTCCCAAGCAGTGGGAGTTGTCACAAGTTAGAGCCAATCTGAGAGAGAACCATTAGAGGGCAGTTCAATGGATTCTTACAGGGACTAGCAGCAGGTGCACATGCTATGTAGGTTTAGGTTACTTTTTACATGGTTTGTAGATGTGGATGTGGCAGGTGATTTGGATGATAGGTTTTGCACTACAGGTTTGTGGTGGTTGTTCTTGAAGAGTGATCTTGAGGAGGGATACAAAGCCAAGGGAACAAACTAGATGAAGTACAGGTACATGTATAGGTTGTAGCTGTTTATCTCCAAGTGGGAGATTGTTGAGTTTTGGAGCTAAAAGCTTCAACTCTTTGCAAACAGATGGAACAAGAAGGTTGCTGAGATCCAGGAGAACCGGCGTTGGCAAGAGGATTGACGTCGGTCGTGACCAGTGCAGAAGGCCACCAGCGATGGCAGGGAGTCGGCCAACGTCAGTAGAACCAGACTAGCAGGGACCGACGTCGATTGCCTATGTGTTCTAGAACTGCTCATTACATAGACAGTTAGTTAAGTGAACGAAGTGTTTGCATGTAAAGGCCAGTTAGAGTCTTTGGCTATGAGGATAATTGTCTAAATTAAGAGTCTGAGTTAGTGTTTGAGTTAGGGATCTATTTATAGACCCATTGGCATGTATTGTAATTAAGCATGAGATAGAAAGGAAGGCAAGTAAGTTGCTTCCATTGTAAGATCATTGAGTTGTAGGTTGTTGCAAGCTCATAGGGGATCTACATGTGAGTATGGTCTATTGAATTGCAGGTTGCAGGTTCATGGGAGATTAACTTGAAGTACTATTGAGTGCTTGGTGAACTGGTAGGGTTATTACTGACTAGTTGGAGAGGTGAACACCAATTCTGTTTGTGAGTTGGTTGTTGGGACCATTTTTTGTGTAGGAGAGTGTTGTGTGAGAAGAATTACTGTACACTTGAGGAGTGGCAAACCTCTTTAAGGTGAAAGAGTATGGCGGCTCTTTGTTGTATTCTTTTCTATAAAGTGTTAATACAAGATAGTGTATTGTCTCTCATATTCTGTGCTATTGGTGAATTCTAGCTACTTGTGTTTCTGGTTATTTCTGCATTTATAATTGCTTATATTTGGTAATCATACTGTGCTCTTTTTGAGGAGCAAGATCCAACAAGAGGAATCAGAACAGAGGTGTGTTTGTTCTTGGACTTCCCTGACATTTTTGTGGACCTTGTGTAAGTTGTATAATTTTATGCCCCTTTTTGGTGACCTAGGGAGAAAGATAAGGTAAAAAAAAACCTAATGAGATAATATTAAATGGGTGTTTTAATTTTTAAAGGTTTTGATAGCTAAGTGACCACATACTTTTTAAATAAAAATAAATTAAGTCATAATATAATTAGGTTCTAGTTTCTATGTTTGTGATTGACTTATCCATTTTATATGATGAGGAAGTTTTGTGTGTGGTGGACATGATAAAAATTAGGGTAATGGACTCTGATTAAATAGGCTAAATAAAAAAATTAAGAATAAATTAAGTTGAGTTCATAATACATAATTTGCAATATAGTAGGAGAGTGGAATGGCCATGCAAAATGTGGATGTGAAGTGGAAAAATAAGAAGATGATAATGGGGCACAAAAGAAAGAGAATAGAGCTTAGTAGGAAGGAATAATAATCTAACATTAAATAATTTCATGTGGTAACCATTAAAAAACCATGTCGATTAAACATGGAATTTGTAATTTTAGGTTTGATTACATAATTAGTCTTAATAAGGAATAAAATAATATATGGTTTTTTGATATGGGTTTCAAAATGTATTTCATTGTAATGTGTGTAATGGTAGATTATAAAACCTAGGGTTTCATATTTATATACTTGGGGATGGAACTTGGTTCCATCCACATGCCTACAAACATGATGCCAAACCTTTTTTAACAAACAAAAGTAAATTTATATGATGGAAGAATTAGGTTTTCATCTTCATATACCTAGATATGGAACTTGATTTCTTCCATAGGCCTATAAATATGAAGTTGAGTCATTTATTTTAAAATAAGAGAAGGATTAGTGACTGTTGATCCACCACTAAGAAATACATTCACTATATTTACTTAACTTGTGTATGGCTTAGATATTTATTGACTTGTGTATTATTGTTATTGAGACTTTATCCTAGTAATTATGGGAACCTTATTTTTCACAATTCATACTCGATGAGTAGTAATATGGACAATATCTTGTGTTGGGGATTAGCCAACAATAGATTACACTTGTGAAAGCAATAAACACGGAAATAAATCAGATAGACAAGTAATTAGAATGAGATAATAGCAAGAACAAGAGATACAAGAAACCACTCTGAAAACTTGTATTAACAAACTCTTTACAAAAGGAATACAATTGAAGAAACTTCTTTCTTCCACACCTCTCCTAGATGTATAGATCTCTCACTAGATCTCTATTCCTCAAGAGCTCTCTCTCTCAAGAACAATCAACTCCAACAAACCTGGATTGATTCAATTCTATACTGTTCTTCACATACAATGAATTACTACAATAATTCACTCTAACTACTACAATAAGCTAGGAAGATCTAATTCTACATATAGAATTAGGAGACTTGAGCATGCACTTCCAACAAACAATTAAGCCACTTGAACAAGGGCTCTAAAAATAGTATTGCTAATAATAGAGACGTGAGCTTGAGACTACAACTCAAACTCATCATGCAAACACTCGCTTCTATCCACAAAAATAGCTCTCTAGACATGCACGTAACCAACATCGGTTCCTGCTGCTTGTCTGTGACTGCCATCGGTTAATCCTCTGCCGATGTCGGCATCTCTGCAACTGCTCCTGACTGATGTCGATCACTCTTGATCAACGTCGGTGTCTATGTAGACCCACAACTGATAATGTATGCTCTTTGGTGAAACTTTTAGCTCCACACCCTAACAATCTCCCACTTGGAGATAAACAACTGCACCAGTACCTGTACAACAACATCTTCTAGCTCCTCCATCTTCAACTCAATCATGAAAACCAACAGAAGTTGAATGAAGATTCAACTTCTCCTTTATAACCGGCTTGGTTAACATATCAGCAGGATTCCTATCTATATGGATCTTCTCTAGCTTCAACTCACCATCTTCCAATACCTGTCGTATGAAATGATACCTTAGCTGTATGTGCTTTGTTCTTGAATGAAAGGCTAGATTTTTAGCCAAATGGATTGCACTCTGACTATCACTATACAATCTGCAACTCTCATGCTCCCTACCAAGCTCATCCATGAACCGTGTCATCCATATCATCTCCTTGCTAGCCTCTATGGCTGCAATATACTCTGCTTCTATAGTTGACAAGGCAACAACCTTCTGCAACTTAGATATCTAGCTAACTGCCATTCCACCTACAGTGAAACCATAACCTGTAGTGTTCCTCCTGCCATCCAAATCACCTGCCATATCTGAATCTACATAACCATGTAGAGAAGTATCTGAACCTCCATAGCACAAGTGCCTACTGTTGGTTCCTCTTAGATATCTAAGGATCCACTAAACTGCTTTCCAATGTTCCTTACCTAGATTGGCCATATACTTACTTACCACTCCCACTGCTTGGGCAATATCCGATGTAGTACACACCATTGCATACATCAAACTCCCTACTGTGGAAGAATATGGAACCTTACTCATGTACTCTACCTCATCATATGAATTAGGACATTGTTCTTTACTCAACTTAAAATGTCCAGCCAAAGGTGTGCTTACCGGTTTAGCATCCTGCATATTGAACCATTTCAACACCTTGTCCACATAATCTTCTTGAGACAATATCAACCTGTGATTTTTCCTGAATCTTTTAATGCTCATGCCAAGGATTTTCTTTGCTACTCCCAAATCCTTCATAGCAAATGTTTGAGCTAATTTCACTTTAAGCTCAGAGATATCCTGCATGTGAGATCTTGCAACCAACATATCATCTACATAAAACAATAGAATAATATATCTACCGTTATCAAATCTCTTGAAATACACACAATGGTCAGATTGACACCTACTGTAGCCATGCTCAGTCATAAACCTATCAAATTTTAAGTACCATTGCCTAGGAGCTTGCTTGAGGCCATACAAGCTTTTCTTCAATCTACACACAAACTTCTCCTTACCCTTGACCTCAAATCCTTCTGGCTATTCCATATTAATTTCCTCATCCAGATCTCCATGAAGAAATGTTGTCTTAACATCTAGCTGCTCAAGATGTAAATCCTCAAAAGCAACCAAAGACAATACAACCCTTATAGAAGTCATTTTAACAACAGGAGAAAAAATCTCACCAAAGTCAATACCTGGCTTTTGTGCAAATCCTTTCACTACCAATCTGGCCTTATATCTCATTTGTCCATTCTCACCTTCTTTCAACTTGTAGGTCCATCTGTTCTTGAGTGTTCTCTTACCAGCTGGCAATTCAACCAAATCTCATGTTTGGTTCTCTCTTAAGGACTCCAACTCCTCAACCATGCCAAGCTCCCACTGACTCTTGGACTTCACCTGTATTGCTTCTTCAAAACTCTCTGGTTCTCCACCATCAATTAGTAATAGATAAAATAAAGAAGGAAAATATCTAATTGGAGGCTTACTCACCCTTTCTGACCTCCTGATGGGTGTCTGAGACTCGTTCACAACACGCTATCCACCCAAATTCTCTGACAGTGACCGACCTCGGTCACCTCCAGACCTATTACTGGCCGACGTCAGTTCTACCTGACCGACCTTGGTGTCTATTCTACCGACATCGGTCTCTGTACAGCCGATGCCAGTTTTTGTACTGTTGATGCCGGTTCCTAACCTGCTGACATCGGTCTCTGTGCTTTCTTGCAAGTGATTATTTCTTTTTCTTGTGAGCTCATCTTGGAATTTCACCTCATCCAATTCACCATTGCTCTACTTAGATTGATTCAGCTTCCTTAGCTGATCACAATACATCACTCTTTCATTAAAAACAATGTCACAACTCCTGATTACCTTGTTAGTTTCTAGATTCTACAATCTGTAACCAAAATCATCTGAGCCATAGCCAATAAACGTGCACCTCATAGACTTAGCATCAAGCTTCTTTTTATTTTATTTATCTATGTGCATAAAGGCTTCACAACCAAAAACTTTGAGATATGAGAGATCAACCTTTTTATTTGTCCATGACTCTTCTGGAATACCACCATCCAGAGCTATAGAGGGTCCTCTGTTAATCAGGTACACTACAGTGTCAACAGCTTGTGCCCAAAACTGTAAGGGCAAACTAGCATGCAATCTCATACACCTTGCACGCTCCATTATTGTCCTGTTCATCCTTTCAGCAATTCCATTCTGCTGAGGTGTCCTTGGAACCGTCCTTTGCCTATGGATTCCATGCATGTAACAATAATCTCTAAACTTATGACTGCAGAATTCACCGCCATTGTCTAATCTCAGACACTTCAATCTTTTACCTATTTCATTCTCAACCATAGCTTTCCAAACTTTAAAAGTCTCAAATACATCAGATTTTCTTCTAATATAATAGATCCATACCTTCCTTTTAGCATCATTTATGAAAGATACATAGTACTGTGATCCTCTAATGGAAGCAACCTGAGCTGGTCCCCACACGTCTGTGTGAACAAGCTGCAACTTATGTCTCTTCTTAGTAGACCCAGTCTTGAGAAAACTAACCCTTTTCTATTTTACAAATACACAGTGCTCATAAAACTCTAGATCTATGCCTTTTAAATATGAAAGCATACCTTTAGACTTAAGAATTGACATCCCCTTCTCACTCATGTGGCCAAGCCTTGAGTGCCACAATTTAGCATCCACATCTAAAGTAGATAATACAGAAGGAGATTTGTTAGTAACACAATTACACAAATAGAGAGTACCTTCTCTCTTACCTCTAGCCACAATAAGTGCACCCTTGGTCACCTTCCAAGATTCTACTGTGAGAGTTACTGTAAAACCCTCATCCCCTAACTTTCCTATAGAAATCAAATTTCTCTTCAAGCTAGGAACATGCATCACATCTCTCAACACCCATGTGTTTCTATTCTGCATCTTTAGCTCCACTTTACCTTTGCTAATTATTTTACAGGGCTCATCATCCCCTAGATACACTATTCCAAAATCTCCATGGATATAGTCACTAAAATATTCCCTGTTAGGGGTAACATGAAAAGATGCACCAGAATCTAATACCCAAGATTCTATATTATTATGCAGAGAGAAAATTAAAGCATCTTGTGCAATACCTGCAACCTTGGCTTCTTCCTTTCCTTCATGCTGATTGTCCTCCTTAGGTTTTGAACAACAATCTCTGCTTATGTGCCCCATCTTTCCACAATTCCAGCATTATGGCCTTCTGCCATTTTTGGATTTAAATCTGCCTTTCCCCTTAGATTTGGATCTTGATCTGCCTTTCTTGCTCTTCTCTTTCTGCCTTCCCCTGCTCTCAAAACTTAAAGCATTCCCAGATGCCTCTTCTATGCTTTTCTTGCATATTTCCTCATTCAAGATAACACTAACAACATCCTCTACTTTCAAAATATTTGATGCAGATGCAGTATTACTTACTGCCATTACTAAGCCATGCCAGCTTTCAGGCAAAGAACATAATATTAAAAGATCTTTTATTTCATCATCAAATACTATATTGACTGAACTTAACTAATTCACAATTCCATTGAAATCATTCAGATGAGTAGAAACATATCACCTTCATTCATATGCAAATTAAATAACTGCTTCATAAGATATACCTTATTAGAAGCTGAGGGTTTTTCATACAAATTTGCTAACGTAGTCATCAACTCTATCGTAGACTTTGCCTGTGATAAATTAGATATCACAGTGGATGCTAGACTCAGTCTTATAGACCCCAGAGCCTTTCTGTCAAGAACTTCCCATTCTTCATCCTCCATGTCTTTGGGCTTCTTTGCAACCCCACCTAACGGTAAGTAGAGATCTTTCTGATATAGATAATCCTCTATCTGCATTCTCTAATGTTGGTAATTTTTGCCATTAATCTTTTCCATTCTCAATTTACTTTCATCTGCCATTGCTTCTCCCACTCAAATAGAAATCCCTACAAAAACTCCTGTGAGAACCTGTAATCAATACACACTACACAAATCTAAACCACCTGTTAGTGAACCTGAGCTCTGATACCACTTGTTGGATATCAAGCTCTAAACCTGTAACCAAGGCTCTGATACCACTTGTTGGGGATCAACCAACAATAGATTACACTTGTGAAAGCAATAAACACGAAAATAAATCAGATAGACAAGTAATTAGAATGAGATAATAGCAAGAACAAGAGATACAAGAAACCACTCTAAAAACTTGTATTAACAAACTCTTTACAAAAGGAATACAATTGAAGAAACTTCTTTCTTCCACACCTCTCCTAGATGTATAGATCTCTCACTAGATCTCTATTCCTCAAGAGCTCTCTCTCTCAAGAACAATCAACTCCAACAAACTTGGATTAATTCAATTCTGTACTGTTCTTCACATACAATGAATTACTACAATAATTCACTCCAACTACTACAATAAGCTAGGAAGATCTAATTCTACATATAGAATTAGGAGACTTGAGCATGCACTTTCAACAAACAGTTAAGCCACTTGAACAAGGGCTCTAAAAATAGTATTGCTAATAATAGAGACACGAGCTTGAGACTACAACTCAAACTCATCATGCAAACACTCGCTTCTGTCCATGAAAATAGCTCTCTGGACACGCAGGTAATTGACGTCAGTTCCAACTGCTTGTCTGTGACCGCTATCGGCCGATCCTCTGCTGACATTGGCGTCTCTACAACTGCTCCTGACTGACGTCGGTCACTCCTGACCAATGCCAGTGTCTGTGTAGACCCACAACTAATAATGTATGCTCCTTGGTGAAGCTTTTAGCTCCACACCCTAACATCTTGAATCAACTTAAAAACGTGGACTATGTAGTGCCCAAGAAGTCTTGTTGACCTAAGGATTGTTATAAATTCAAATACTTTATCTTAAATTTATACCCACAATGTTATATATTATATAAAACCTTTAGATGTATATTCGTGAGGTAACATTTGTACAAAAGTTTATATTAACAATATGATCTAGAATGGATGATGTCTAAGTACATTTTTATAAAATTAGACTCTTGAAGATTTACATAAATAATTAAGATATATAGAATGGTTATAAAATAATAAAATAATATGGATTCATATAAATGAATGAACTATGTAATGTGATAATGAAATGGTGTTTAGAGGGATTGGAAGTCTTGTAAGTTTAGATATCATGTATTTATATTTTATTACTATGTAGCCCCCATGTCATCGTATTTGAGTTACAAGGTAATATATATATATATATATATATATATATATATATATATATATGAAATGGATAAATTCGTAACAATTTTAGTTTTAATGAATTTGAATATTAGAATTAATGAAGAGTTTGGTTCCATTAAAAATGCATATTTAGATGTTATATCTTTTTGTAATGATTATTTGGAAACTATGAACTAGTTTGGTTGAACATGCACATAATATATATTAGGTCATACATTTATATTAGATAAAAATATGAGATTTTTATGAAATAAGGAAATGATGAAATAAATATTAAAAATTTAAAGGTTGTTAAATAAGTATAAAAGATGATTAGAAGACTTGACTTGTGTTTATAAGATACCTTAGGCTTTGTTTGATCTATATTAATAAAATAGGTAGTATTCCATCAGATCTTATGTGGTTTTATGTTAAGAAAAAAAAGATGAAGTTGTGAAATTGATATAGTGTATATATTACTTGTATTTTTATCTTCTAGACATATAAATATATTTGGGTTTTGAATATAATTCATAAAAAATATCCTAAAAACTTCATATATGTGTGTCATTCTTGGATGAGTTATTGGAAACAATGTGATTGTTGATAAAGATTATTACTTATACGTTGTATTGCATAAATTTTTTATATTTAATAGTATGTTGCAATATTTATTTAGTATGCATTGAATTATGTATGATAAACTACTAATCATGTTTCATTTAATATTAGGTGATAGTTATATGAGGGTGTTGTCATGAAAATCATATATCTACACTATGGTATCATATGATAGATTATGATTCATTAGAAAATAATTTATATGAGTGGAATTGACTCAAATCCATGAGATATCTAATTTATATAATGAAAAACTTTGACCAAAATAATTTTATAGCTGAGACATTATCATTCCAATATACTTTCTAAATTACATGTGTATATGTGATGTCATATTAGATAGATGATTATTTTCCATGGTCTATGTGATTTTTGCATGTATTAGTGATTATACACACATGAATTATAGTTTAATTCTCTATATCCACACTAATTTTATCTAACCTTCCATAAAATAAAAGATCAGTCCTAGTGGGGAGGTGTAAGGGTGACTGATGGTTTGTGGTTGGAGGAAAAACACCCCAAGGATGCTCTCCCTCTCTTCATCTATTCACCCATTTGGGAATTACATTCATGGATATTTATATGGATCATTGAGTTGTTTGTGAGGCATAATTTTACTATTGTACATTATATCTTACATATTTGATTTAGTATAGAAATGTAATAAGTAGTACATCATGATTTATGACTATTCATCACAGTAGTGGTTGTGAGACCTATAAATAACTTTAAATATTATAAAAGTAGTGGTTATATGTTTATTTATATTTGTAAACAAGTATTATTCTAATGTGATAATGTATTAATCTCTATATTATTTATTCCATGGGAAATACACATCTATTATTCTATTTCAAACTATTTGAAAACTGGATGGATCATATTTTAAACAATGGGTTAATTATATTTCTAAATTTATTGATTTTTGTGTGCATGACCCTCAACCATGTATGTTTAAATTATTTTTAATGGAATAATCATTCCATTTATGTGTGGCCCTTATCCTTGTATGCTATGTGAAACTTACATGTCCTTTGTATTTATCCCTTTGGGCCTTATGTATGACATAGTATTCAAACATTTGTCATGTTACTTGCTTGTCCATTATTTGTTACTATGGTGTCATGATTAATATCATGAATTTTATATATTTTATTATGGTACCATGATCCATCATTCTTCTCATACATCACCTATATATTATATTATTACTTTAGTGCCATGATGCATACCATGCACATATTTATTCTATACTTCAATGATATATCTATATAACACATTATTCATATGTAAGTTTAAATTATATATTTAATACTAATATGCAATAAATTTCACATATTCAAAGTGATACTACTTCAATATACATTTCACATATATTTTTATTTTGAGATAAGTGAATTGAAGGCTACGTCTTATTACACCCCAACCCATACCATTCGACAAGATTAAAATAGGGACCCATCCATTAATGTTAGGAGATATTTATTCATGGCTCATATCAACCTTAGAAATTATAATATTGATCAGATATATACCAACCTAAGGTTGATTTCAAAGTCTAATTTTATTACAATTTCTCAAAAAGGAGAAAATCAAAGCTTGGGCATCATTATTCAATTATTTATCACCTTTAATTCTATTCTTTAATGATAAAATGTGTATCCAATATCATGTATTTATGTAAATAACCAATGATACAAATAGAGACATGTAACTTGTTTAAATTTTGATGTGCAGTGAGTTCTTATAATTCCAAAGCTTCATCGGGTTCCCTAGATCATGACAAGTGTTGGATTTTATTTAAGCATAACTGGCCATAGTTATAACCAAAGTACTATAAGTCCTCTTGAGCACCCACATTCATGATATAATTCCAATGGATTAATCTAGTTCAATCAGAATGTTGGGGATTTAAAATTACACAGTAATTTTATGGATCGATGAGAATCATCCATGTGTTGGAATATCATAAACCTAGGATGTAGTTAGTCTTCATGAAAATTTATAAGTCTCTAAGCTTTCTAGAACCCCAATATTTTTCCATGTGAGGATATCTTAGTCACTCAGAATCTAAAAGAATAAAATATATATTAAATTTCAAAAGGTTTCTAGACTCTTGAGATCATGTCAGGTGATATAATCTCAATGACTCATGATTTGGAAGATTGTAGCATGTTCATTTTGTTCAAAACTCTTGAATTCCCTAGATCATGATAACTATCATAATATCATTCACTCAAATAATATTAGTTTTAGGTACATTATAAAAATTTTATTATCTCTAGATTCATGAGAATCATCCACATGCCACCATCTTAAAATTTAGGGGATTGATAGATAACACACACTAGTTACAATTCTAAGTTTCCAAATTAACATGAACCATCCATAAGATGAGATTCCATTAACCTATGACTTTCCAATCAAAATTACATGGTTATAACCCTATTTTCTCTAGATTCTTAAGATCCATCCATGTGTTATCATCTCAAAATCCTAAAACTTGTTAATAATAAGGTACATAGGCAAATATAGTAATCTTCCTAAGACCCATA
This sequence comes from Torreya grandis, assembly GCA_037957365.1. Taxonomy (NCBI): domain Eukaryota; kingdom Viridiplantae; phylum Streptophyta; class Pinopsida; order Cupressales; family Taxaceae; genus Torreya; species Torreya grandis. The sequence goes on along the minus strand of JARHVA010006676.1, from coordinate 817,570 downwards.
TATTGTTCCATATATCACAATACTATGCACATGAGCCCTTTAAAATAAGGTACATAGTTTAACTTTTAGAATATACTTGACTTCTTGAGATCATGACACGTGGAAAGATATTATTAAGTTGTGACCTGTAAAGAATTTAAAATAGAGTTATAAATCTAAGACCTCTAGGTAAATGAGATCATGAGAAGTGGGATAATCTCATAGAGGAATAAATAAAATATCTAGGCAAGAGTTAATAGCTAGGATAAATGCTAAATAAATAATAAATGGACACGTATCATGAAGTGATTACTAATCACTTAGAATTAACAAAAATTTTACACATGATAGAAAAGACACCTACCAAAGCTGATTTGTCAAATTTAAATCAAAATGGGAAGCAAACCCAAAATCCATTATTGAATTAAATTCACATATATTAGGCATTTAGGTATCAAGTTTTAGAGATATATGAAAAATATCAAGAACATAAAATCACTTTTACATTAATTAAATAACTGCAAACTATGAATTTGAGTTATCAAGCCTTCAAAAAGCCTAACTATCTAGCAAAAGAATTTGTAAAACCATCCAAATGATCTTATAGGGAATTTTAAAATACAAAAATGGATTCTTTATCTCGATAAACTTACCAACTTCCTTCCCAATATTTAATTACAAGAATAATGGAGTACTTGGACATATTTTTTGGCAGGGGGTATTATCATTACCCATTGCTTGGCTCTTCAAGATGAAATCAAATGCATAAATCCATGTTCATTCCATTATCATCTAGATGAAGATATAAAGAAATATAGGGATGATTTAGTGTTAGTGAAACTAATGGGCCTACATAATTTAACTATGAAATCAAAGATAATGACATGCATTGACTTACTTCATTATTTATTCTTCAATGGCACTATTACTAAAGACTTTTTACACCTAAGAATTACAAAAAATGTTGCCACCTAAATTTATATGCATGATTTTGAGAAATATATATACCTACCAATGCCCATAATTACTTATAATTAGGTCACAACTAACACCTAGTTAGACCATAACATAATCATGGGAAAGCTTAAGTAATGGCTAGCTGAGTGAGATAAATTGAATATTTGAGGAACTATTTATTCATTTACAATAACCAAATTTAGTGTAGGCATTAGGATAGATATAACCTTGTTAAATAGGTTATATGGTTTTTTTAGTATCACATATGTTCATGATGAGTGGGTGCCCATGATGAATATAATTCTAACTTTTAATAAAGTTGTGAAACTTTGAGAAGTCATTAGTGTTAGGATCAAGGCATGGCTACTTAGATTTAATGAAAGACCCCTTGATGGAAAGTTTTAGTTGATGACATATGTAATGGATTCCATCTTGGAAAAATACATAAAGGCTATAGGTAGCTTTAGGAACCATCCATAGAGTACATGAATAATAGGGTCTATAATAACTTCTCTTTGTTACAAGTTTATAGGTTTAGGAGATAAATATATAGAATTGTATAAGTATACCTGCTAGTATACCAAGCCATATATGTGTGATATATGACCAAGTTTTTAGATAGTATAAGGAAAACTATGGAAATATGGGAGATTACTAGTACTATCCTAACTCTACCATAATTATAATATAAGGAAGTGGGGTTTCCCCTTTAAATCTCCCTCATTTTATTCCTAATAAGGTAGCTAGGTAGGAGATAGTATTTTAAATTTATAATAGTATGGATGAGGATTTAGCCACAAAACATCAATGATATTATCATAAGGTTTATTTAAGCATTGGTTAGATGTAATAAACACTTAGGAGGCACCTCAACTCAACTGGAAATCAAAAAACCCATTATGGGTTCAATCAAGCATAGTTCAAAGTTTGGGATCCTAAGGTTAAAGTGAGGTAGTACCTTAATGACATTAAAAAAATAGATTCCATATCCCGTATGGCCATAGGAGCTATGAGAATGATTCCATTTTCATTAATATTATAGAAAATTGTAATGTTTACACTTAGATGGCTTAGCATAGAATGCCTATGATGGTATCCTAGGCCATCCAATATGATTATTAAATCATAGGAGAGTAGGTGAAGAAAATAGTAGATCAATAAGACAAGGCTAAAATTTATAAATTACCTTAGCAACATGCTCAATTATCACCTGAACATGATCATCCATACTACCCACAATAAACAAAAGCTAACACATTAGAGGAAAGTGCCCTTTAGGGGGAGGTAGATCCCCATATAATAAAGAAGATCCTAAAGGGATTACCATCACCTAGATTAATAAAAATTATATTCTCTTGTAGTAAATACAAGGGCTTACTCTCTTGTAAGTCAAAAATTAATAACATTTTATTTGGAACCACTACCCCTAATGACTATAGTCCATTAGGTAAATCTCCTCGCATTTTTGCAAGGTTATTTTGTATCAATGCCTTCCATAATTCCAATTTTAACACATCCATATTATATACCTATGATTTATATAATTCCAATGCTTACATCTCATATTTATCTTACCACTTATACTACACTTTCACCTTCCTCTATTGAATTCCCTTTGTCCCCTACTCCCTCCACTTTAGGGTAAGTTCCCATAATTTCTAGGCCACCCATTGCCACTTATATAAGGAAGCTCAAAACCACTCTAATTTCACTTCCAAATGTAAAATTAGAGGAGAGACCTAATGAAAAACCATATTCAAATGGAGGTCATTTATATTAATAATCAGAGGAAGATAAATAGAAAAAGAAATTAAGAGTAAAATTAGAGGATATTATCCACGTGTTAGATAGTGATGAAGAGAACAAAATTTGGTGTACTAAGGAAGAGTGGTTTTAGAAGAGGATGTAGAATTGGAAAAAGAAATTGATTTTAATAAATAAACTAATGAAGAATATTATGGGAATAAAAATATTAGAATAATAAGGAGAAAAAAAAAGAAAATGATTACTCAACATCCACTGAATTAATAGTGGAATATAGGGCACTAGAATCAGATATAGAATCCATATTGAGAGAATTACCTACCTTAGGACTCACTAACAGAGATTAAATCATATATCCAAGTCTTTTTACTTAAATATTTATGTCAATGACATCTACTCCAACAAATACACTAGCTACCAACCACATTTCAAGTGCCCTTATTGATGAATAAAGGAAACCTATAAATAAGATAGTGTCTTCCCTTGTTTATTCCATTATATTAATTGACTCTCATGTAATTAATTTACCATCTACTAGTTTTTTTGTTCCCCACTCTCTCCATACAATTATTTACAAGAATATTTTTTAAAAACCTAGTCATTATATCCCCATGCTTGTGTTGAGGAAGGTAAGTAACATTTATATGAATATTTAGGTTTATTTTATAATTACTTATATTCTTTCATTCTTTTAACTATTTCCCAAATAATGGACAATCCCTAGGACTATAATAAAAAGGTCTATTTTTAGTATTTGGTCACATTATTCATCTTCAAACCCTGAGTTACACCAAGGACATCCATGTAATTAACTTTATCTATATCCTAATCCACTCAAATTGAATCATCCATAATCACTATGATAAGAAATCTGGGGTAGGCCAGATACATAGTAGAGACTACACCCTAGAGAATTACTTTAAAATAGATTAGGGTCACTCTTCTGCTTCCCCAAATACCCATCCAAATAAGTGATTCCATGATCCCACTAATTTTTAGACCTCCTTATATTACTCTAGAGTCACTTATCCAAAAGAAAAAGGAGAGTTCATTATACTTACTTGGGTTAAGGATTCATAAGAAAGGAAGAAGGATAGAATGGGCCTAGTCCTTAATGAACTACATATAATAAATACTCATTTTGAAATAAAAGTGGCAAAAATTAAAAGAGTGAGGAAGGGGAAGGGAGTATAAAATAACACATGGGTATAAGTAACATTGGATCAAAGGGAAAATGTATTCCCTCTAGCTAAAAAATAAAATAAAAACCCAAATGACCCCATAGAGTATATAGATGATTTCTGTTTAGACATAATAGGAAAGGTGATGAAAAATATGTACATAAGCTAGGATCAGGCCAAACAAAAATTTATATAGCAATAGATCATCTAGGGTCCTAGAGATTATTTAAATAATGTTGAAATTATATCCAATAAGATATATGATATATTGAAAATAATTAGGACATCTAGGGGTGAGTCACAGCCTAAATGGTGAAGAGTGATAAAATTTTGGAACTAGTTGAAATAAATTGAGAAGAGAGTCAATTTATTAGTTTAATGTACAATAAATAGAGTATATATTAATTTAAATTTGATGAATTCACAATATGTATCTTGGGTCCTAATTAATGTAATTCCAAAAAGAGATGGTGTCTTTGATTGGCATACTCAAATGAAAGTTTTGATATCCCAACTAGTAGAGTAAGAAAAAGATGCCATAGATATTTTCAAAGATATGAGGGTCACCATCATAATAGATTATATAGGGTAGTTGATAAATAATCCCAATTTTGATGCACTTCTCAAATTTAATGTTGATAGATTTAATGTATAGGTAGAACGCATTATGTACAAAACTAGTAAATAAATCCTACACCTTATCAATTTTATAAAGGATAAAGTGACCAAGGTAGATGCACTCAGAGCCTCTAAAATTGAGAACAAAAGGTTAATGGGAGAAACCAAATTTTTTTTTAAACTTTATAGTTCAATTTCAATATTATAAATAAATAATTTGAGGTTACTTATGCACTATTTAAAAAACTAAGGGTTGTTAAAGTGGTTACCAAAATAGTGTATATTTCTTAGTTGATTCCCACCATGATAATTTAGCCTCAAGTTATATTTATTCATGTAGTGATTATTCATTATAGTCTACTGGTGTTTCATAAATAGTAACATCTTATTATTCACAACCATCACCTCTTACTACTTTAGTTACCACATCAAGTACACAGTCTCCTTTATCTTCAGATAATGCCAAGTTGACATTGTAATTAAATATGAATGTATATATTTTCATGTATGTTTTTGTTACAAATAATTAGATATTCATTTTATTCTGGGCATGTATATATTTATATTATAACTATGCAATTTTGGCTAGCTATTTTATTTTCTATCTTATACATGCATAATGGTGCATGAGTCCCAAATTGGCAATTTTAATTTTGGACTTTGCTTGGAGGATGAGGAAACCCATATTAAATATTATATATACTTGTATCCTCTTGATTTTAAAGGGATAATAATTTTACCTATTGAGATAAATAATCAATTCTGAGGAATGTTTTGTAATTTTTCTTGATGTGCAAATCTTGTTCTTCTTCAAATTTATGAGTCTTTAAATAATTTCCATAGTTATAGTATTTTAGTATTTCATTTGTGCATAAGTGTTATTTTTATATAATTATTCATATGTTGTAGTAGTTAATTTGAATACTTTGTGTAAAAATCATAATCACCTTTTTTAGATGTGTAATTATGATCTACCAAACACAATAACCTTTGATTATGTGTATTGAAGTTCATTATATTCTTATTTCCTTAGAATATTAATTGTGTTTGAAAATATGTGTGATAATAGTGACTTTTAACAAACATTGTTTCGTTAACTAATTGTCTAATCCCTATTTCAAGATCCATCCTAGAAAGGTTTCATCTTATCTCAAATCACAAAGCCTTATTTTATGCCCTACCCTTCCTTATTAGTTTGAGTTTATTTTTATCTTTCCCACCTTAGTTTAGAATCACCATATATCCATCCATTTCAAGTAAGTATATAATCAATTCATACTCAAGCCATGTAAGGTAAAAGTCTGCTCCACTCACTATTGCTCCACCATCATATTATTTATAAAACCTAATACCCTACAAATTATGCCTTGGAGTGAATATTTTCTCATTGATCCTAAAATGTTAGAGGATACCTCATAAGGTTCCATAACATGCATAAAACCCACACCAATATGAGGCTATTTGGTATTATAAGGATGGAACCTTTTCATTTCATTGATATTATCACTTGAGTTGTAGTGGATATACCCAAAATATTATCAAGGCCCACCTCAAATATTGGCCTACTATTCCCACCCTTGGAGATCCATAGAAATGTTAGGTCATATAGAAGGCATTTTAATAGGACCCCAAGCTTAATCCTATTTCCTAAATAGAATATCCTATCCCCTCCATGTATAATGTCCCTAGATTGGTTAGTTAATTCTACTATTGTTGTCCCTAGAGACTTACATGATTTTCTTAGAAACCCTAAAAAGTATATTCCTTCATTTTCTCCTTCAGGAGGTAAGAATACTAAAGAATACATAAAGAATTTGAAAACCACTTTATGGATTCTAAATGTAACCCAAGAAGACATGGAATCCATAATATTTAATTTTACCTTGTAATATGTTATTTATGAATAATTCCTTAATATCCTTTAAAAAATATGTCTTAGAATCAATGTCAAAACAATTTTTTGGCATAGTTTGGATAGGCTACTAGCCCAAGTGTCCTATATCACACTTTACAAGTATAAATAGAGAAACCAATGAGCCAATAATAAATTTTAATACAAGATTCCAAAAGATGTATAAATGAGTTGGCATTGCCTATAAACACAATGAAGTGTTAACACTTAAAATTTACAAAAAGTCTTTGGATCCTATGGTAGTTACTATCCTCCACATAGAACCTAATGTCATTACATTTCAATTGACCTATTTTTAATATATAAACATTGAAAATCAATTGAATCCTTAGCTACAAACTCTATCCCCACCTAATATTGTAGCTAATTTCCTAACCCCCAACCCCATTCCTAATGTTAATCAAAACATTGTGGCTCATAATCAAAACTAGGTGTAAACACAATTTCCTTTAGAATAATCCATTTAACCAACATCTTAAGTTCCTAATAAATATTTTATATGAACCTAATTACCAAAATCATAGTCACTTTATGATATTAATCAATAGTGATACTACACCAGGTATCACTTTTGATTCTATAGAAGTAGAGTTGGATGTTATCTAAAGAATGGTGTAGAAGTTGAGCAGTGAGTTATTAAGCATATAAAAGTGGATGGGAAACACTAAGGGGTAGAATACAAATAATAATTTTTCATGTAGATACAACATGAATTTCAATAGGTCTAACAACAACACATAATATCAACCACCTAAAAAGATACCCAATATAAACATCTTGGAAGTAGTACTTCTTTATTAGTTTTGATTCCATAATACATCCTAGCATGGTGAGCTAGAATGCATAGAGTCCTACACCACCTTTGAGATCTTCCATAAGGATATGGATAAATAAGAATATTTTAAAAATCAACTAGAGACATCTTCTTCTACTACTCTAGGTCTGTCCATCACAATAATGGTCTATAAAACATATGAATTTCCATTCTTAGTGGAATATGATAACAAACCTAAAGATAATACATATAAAATCCATTCTTTCTAAGAATTATATATCAACAATTACAACCTAAGGAATATACAACCTAAAACTACTCTGATTCTTCCAAATAATAATTCTACTACTCCTCTAGATCCTAAGGCAAACAATAATTTTCCCCTCTAAATGAAATGATCAATTGTAAAATGTAGATCCATAAAGCAAAGGAGGGTAAAATATCATAAAATATATGAATAAGATAATTCAAATATTAGTCTTCATTATCTAACTTAGATCACCAAATATAGAGAGTTGTTATTCAAAGCCTTTATTGGAAGACCATACACTAACAAATCAAAATTTGCACACACAAATGTGGTCATTTAAAATATTAAACCTAAGGTACCACCTTGTCTATTAATGTTTATAATATTAATAAATAATTTACATAATTATTTGGTTTACTCAAGTGCCTACACCAATGTGATGCCCATAGTTTTATGTAAAAAACTAGGTTTAACCTCATCTATGTCGAAAAGAGTGTTCTTAAAATTAGACAAATAAATTTTGCCATGTGTTAGAGAGATTAAAAATGTACACATTTATCTCACCTCTAACACACATGTATAATAACACATACATATTTGTTTTTGACATTAGTGAAGCCTTTGGATTGTTGTTGAGTCATGATTGGTTGAAAACATTGAATGGCTGCATGATAATAGACTTATCACGCATGTGGTTGCCTTAGAAAGGGGTATCCAATCACAAAGTATAATACCAAGAGTAGACCAAGAACCAAGGTGAATTACTTAATAACAAAATATAATAAAAATAATAATAAGGTTAACTTTACATCATCACATGTAGGTGTATATACATTTACTACAAATCAAGAGCCTCATAAATAAGAATTTGAAGGTCCTTCCTATTTATTGAGTCTCCATTTTTTTGGAGCTATATCAAATAAATATTTTGGCATTGGTATAGCATTGATCTACCTAGAGAAAAATTAATATTTGAATGCATACATATTGTAGTTCCCTTACACCAACAACTGAGTTGAGTACGTAGTTCTGATCTTGGGCTTACATTTTACACTAAAACACAACATCAATTAGTTATTGATATTTGGTGATTCAAAATTTGTTGTCAATAAAATCATAAATAAATATCAATTTAAACAAAATTAATTTAAAAATTAAAAACATAGATCATGGGATCTGATCAAATCCACTGATGTATTCAACATCAGAGTTGTTCTAAGCAAAGAAAATTAGATAGTAGATTAATTATCAGCTTTGGCTACCAACTTGCCACCACTTCAAAAATAATTTTTTTATAAATTTATAAATTGTGGAGATGGTTCATTATCCATATGTCCCTAACAACTTGTATAACTTATAGGTATTTGATGATGACTACCAAATCATATAAATTATGAACATTTTTGGATCTTGTGAATCCTAGATATTAGATGATAAGGATGTTGAACCCATGAATATAAAATATTTAGGATAATATGGAATCCTAAATTTGAAGGAAAACCACATCCTTATGGGTCTGGTTTCACTAGAGAGAGATTTTCACATATATCTTCAAGATTAAAATTACAAACATCCTAAAGAAACTAAATCTGACTTTATCAAAGAAAATTTCGGAACTGACCAACATCTCCAGTACGTAAACATTAGCTTGAGTTGAAATGAAAGTGAGAAACAAAATTTAAAATCTCTATTGATAGAATACAAAGATGTGATTGCCTAGACATATGAATAACTAAATGTCTTTGATCCTAGGGTCATCACTCACACTATACCTTTGAATCTAAAATATAAGAATTTTAGGAAATAATAGAGACCAATAAACCCAATATTATATCCATTTAATTAGATATAAGTAAGAAATATATTAGATAAAAATATTGTCTTTCCATTTAGGCATTCCACTTGGATAGATAATTTAGTTCCTTCTAGGAATAATAATGGATAAATTAGGTTGTGTGTTGACATCAAGAACCTAAATTAAACATCGAAAAAAGATAACTATAATTTTCCCTATTAGATGAGGTAATCTAAATGGTTAGGGGATATGAGATGATTTCATTCCTATATGGTTTCTTAGGTTATAACCTAGTGTTAGTACAATTAGGTGATAAATTGAAGACCACCTTCACCACTAAGTGAGGCACTTTTTCATATAAAAGGATGTTTTTTAACCTAATCAATTTAGGAGAAACCTTCTAGAAAGCTATGGACTTTTCCTTTCAAGGACATGCTAGTAAGTGCATGATCACATACATGGATGACCTCATAGTGTTTTTGAAGAATAGAGATGATCATGAAAAACATCGACAAAAGGTATTTGAAAAGTGTAGGAGAAATGGAGTATCCCTCAATCCAAATAAGAAAATTTTATAGTTATTGAATGGAAGATATTAAGCCTTGTCATTACCAAAGATGATATTTCCATTAACCTAGAAAGAATCCAATACATTTCCAAGTTAGCACATCCTAATAGTAAGAAAGAATTGAAGTATTTATATGGAAAGATAAACTTTTTAAGGAAATTTATCTATGGATTTATAGATGTTATCAATCCATTGAATGTCATGTTGAAGCAAGATGCTAAAATATAATGGATAACTAAAACCAAGAAAGCTTTTTAGGATATAAAAAATT
>JARHVA010006676.1:777500-802500 GCA_037957365.1 Torreya grandis | reverse complement strand
TGCATCATAAATATTAATCAATTTCTTATAATAATATATTCAAATATATTTTTAGTGGCCTTTATTCCCCTTTATGTTTTCTCAAATATTGATTATGTTCTTATGTTGAATGCTTATGTAGTTGTTTTTTTATGCATTGGTTAATACATGTATGTGAATGAATGCCTCATTGATGGTAAGTTAAATTGAATGAATGTTTTAAGGAAATTGATTCAACCTCCATATTATTACTTTTAATTCAAAAATTTGGTATCAGATTAGGTCCTTTGGAGTAGGCTTAATAGCCTAAAGGATATTCTAAGCAAGTAAAGATGGTTAGTCAAACACAAGGTGGTTTCTCTACAATCAAAGATCCATTGTTTAATTGATATAATTATGTTTTCTAGAGTGTGAATATGATAACATATTATATTTATCAATGTCATGATATTTGGAAATTAGTTTTGGATGGATATATTTCACCCTCTTATTCCTCCTACAGATACAATAGTTAAGAAGTCTAGTGATAACAACTCAAAAGACATGAATGGTATTATTTGTGTCCTATCAGAGGTAAAAATTGTGAAGTTGATGCACCATATGCCTACCAAATAAATGTGGGAAAAGTTGACTACTATCCATGAGGTAAACTCCAAGGTCAATTTGGATAATTTTAAAACCCTTATAAGATAGTTTGAAAGCCTAAAGATGAATGAAGATGAGACCATTATAACCTACTTATTAAGGGTTGATAAATTGGTCAACATCATAAGAGGCCTACATGAATAGTTGAAAGAGTCTAATATTTTTGAAAAGGTTTTGAGATCTCTAACTCCAAAGTTTAATTCTAAAGTGCTTGTTGTTGAAAAGATGCAAGATCTAGACATGTTAGAGATGGATGGACTTCATGGCACCCTAATAGACTATGACATGAGAAAAAGTTAAGGAAGATTTTTAAAGAAAGAAGTTGTATTCAAGTCAAAAAAAGGATTCAAAGGAGAAGAATACATAAGGTAAGAAAGTTAAATACAATTATTATTTTGATATTGATGATGATAAGTTGATAGTTATGTTTTCAATAAAATTAAAAATAGGTTCAATTAAATACAAGGGTAAGATACCCTTTAAATGATTTAATTGTGGAGATATTAGACACTTTGCTAACAAATTCCCTCATAAGAATAAAAATATGATGAAGGTTATGATGAGGACAAGAAGTATTATAGGTATGATAAGAGTAATTAAAGCATTAGAAAATATGACGATAAGAATAATTTTTTTAAGAATAAAATAATTTTTTATACCAAGGAAGATTGAGATCATCTGATGAGAGTGATAGAAGTGATTCTGAGAGTGACTATGAGGTGATGGTATTGATGTTAATGAATTTATCTTCATGGTCAAGGAAGCAAGTCATTAGAGTCAAGAAGAGTCCATATGAATTGGAAATGTTGTTGGTGATTTAGATGATGAATAAAATGAGGTTTAATTTGAAGCTAAATTCATGAATGCTCTAGAAGAATTGAAGATGGTGAAGAAGAAGAATAGGGTGATGAGGTCTCTTGCCAAATACTATGAGGAGAAAATCAACTTTTCTAAATTTAGGTTGAGTAACAACTCCATGTAACAAGAGGAAATAGTCAAATAGGTGGATACTTAAATTGAGATTGTGACTGCAATTTTAAAGTCTAATGAAGAAGAATGTATAAGGTATGTAATTGAATTAGATTCCTTGATATCTGGGTTAGATCATGCATCAAATAAGGCAAAGTCCTTTGTGAAGTTTGAGAAGAATGACAATGATATTGAAAATTTTTTGAGTATTCAAAAGAATACTAATGAAAAAAATGGGATTTGGCTTCATTGAAGACCAAAAGATGAATGCTAATGTGATCAAGAAGAATCAAAACATAAAGGTCAATGGTCAATCAAAAAATGATGGTATTGATAGAATAAATACTAATCCTATTATGTAAACTAATTTTATAAGGTATGTTAATCCTTTTAATGGTTATTTTTATTCATGTAACCAATTTGGTCATATATCAAGGCATTGTATAAGGCCCTCCAAGAATGAATATACATGGAACTATGAGGAAAGTCATTGGTAAATAGGTATGGGTGATGGTATGTTTCCATCAAGTGTAATAATTTGTTTCAATTTCAAAAAGGTTGGTCATATTGCAAAGTTTTGTATGCATGGATTCTAAAGTCAAAACTAGAAATTTGAGGCCCCTATAGTACAATAAAGAAGACAAGACAATGAGTGGAAATAAAAAGTACATAAGGTAAATGATGACAAGTCTGCATGTCTAAGTGAACTATTTATGATGGTGGAGCATAGTTCAAATGCAAAGGAGTGCCAATAATTCTCCCTATCATCTTAGATTGTGTATGAAGGAGTCAAGACAAATATATCAACTCATAATTTTATTCAAACAGAGATTGAAGAGGTCAAGACAAAAGGGTTATTCAAGTCTAAGGGGATCATGAATAAATATTAGTCCAATAAGGACATGGAGATCTAGGAATATCCTAAGTTTATGATGTTATAATAACCATGAGAAGAGGTAAATCTATTAGGCTTCATGGATATACTCATCTAGTGAGTAAAATCATGAAGGATGTTTGGTCTTAGAGGAGCCTTGTTCTCTTTGTTGATACTCATATCCAAGGTTCAATCAATAATCTAATTGAAGGTGTGATTATAAGATAGGGGTTATAAATAATTTTTGTGATGAATTGATCAAATTGAGTCACATTCATAATATTTTTTGAATATCTCATGGAGATATCAGGATCTAATCATGATCCAAGAGTAGTTGTGTTTACCAAGAATATTTGTAGCAAGTGGTTATGAGTTTGGTCTGTGTTGAGATGTTGAGAGAGAGAGAGAGAGAGAGAGAGAGAGAGAGAGAGAGAGAGAGAGAGAGAGAGAGAGAGAGAGAGAGAGAGAGGATAATCTTGTTTAGAGTGAAAATTTGTGTTATCCAAGAATATTTGTAGCAAGTGGTTATGAGTTTGGTCTGTGTTGAGATGTTGAGAGAGAGAGAGAGAGAGAGAGATAGAGAGAGAGAGAGAGAGAGAGAGAGAGAGAGAGAGAGAGAGAGAGAGAGAGAGAGAGAGAGAGAGAGAGAGAGAGAGAGAGAGAGAGAGAGAGAGAGAGAGAGAGAGAGGATAATCTTGTTTAGAGTGAAAATTTGTGTTATTATAGGTCTAAAGATCAGATAGTTGTCAAGAAATGACCTTTGTTATTAATTTTAAATGGGGGGAAACACAAGATTGGGAAAAATACCAATTTGAAAAAGATCTAGCCTAGGAAGATGAGAATGATTAGCTATGTTTGAGGTTTTACCATCAATGAAAAAGGGGGAGATTGTTGACATATGTTCTTGTTGTTGATGTTATGGCATTATTTTTTTCATTGATGTCAAATTTTTATGAAGTATCATTGATGTCCTAGAGAAGTTCTTGAGAAGATGCATGGTATGTAACAAAAAAGATAAGTTGCAAAGTGACAAGAGTGAATTTTAAGGAAACCTATTGGCTCTCTATTAAGATACAATTTGAAGTTAACCTAGTAATTATTTTGAGGTTGATGACATGTCAATGTCAAGATCAAGACACAAGGTAAGTATATTTTTAACACTAGTCTTATGAATCATTGTCATATTATGAGAATGTGTGTGAAGATGGTGGTTTGGTAAGACGGATACACAAAGGTATAAGTTTATGTTTAATAATTTGAAGGCACACATATGAAGTTTTAAAAAACTCAATATATTTTCAAGGTAAACATTCAAGGGTATGGTCTTAGGACTAAGCATGCAATCATACTAGTCTCAGAATCTGTCTGACCTAATGAGAAGTCTTAAGGTGTTCTCATGATTTAAAATAATTGATAGACCATGTGAGAATTTTTTGACACTATGTAAACATGTGTTCAAGGTATGTAATCTTTTATATGAGGTTTCTAGGTCAGTTCTTGACTTAGTCTTTGCATGAAGAGACATAATGAGAAGGCATACAGTTGGTAACATGATGAAGTGAGTAGTATGAGAATTGTGAGAAGATGTGTTTCAGTGTGTGATAAATTTATGATTTTTTATGACATGATAATGAGGTTTTGAGAAAAATACAAGAGGTTTCAATGTGTGTTCAAGGTCTAAGTATGACTGATAGTTCAAAGCTTAATGTGTAAAGAGACCTAATATGGCTTAATGAGGGGTCAAGTTAATTTCCATAAGTGATAGAGATATTAATAGAATTTTTAAATGTGTGAGAGGTTGTATCATGTTTTTTTTAAAAATTTTGAGGTCAAAGTCTGAATAATAAATCATGAAAATTGGTGTTAATGTTTTTTATGTGTAGAGAATGAGGTATTATAGACTCAAGAAGGATTTTCTTATGCTCATTTGCATGCAAAACCTTTGCATGAGGATAAAATAAAATAATAATAATTAATAAATGTTACTAAATCAAATTTATAATAATTTGTTTTGGAGTTGAGGGGAAATCCTTTATGAATGATTGTTTAGAATAGAAGGTAGTCTTAACCCACCTAAAACCCTCATAATGACCTGATATGAAAGATATTCTTAGAGATGGATTATAATTGATTGGATAACATATTTTGATTATTAGATAATGTATATTAATATCCCAAGATTACCAAAGTGGCATTGTTGTGTTAGAAGAGTGGGTGGAAGATATAGGAAACCCCTTGTTTCTTATACTTTTGATATAAAAGACATGGTTGATTGGATCAAAGAATGAAAATGATTAGAAGATGATGTGTTAGACTTATATTTTATGATAATGTAAGTTTTTTTATAATATTATACACCTTAATTATGCTAAATTGTTTATGAAATTTTAACTATCGCTAAGTAGGCCTAATGAGGAAGATAGTGCGAAAACTAGGCAAAAATGAGAATGAGATTAGGGATGGGTTATATTGGATTAGGGATATTAAAATTCATGGGATAATTTCTAAATAACTATATAAAATTTACCCCTCAAATATAATATATGTATTTTCTCATTTACAAGCAAAAAGTTGTTTTCAAAGTGACCTATTTAACACAGTGAGGTCTGTGTAGGGTGAAGACATGAGATTGGTCTATAAGACAAATATTAATATTGAACATTGTAATATATAAATAATATAATTTTTTATAATTAGTATTAAGTGTAATTTAAATACATTATAATTTTATAAAATCATCCACAAAGGTGTTCTAAGTCTTGTTTTCCATGACTATGTTTTTGGAGCTACATGTAGTTTTTTATGTATAAGTGAGAATGATGTTCCTGAATATTTTTACATAGGGCTAAAGAATAAAATGCACACGAAGTTATTAAATATTATCATTGGTTTATTTTAATTCATTATTATTCATGATAAATTATTATGAAGGTGTGTAAATTTAAAGTTTCTTGACTGGGTTTTGAAGCTTGTGTGCAATTATGAGTGAGCATATGAAGATGATCAATTTTGGGTCTTTTACCCTATGTGGTGAAATATAATGGACTTGTTTATTACCATAAGTTCATGTAGTTTATATAAATTTTATTTTATTTATATATTTATCTGGTAAATTTGAGTGTATAATTGAGATATTCAAAATAGATGTTTTGGTAGTGAGAAGGCCTAATTGTGAGTAGACCTAATAGTGTGGTTCAATGAGGGAAATGAGCTAAAAGGTGTTGGAGACACAAGGTGAGATTATAATGGGTCTAATTGAATAATTTTACAAACATTCATTAATTTTTAAAAACTCAAGATGTTCCAAGATGTTTAGGGTGAAATGTGTACCTTGAGAAGGCCTAATTGCATTAGTTCTCTATTAGTCCAAATGGTGGTTTTGGTCCTTATGGGTGGTTACCAGTATATGTAATAGTTGGTTCACTTATTAATAATGGTTTTTTATCTAAGCCAAGGGTGATAAAATTATGGATAGGTTTTTTCCTTACCAAGATGGGTGAGATCAAGATTCAAGTATAAAAAGGTCTAATAGGCCTAATTTAACTAGTTAGAATATTGAATATATGAATGAATGATATAGAGGTTTGTAAACCAGGTAGAGGGATTGAATATCATGAATAAGGTGTGGTGAATATTTCATGACGTTATAATATTGATTTTATAGGTGATGATGAAGGACATATGACCTAAATCTTCTAGGAAGTAGACTAGTTGAGCGAAGATGCCTAATAGGCTATTTGAGAGAGATAGAACCATGAGAGGAGAAAATGAATGTGGTCATCTTCAGTTGAGTGAGAAAAAGGTGTCCAAAGGTGATAAAAGGTTCCAAGTGATTTATTTGGTGCTAAGTTACCTAGGGGGTTGGTGCTTCCTTGGAAGTTAGTGCTTATGAAAGGACTAGTTGAGTTAATGCTTGATTAGTGAGGGGTTAGTGCTCCTTGTGGGGTAGGTGCCTCACTAAATATTGATCAATTACTTATAGGACTATATTTCAAGATATGTTTTAGTGTGTTTTATCTCTTATGAGTTTTTTGACATATCTATTATGTTTTTATGTTGAATGCTTGTGTAGTTGTTTGCTTATGCATTGATTAATACATGGATGTGAATGAATGACTCGTAAATAATAAGTTAAATTATATGAATGTTTTAAGGTCACAAATTAACCCCCCTCTTAGTATTTGTAATTAAAAAATAATAATCATGAGATAAACCAATAAAATGGCATTTAATAATAAATTGTGTACTATGGATAGACAAAGTAGGGTATAAAAAAGCCCTTAAGGCCTCACCTTTCTTGCTAGTGTATGGACAATAGATTTTTTTTCCTATCACTCTTAAAATAAAAATGTACCAAATTATTCAATATTTTATGGGAGAATATGAAAGAATCCAATCTATACTACTCGAGATAGTCCAAATGGAAGATGCACAAACTAAAGCATTACATAGTTTTAGTAAAAACCAAAACATTACAAAAAGGTGGCTTCATAAGATATCTAAAACAAAGTATTTCATAATTTCATACCTAGTGATTTTATGGGATAAGGAAAATTAAAATAAAGGGAAACATGATAATTTTACACCCTTTTGGTTTTTGCCATACCAAATATTTAAAATCTTAGGTAAAAATGCATTTCATTTAAAGGATATATAAGGTAATGACCTCACTTTTCCAACTAATGAATAATTTTTGAAGCATTATTTCATAGTTTCTCTAACTGTAGATGTTCCTAAATGATTATGAGTGTACATATATATGTAGGAGTAAATTAGGTTTGCTACATTCCAGAGTATATTCCCCACTTTCTTAATTTTATTGCTTGAAAAACACACCCTATTTTAAAAAATAAAAATGGGGACCCAATTTTATTATATGATTTTTATCCCTTAGGATTTTTATTGGTTAACCTATTAAAATCTTCTCTGATTGGTCATATTCTAGATGATGAGTTGTAAGAAACTAGTTGTTATTTATTTTTAATGATTGTTGCATGTGATGATATTCAACCCAAGCTTTTCATCTAGAGTTGTTAAAATTATTTGTCTAAATATATCTTAGATCAAAGGATTTCAAATATGTAAAATCACATTTTATAAGTGTTTGAAATATACTATTATGGAAAATTTGTTAAAGACTTGTGCGAATTATTTGACTTATTTAGATCCTATTTCAGTCTTTCTATAGGCAATCTAATCCATTTCCACTTTGGTCTAGTATGAAATAGCTAAGTCTTAATAGATGTTTTGGTTTTAACTTAATCACTTTAAGATGAATGGGCTAAATCTTGCTAATATTATTTTAAAAAGGGATATAATATTCTACAAAATTGGCCCCTTTTTCAATCCATTTCTACTTTAATCTACTCTAAATTGATTAAATATTTGTTTATTTTCAACTTTTATCTTAGTAATTTCATAAAAATGGTTGAAATAAGTTTGATATTTGGCTTTGAATTTTATGAAAATGGCTTCTTTTTTTTTAAGTTTTTGAATGCTTTCATTTAAAAGGGATCTAACCATTGTAGTTTGAACATTTAACCATTTCTTTTTGAAATTCCTTAGCCATTTTAATTTATAAATTTCATGACCATTAGGTTTTGAATTAAAAATTGTTGACTATGTTATTTTATTTTATTGCCTGTAGATGCCTATATTGATCCCATCACCATGTGGAAATCTCTCATAGTTCCTAAGAGCCTCAAATCATTCTTAAAAGTGTTTTGACACAATCAATTTTCTAGACTTTGCTTGAAGCCATGTGGTGTATTTTTATTTCTTTGTAGGACTTAGAAACTTTTGAGTTTGTGTGGAAGCCTTTAGGTCAGTGGATTAGTTGGATTTTGCCAAGTGGTAGGATCACAATAACCCATTACCCTAACCAACTTAATATATTGTAAAATCCTTTAGGTGAGTGGATTAGTGAGATGTTACTATGTGGTACAATCCTAATGACCTACTACCCCATATAACTTTATATATTTAAAAATCTTCTAGGTGAGTAGATCAATTAGATATTGCCACACAGCATGATCCTAATGACCATTTCAATAAGATGATTCATATAACTTTAGAACCCATAAGAGCCCCAAGGTGATTAAGATTATGTCACATGGAAAAATATATCTTCACTATGGCTAAATAAATAATCATCACATATCATACCCAAATGGAAGTAGCATATGAGCATGGAAAAACCATGTGGCAAGGCCTTGTTAATAAATGACACATTGGTGGTGACATCATCAAGACATTAGCTTGAATTTGATAGCTTATCTAGCTATCAAAACCTTAAAATTTATTATGTGTTAAATATACCCTAACACACTAATTTATAGACATGCCTTAATGGTGAGAATAATCATGAATATAAAAATTCAAAGCTAGATTAGATGGTGGCATTAAATTTGGGCATGGCATGCACATTTGGAAAAAAAACAAAAAGCCACTAAGGACAAATCCACCATGAAAATTAGTGTTCTCTACTACAAGGATGGTATGGAAAATTTTTGAGTGGTGATCTCGAGGCATTTTAAACCATTTTAAACTACACTTAGCCAGCATGATTTACTCCCATACTTATAGTAGCCTGGTGTTTAGCATAAGTTATCAACTACATTTTTTACTCTACATTGAATTCTTATGTGTGTGTGTATATATATATAACCCATGCCTTATATATATATATATATATATATATATATATATATATATATATATATATATATATAGGGCATGGGTTACCTCCATTTTGAATTTTTAACCTTTCTCTCTCACTCCTATTTATGGGATGTTTATATATATAGGGCACGGGTTACCTCCATTTTGAATTTTGAATATTTCTCTCACTCTTATTTATGGGATGTTTAAATCCTTTCTCAAGGCTATAAATCTTTAGGAGTAGAGGATATTATGTCTAGTTGACTCTTTGTAAATTGTAATAGAGATATAAAGAACCAAACACTTTCTCTTTATTATTATTTTAAACTTTCAAGATCAATTTTGATCCTCTAATTTTTTCTATGTTTTGTTATTATTAAGGTGAAGTTTTTATCTAGATGATTATATGGACTCCAAAATTTGTTAATCAAAAAGGAAATCTTGATATTTGAATATTTTTGGGATTGTGTGTGTCCATTTCTTGTGCATGTTTTATGGTGGTTGTGCCCATTTCTTATCACAGTCATTCTCTTTAGACTCTTTCACCATATTTATTTGGAGTTGTGTTAGGTTTGACTAAACCAAATATTGGTTTAATGGAGCTCATTAAATCAAACATCTCACTTGATCTTCATGGTAACAATATAATTTTCTATTTACCATTATTATTTTTCATTTTTATTTTTAAAAATGTGTTAGTTTATGGATTGGGTATAAACAAAATAAATCTATTATTAAATTTTTATCTTGATTTCTATTTCATGCTCTTTTTATCACCATTACAACATTGTTGCATTTATAAATTGTGGTAAACCAATGAAGAAATCATTTGTGTTTTTTATATGCAAGTTTAATAAAACTTGATTTCTATCTAAGGCTAAACTCTACAAGTATTATCAACAAATTTTGCAACCTCCTAATGAATGTCTCAATCAAACCAACCTACACATTAAATTGTAAAACATCCACTTAAAAGTAATAGTACACATTAACCAAATTAGTGAGGGCTAGCATACTAAGACCTGGCATATTTAGACCTTGATGAAGCATTCCTAACAAGATATTCATCCTTTTAGGGGAGGTAAAGTCTAACAAACCCTACCTATTATTGTTTATGTCAAAACACCAATCAACATATTTGGCACTACAAAGATGGCCTATGAACCATGATTCTAATTTATAGCCAAATTTTGAACTAAGACATTTAATTCCATTGAGCTAGATTATGTCTTAAGCTAGAAAATAGGATTATAAACACTTGATCAAAGTTTCTAGGGGACAAATTTGAGATCTTAGTACTTATTGGTCATGGAATACCAAAATTAGGAGATAAGGAAGGAAAATAAAAGGATAATCCCATTCATTCAACTAGTAATTCACTTATAGCTACAAGGCCCCTTTTGATTAGCCCCTTAATGATTCTCAAACATATAGCAATGGCCAATCCCCTAGCTTGACTTGGGTAAGGAGGTTATTTCATTATGGATGTCCCAAGCATAGCTAATGATCTGTCCAAAAGTTTAGAAAAACATTACTCCAAATTCATAGTTAGAGGCATCTAAATAAAAGAGGAACATATTCAATGTTTTAAAGACACACTAATCATAATGAAATTTTAACATGAAGATGTTGCCTATAGATTGTTCTCATGTTCCTTGGGAGGAATTATGTATGCCTAGTACACAAGGCTAATCCATGGATCTATTACTTTTTCAGCTAGCCTAGAAACCATCTTCATGAAACATTTTAGGTTTCCCATTGAACCTACCATTATATATCACCAATTTACAACTTATAAAATATATCCAAATGAACCCAAGAACATATTCAATGCTTAGTTTCATCCATTCAGACCTACTTGAGGCCTCTGTATTCTTTGACATCAATGTTCCTTAAAATAACCCCAACTGCACTTTATTCTCTATAATTAGTTTATAATGAGGTTATGAACATAGAACACGACATGATACCTAAAGTATATAACATAGTTGGTTTACAGTATTTAAGACAACTAGGGGCATATAATTATATCCATATGTTAAAACAAACCCTTATGTAGAACACCTTGATCATGAAATACATCCTAGGTGTTATGTATGGTACCCATAACCTGGTGTATGTTATGACTCTACTAAACTACATGTCTAGTGTACACACCTAAAACTAGCCACAACTAGATTTTGATCAAACTTTAGACTGATTCCTACCAACCATCATAAATTAAGCCTAAGAATCACTAAACATCCCAAATTTACTTGTGCATCATTAATAAAAGATCATAATCACATTGAGTCATCCCTAATTAGGGTATCCAACCATATGCAATGATAACCTCTCATAGATTCATCCCTAAACATCATATGGCATCTCAATAGTCAATTTGGCCTATGGACCTATTAAGTGGGGCACACGAGCAAAATCCAAATCTTGAAAGAGTTAAATGGATAATCATAATTAATTAACAATTTAAACCAAATTAAATTCCTCATTTAATTATCCATGTGTAATTAATGAATAAATATAAAAATAAATTAAGAAATGTAAATATCCTAGCCTTTTATCATGACATTTTTATGAGTTGTCAAGCTCTTTGGAAATATCCAAAAATATCTCATTTTGGAGACACATGCCTATTCATTGAAAATCATGATTAATTGATAATTATTAACTCTAATAGGGTTATAAATGACTTACTTAGGTTAGGTTTGAACTCATTCCATGTTTAAACTCCACCTTAACTCACCTTTTGTTGGGGTTAAATCCATTTACTATACATAAAATGAATTCTTTTTTCATTTTAAGCTATTTTGGTGCAAATTTATCATTCAAAAATGACTTCAAATCTTTGAGAAGAGTAGTGTTATAATGAAAAAATTTCCTTATAAGTAGTGCTATAATGCTAAAATCTTAAGCCAAGCTAAAACACAAGCCATGGTAGAAAGGAGAGAAGGAGATACATAACCTCTATTTCAAAATACTCTTCGAAACAAAAATCAAGAAATCCAATCAAAAATTTATTTGGAGCTCCAAGGAAGGAAAATGATTCATTATATTTTGAATTTTAGTTGTGCTTTCATTTGACTTTTGTTACTAAGCTCAGTCCTAAGATCTAGGATTAGAGTGTAAGTGTTAGTGTGTTTATTGAAATTTTTATTATTTTAGATAACATATTACTAACCTCCCTTCTTGGTTTCCTATGATCATAAATGGCATGATTGGTTAGAACTAAAGCATCCCACATAGAAAGGAGACCAAAGTATAGCTCATATTTTTTCTAATGAATACTTGATCATCTTTAAAAAAATATTTTTTACTTTGATTTTTTGTATTCTATTTTTAGTTATACATAGTTTATATAATGATTGGTATTAGTTTACTCTAACTGATAGTTATCCTATCCTAACTGGAATTAGTCCCTATGTAGGGCATACCATGACATAAAAACTTGTTTTTTGAGTATTCTTAAAATTTACAGGTTTTTATTCTTAATTTTATTAACTTGCATATGCTTTATCTAATCATTATGTTGCTAGATATAGAGGTTTTTCTAGAGATTTTATACTTATTCAGGAAAAAAAGCATTTTTCAAATAATTTTGATTTACCTATGGTTTTACATGTAACCATCATCAATTTTTATTGACCGACATTAGTTTTGTTACAACCAACATCGATTTTTTCATAACCAACATTGGTCTTTATGGACTGATGTCAGTCTTTATGTTAAGAAAATAGAGAAACCCAAGAACTTGTTTCCCAAATATTATTTTCTCATCATGAAATTGTTTTAAGGTAGTTAAAAACCCTCTAAAACTTATAGGACCAAAGTGAGATAAGGGCATAAATTTGCAAGTGTTTAAGTCTTAAACATTTCATTTTGGTGCATAAAAGGAATATAGATGTTTTTATGCTTAGTTGATTTTTGAATATTTTTTCACTTTTTTAACTAATACTAAAGGGATAAAATAAATTCACTACACATTTCATTTTTGGTGCATTAAAATGTACTTTAATCACTTAGTTACATGCTTTTGAGAACATTTATTTTATGCCTTGTTTTTTTGGAGTTGTTTATTTTTGCAAACCAATTAATGCATGTATACTCTCCCCCCATCCCCTTTAGGGAACTAAGAAATCCAAAAGTGATCTTTCCTTGTAAATTATGCCTTGTCAAAAGGCATGAAAATAAATTTTTTGAGGATCTCCAAAAATTCCTTATGGTTTGGGTGATATAAACATAACGTTTAAAGTCTTTTCACTTGGTCATTCATTTTATGCAACTTGGATTGTTATAGGGAATTAAAAGCCTCATCATGAGTTCTTTATGTGTGTGTTAACCTAGGGTTTTATCTCTCAGCATCATACCAACCATGATCCATAGCAAGCTATATAAATCAATGCACATATAGTGAGATTTCTATGGGATTGAGCAGTTATCCTCTCTAATAGTAACAAAACCTGAGCCAAGTTTAGATAACTAGGGGATTCCACTAAGAAGTATATGGATGGAGTCACATTGAAAAGTAATATAAACTTGCATAATAATTTAGTTGATATGAACTCAATTAACATGATTTCATATCTAGTGTTAACCACACTTGGGACCATTTAAATATATGAAACCTATATTTTTAGAATAACCTCACTTATTGCAGAAATATTGTTGATGCAGGGTAGTAGCCCGAAGTTCAATGTCATCATACAATATTTTGGGAGAATGGGTTTTAAAAAACCTACTAGTTCATGTGATTTTATTTATTTATTAACACTTAAAATCATCCCAAGATCATGTATATAGATATAATTAGATAGTACTATGAAACCTTGTCAGTTATAGGATCTAGGAAGTCACACTTAGGTGTTTACGTCATTTTATCCTTTATTGCTTAGTTTTTGAGTCTAAATCTATCTGTTTGTCCTATGATGTCCAAATTAGTTTTTTTTTCACATTACTCCATTTTTTGATGAGGCATTATTCCATCCATTTGAAACCATAATTTTGCCTTATCCTTTTGTCAAAAGCTTTGTGTGTGTGTCACTTGATTAGAAATGGTAATGCTATGATGCCCAATCCATTTCAAGTTTTGTCCCTTAGAGTCTTGAAAAATACCATTTGTTATATATTTAGATTTGTATAACATCATTACATTTCTTGATTTATTTCATAATTTTTTTTACCTTATACCAAATACCAATATTCAAAACCAAACAACATATGTTGTTTAGATCTTTATGTAGTGTTGTTATGCCATTGAATTTTGTCTAGCTTGTTTGTTTAAATTAGCCCAATTTTCATTATTAATTTTTCCTTTATTTGGGAGAAGCAAGATATCTCTCCATATGACTTTTTCCTTATGCTTTATTCTAATTAACCAAGTTCACGTTTGATTCCATATGCTAAGTTTATACCAAAGTGTTTCAGATTTGTTAGATTAAATATCACCTTGTTTTTAAGTCTAGATTTTTTTCTTGTTTTGCCAAAAGTCCTAACACATGCATGTTTTGAGCCTAGATTTTGATGTTATGTTTAGCCAAAAGACATATCAATTTTTATGTTATTATATTAAAATTGTTTGGAATGATTTGTACCTAGAGTTTGGCATGTTAGTTTTTATTTAGCCACTTGACCATTTGTGTGAGATATATGACATTAGACCTTTGACGTTAGATCATTTTATACCATGTTTTAACACATACCATTTTGGATATATAGATCCCTTGGACCCAGTTAAACAAATTTTAAACCATTTGTCCTTTGCACATTAATTTTTAGAGTTTATAAAATTTCAAGCCCTTTTGTGAAACATTCATCATTGATGTGGATATGTATTTATACATTTATGGTGGAGCCATGTATAATCCAAGCTATGATATAAATTCCACATAAATTGACTTTATTTAGGACCCTTATGGTAAAAAATAGGTTTGTGAGATGGATCCATATCTTCCATACAATACTCAATCTAGGGAATAAAGCTAAGCACCAGATTCAGTGGTACATTATTCAGATCAATTGATGTATGATCTTCATCCCCTCAACACTCATCAAATATAATCCTCCACCTATACCATTAACCCTCCTTCGAATTGCGTGAGTAACCAAGTTCCACACCATCTAAAGATTACCATACTAGGACCTCATCTTTTGGCTTGTGAGAGCAACCAAGTTCTATAATGCCCTACTATTTCTATACCAAGACCTCATCCTTTAGTTGATGTAAGATACCAAGATTTTAAATTCCCTAAAATTACCATTTTTGTACTTCATCCTTTAGTTTTTTTGATAAACCAATCTCTATGATTCCCAATCATTTCTATAATAAGACCTTGTCCTTTGGCTTGAATGAGTAACCAAGATCTAATATGCCTAACCATTTATATTTTAGGACCTCATCCTTTAGTTTGTGTGATCAACCAAGCTTCACAATTCCATACCATTACCATTATATTAACTCCTCCTTTATATTGTGTAAGCAACCAAGCTCTACAATGCCCTATCATTTCTATATTAGGATGCCATCCTCTGGCTCATGATAGCAACCAATATTCATAATTCCCTATCATTACCATTCTAGGACATCATCTTTTGGATTTTGGAAGAAAATAAACTCCACAATGACCTACCATTTCCATATTAGGACCTTTTCATTTGGATTGTGATAATAAATAAGATTTGAAACACCCTATCATTACCATTATAGGCCATTCCATGTATGGTAACTCATCCCAACAAACTTGTCCAATCACAACTTGATGGGTCAAAATTATTATCCTAGGCCATAAACCAGCCTTTGTTAAGTATACCATTATCTAACCACTATCCATCATTCATCCATTGCCAACCACTCCACACTTTAGAAAATGCATGCCAATTATCTAACCAAAATAGATCCAATAAGTATCTCTCCAACCAAGCCAATCATTCAAGGACCAAGAATTATTCAAAAATAGTATTTTACAACTAATCAAAAACTAAGGACAAGCAAAATAATTAAGCCAAAATGTTTTTTTGAACCAACCATTTGTGATAACTCAACCTATGATGAATCACCTTTTGATATTATCCCTATTATCAAGGAGTCTCACTCTGATAAGCTAATTTTTATTGAGTCACTTCTTAATGATTATAAATACCTTTGGGAAAATCATTACCTCAACCATATGCTTATTTTTAAATATCTTCCCTTTAACAAGCCAATCTATGAGGAGTTGTCTCTTGACCTTTTCCCCTTCATTAAGGAGTCTCACTTTGACAAACTAATCTTTATGGATCCCACTATGCCATCATAGGTTGTTAGTTATCCAATACCAAATATTCAACATGAAATCATTGTAGAAGCATCCACATCAAATGAAGAATCAAAATTAGAGTCATTTTATATTCTTGAACCAAAATTATATTTAGCATCAAAATTAAAATCAATGCCAATCTCAACATCAAATTCAGTGTCCTTTGAGTTGGACTCAACTTCATGTTTAGAATATATTCATGGTTGTTACAATATTGGTTGTGCATTCCTTTTAGATAAATTTTAATAAATTTGTGGTCCTTCCATGGTTTCTTAGGATGATTAATTTAACTTTTACACAAGTTATCATAGTATCTTATATGAAGATTATGTGGCCTCTTTTTATTCCATTAATATTCCACGTGCCATTAACACCAACCAACCTAGCCATTATATTGTAATTCCACCTCCCAAAAGTGTTGATTGGGACTAATAGAATCAAACCTTATTGAAATACATCCATGGTGACACATTACTTGAAGAACATCAGGGGGGCTAAGACCACATTCATTTAGAAGAATAACATCTCCTAGTGAAACCTTTTTGAATGCACTAAGGGGAAATCAAAGTTCAAAATTAGCATCTTCTGATGAAACCTTTTTGGAAGCACTAGAAGACAATCAAATTCAAAATTTAGTATTCCTTAATGAAATCTTATTAGAGGAATTATGGTATACTCAAGAAAAATTCATTGTTGAAAACCTCTTTGAGGTGTGAATAACTGAGCACAAAAGTTTTGCACTACTTGATGACGACATTATCAAAGATCAAATTAGTACAACTTCCAATCTATACTTTAATTAAATGATAGCTAATCTTAGGCCCAAATAATATAAAAATATGGTGGCTTGATTAAGATCACATTTATAAGTATTTGACCCCACCACAACCAAAATTATGTCAAATTTGGGAATGAAAACATTATGTGTGCCTGAAAATCATGATCTTCATTTGTTTCCCAACCATTATAAATTCCATTATCATCCACCTTTACATCAACAAATGAAAACTATCATCCATAATTTACCCCTATTTCTCATCCCTAGCCACAATTTCCTTTATAGAGGCTACAAAGACATCTTATCGTGATATTTGAAGGAAATAGAATCAATAACCAATGAAGATCAGAAAACATTATTAGGATCTAAATATGTAGCCAGTTATTGATAGATTATCTATTTATAAGAGGTGTGGGATATCAATTTACATGATTGATTAATATAATTGTATCATATGTTGATCAAGATGAACATCTCCACATCAGTAGGAATAACATATAAATTTACCTTGCCAAAAATAAAAACCATACCTTTTCCATTTCCAAAAAAACATAACTTTTCTTTTCCATTTACCTTACCATTTTTTATTTTCCATTCATATTGTTATTGTTTCATACCTTTCCATTTTCCTTATCACTTGGAGAAAACCCTCTTACCATTATATCCAATTTCCATCATCATCCTAAACAATTCCATATCGTATGTCATTATCATACCTATACTACTGATTATATACATGTATTATTTTCAGACTTTTATTGATTATTGACACATTATATCTTGTAGGAAAGTATCAAGTCTTAATCTCTTTGAGTACATGCCTTAATGGGAACAATAGTAAAGAGGTGGGTAAACCATCGGTGCTTCATAAGATTGTTTTCACTTTTACCACTTTACATCTACACAGTTGTCTCCTAAAGCCATTTTCCCTAAGATGATTCTTCTCAGTCCTACCTCCTATAGTATTTTTATTCTTTCCATCCTCCTTTTCTTGCCTTATCACCCTTTTGGACAGTCAGTTGTACTGCATCCACTGGGTTGACCTAGTATAGTTTAGGGATATTTTTCACTTTCTTGGTTTGTTAGCCTTTTAGTCGACCTAGCTTAAACCTAGTGATTTGTCCCTAAAAACACACTAGGTCAGCTAGGTCAACCCTATACATCCAAAATTCCTAAGATGATTTAGGGAAAGATCCACCTATATATACAATTTCATTTCCCACCATTTCATAATATAAGAATTATTATGGAAGAAGTGTGAGCAAACATATACTTATTGACCATTCTACTTGAGGAATAAAGTTTAGGGTTCCATACTTTATTTGGATATATGGATCTTATCTTGTGGAGAATTATTTTAGTTGCTTAGATAGGTTTTGTAGCTTAGAGATAATTTATCTTAGTTATCCTTACATACCATAATAATCTCTTTTGAGGCACCTTGGCCAAAGGAGAGATTGAGGCTTAATGGGTTTGTCTTCAAAGGTAAGTATTCCTAAATTTATTTCTCCTTTGTAAGAGTAGATAGATAATGCATTTGTATTACTCTCCCATATATTAGGATTCTATATATATTGACATGAGTATATGTCTTCTAATACAGTTTAGTTTAGTTGTTTATTTGTTTTTTTATTTCTAAGTGCCACAAGCTTTTGTGTGCATTAGATTAGATTTACTTTCTTGTTATTAGAATAAGTGAATTTTTAAACCTTAGGATTCCATTAGGGTTGTTTTGCGATTGTGTTAGATGAAAGGATTTAGAACCCTTCCTAACATGATGTGTTGTGACAAGTGATCCCCTAATCAATTCTAGTAGATCCCCATATTGTTCATGCTCCTACTTAACAAGTGTATCCCCAATCAAAAGTGTAGTTATGATATATCTTTTATGAGCCAATATTGATTTATATACATGATACATTTTTGATTACATACATTTTGGTAAACCCAACCTGAAACTAACCCTTATAAGATTTATTTCACTTATTTCATTCTTTTGATCATCATTTTTATAATATATTTTGACATACTGGATCAATTTTATCGACCCAACTATCTTTATCTATGCATAAGTTTCTAGGAATAGGCAACTGGATCAACATAGTTGACTTAGTATAGGTTTCTAGCTTTTTGTACACCTAGTTTAGCCTACTCGATTGACCCAGTCGACCTCTTGTAGTTTAAACACTTTTTAGTAGGTTCCTATATAGCTCTATCAATCTTGTTGACCTAGTTTGTAGGTTTCTCAAACATAATTCAAGGTTATTCATCAACAATATTCTTTCATTGCATCTCTAATCCACCAAGGTTATTTTATACCTCTCTATTTATTTCCTTTTTATCTTTTATTTTATAGTTTTTAATATTCAAAACTACCATTGTACAATCAACTGGATTGACATTGTTGACTTAGTTTTATATTTTGTCTGCTATATGAAATAAATGGATCAACACCACCAATCTAGTTCATTTTTAATAATTTATTTAGTAGTATGGGCTCAACCCTATTATATATTTTTTGCTTATAGTGTCAAAACAATACCTTGTTTCATAGTTGGAATTAACCTTATATCTTCTACTAATTACCTCATAAATTTTTATTCTAGTTGCTTGCATGCTTATAATAGTTCACATATTCTAATTAGGGGATTTTTAATTAATTACTTAGTTCCATAATTATTATTTTATGCACACATAGCTAGATCATAAAAAAATAAACAAGCACTTTAACATTTTGTCTACCTTAGGCCAACCTACTTGGATTTCATCACTAAGGGAGAAGCTGACTTGATACTCTTCTCAAGTATAAAGTGTGGTTAATGGTATATTATGGCTAAGCACCTAACACATTTATCACTATAATGTGTGAAGAGAGGGGTTATGCCCCATAAACAAGCTTATATCACTTCCACTATAGTCCCTTTCAACCCAAACTACATGAAACCATCCTTAGATTGCTATTTCATACCTTGTTTATAGCTAACTTCCAATCACATTAAAAATCATATCTTAATAATCTAATTAACAATTAGGTTGAATAATTAGTTAGATTTAATTTTTAAATTATTTGATTGCTCTTTTTTTAATTTTATGTGAAAAATCTTGCATTAGCTAGTGTTAATGCAATATTTCCCTTTGTGTGTTGTAATTGGATTAGCCAGCATTAATCTAATTGATTGTCTATTTCCTTTCAGTACTTACTACTTTTCATTACCTGAAAAGTTAACTTGTTTCATTTTTCATTTTAATTTAAGACTTTTTTCCTTGTCTACTATATTAGATTGACCTTGTTAACCCAGTAGCTTTTATGCCTTGTGTACACTATACAAGCTTGACCCAGTCAACCTTGTATAGTTTTATAGTCCTTATTTATTTAGTGGATCAACCCAGTTAATCATATATAGTTTTAGTCACCTCTTGATCCTTTGATTTCTCATGTCCCTTATTTTCTCTTCATCATGGACTTTTTATTTGATAATGACATTGGGTTATCATCAATAAACATTATGAACTATACCAATCCTAATAGGATCTCCCATAGACAAAGTAGGGTTCCTCTCTTAGATGCTAGTAATTTTCATATTTCCACTCACATAATGAACTATGGGACCCCTCCTAACAACTCTTCACATCATAATCCTCTTTTATCAAAAGACCAAACCAAGTTAGAGTATACTCCTAAAATGATTTTATTTTTCTTTAAATTTCCTCAAAATAGAGGAAAGGATCCTTCCACCATTTATAACCTCATGATTAGTGGTCAAACTGAAGAGCCTCATTCACCTACTCCTACATTCTCATCAAGATTTGTAGGTAAAACTTTTTTTGGTTCTCAACCTCTTCCTTCAATTTTGACTCCTCCTTATGTCATGACATCTTCTTCTCTAACCTCTTTTACCTTCATGCCTATTATCAAAACCAACATGGTAGGTTCTACATCAAGTGGGCCTCTCATAAGGTCCATTATTCTTAATCCTTTCACTAGTTCATTATTTTCTACCCATGGAAATCATGCTTCTAGTGCTTATTCATCTCAACCATTCACTAGTCCATCTTTTTTTCACAAGTAAAATTTTTTAGTAGTGTTTTAAAGTCTCACAATTCTTCTCAAGATCATATTAACACTAATAGTGATACCCAAGCCACTAATACCAACACAAATAGCAAATCTAATGCTTCTAATGTTAACCAAACACACCAAATTTTGTTGCCAACTCTCAATAAAATGAATACCTTTCAAGATAATAACACAAATCAAATGATGAGAATGGAAAACCACCTTCTTAATCTTCAATCTCATCTACAACCTATGGTTTGGGGCACATGTAACCAAAATTTTCCCTCTCCTCCTCCTTGATATTCTCAAGGCAATCCCATTTCTCAACCTCCTTTAGTCAATAAAACCATAAATCATCTACAAAATGAACATCTCACTACTCAAATTGCCAAAATTGATATAGGAGGTATAACACCTACAATTTATTATAATGGGTCAACTGATCCCACCCTTCACCTTAAAAAATTTGGAACTATTTACAATGACTGGATCAAATTAAACACATTTTTTTCTACCAAGCTCCTAGCCAAAACCCTCATGGGTGATGCCTTAGATTGGTAAAATCAACTTAGAGCTCATTTCATTTCTAGTTTGGAAGACTTCG
This sequence comes from Torreya grandis, assembly GCA_037957365.1. NCBI lineage: Eukaryota > Viridiplantae > Streptophyta > Pinopsida > Cupressales > Taxaceae > Torreya > Torreya grandis. Next base: position 780,645 of record JARHVA010006676.1, on the reverse strand, counting down.
TAAATGCTTTAGTTCAATAATTCTAAATTTATGATCTTGCTAAAAACACTTTGGCCCATTTCATTAATTGTAAAAACATGATAATAAAACTACCCAATCTTTTGTCAAGAGATGGAAGACTTTGTCATACAAATGTGAACATTGCATGGTGGATGACAACATTTTCCATCTCTTTACAACTTCTCTCTAAACTTCCATATCAAGTCTGCATTCTCTCTTCATGTACCTTAGACGAGGCTATTGACCAAGATAAAAGACAAGATTTCCTAATGCATCAATTTTATCCACCCCAAACTTATATGAATCCTTGGTACTTAATAATAAAAACCACAATATCACCAATGATGGTGTTATCGATTCTTTTGAGACCATTCACAATGTTCAATCTATCATTCCTAACCCTTCTTTGGAACTAGTTCCTTTTTCTCAAAAAATACTAATATTCTTTTCTCTTCACCTAATAACATTAATGTTCGCAAACCTCCATCTTTGCTTTAATTGCTTAAGCATCTACTTAGGCTTCTCTAATAAGAACTTGACCCTACCTATCCTATGAAATATTGGTATGATCCTAACATTTTTTGTTGGTTTCACACTAGTTAGGGTCATTCTCATGAGACCTATAGACAAATTCATAATTTAACTATGGATTTTATTCTTGGACATAATTTCAATCATGATTCCATTATCCATATGGGTCAAAAATCCTATGAGATTACTTTTAGGGACTACAAATCAAATGAATAAACTCAAGCCTTAAATCAAGAAAATGTTCATTTATCTATCTATAAAGATCCTTTTATAAGAAAATCAAGACAAGCCCACCCCTTCTACCAATAATTTATAAAGTCTTATTAAACCAAATTCAAAATGTAATGTGGTTAACATGACTAATATGTGAAGTGTGGTGGCTTTCATTGATTCTAAACCTATCTACACTCCTTCCCATAAGACATATCATGTTATCCAGGATTATTTTCTAACTCATTTAAATGAGTTGGGGAATGAAGATATTATCACTTTTGACAATATAATTTATGATTCTCCCTTTGATAATACATCCCATTCTATTATTACCACTCTTCCATCATATTCTAATGCTAATGATAATAAAGATTCTACTAACACTTCTTCCAATTCTCAAAATCAACTTAAACTAACTAGTTCATCATCTCAACATAATTTACCACATTGTTCTAATATTTCTTCTTCTTCTTATAAAAAAAATCAATTCACTTCAGATCTTCCTTTAAAGGACCTTGTTAACCATTATTCACCTTTATCTAACAATCTTATTATGGGCTATGATGAGTTGGATCCCATTGTAGTGCTCACTATTATCCAATCTTGAATTCCATTCATTGAGCTTATGAGGACTTCCCCACGTCACATAAACTACCTCATATGGATCTTATTTGAGATTAATGTCCCTCCTCCTCCTCCTCTAGTAGGATGAAAAATAACTTTATTTGGTTTTGAAGATAGTATTTTACAATAATGTGAAGATATATATATATATATATATATATATATATATATCAACATTGATAAAATTATAGACACTTATATTTCTCTATAATTTTATATCACATCTATGATTACAAATGAGATTCTAATTCATACAAATGATTCTCTAATATTTGTGATAGTCAAAATTGGAGATATCCAAGTTAATCCTGCATTGATTGATGAGGGTTTTGACATGTGTGTCACTTCTCTTAATTTCATTAAGGCTCTTAGATATTCTAAATGCAATCTTATGTCTACACACAACACATGCCAAGGATATGATAGAAGGAAAATTCCTCCTCTAGGTTGTGTGTGGCTTCCCATTACCATCCCGCCTATCACCATCAATGTGAAGGTGATCATCTTTAACTTTCCCCTTTCTTATAACATCTTGCTTGGTAGGCCATGGACTCATTCTATGAGAGATATCACTTATCCCACCTATCAATACATTAAATTCCCTCAAAATGGAGCCATTTATAATATTCAAAGTGACACTAACCCTTGAAATTTAAAAAAATTCTAAGATCATGGTGTATTCTATATTCCTACTCTTGAACCTTTACCTAGCATTCTATTTCATGAGTCTCAACATCTCAACTTTCTTGTTAATTCAGTCCATGGTTATAATCGACATACTAAGCTCATTGGTAACATTCCTTCTAATATTTTAGATTTTGATGATGATGAACCCAATGAGACTAAAATAAAGATAAAAACTTATGATCTATCATCTCAACTCATCTTGTAGCTTCCTACTTCCTTGTAGCCTCATTCTTGCAAGCCTCTTTATGATGACATCATTGTAATCTTAACCAAGAGTAGGAATTCTATTCACCATACTTTAATAGATTACAAGGTTATCTCTACCTATGTCATTGATATTCATAACCTAGATTATGATGATGGTTAATTCTTAGATGATGTATTATTAGGTGGTCTTGTACAGGTCCATGATGCTGAGATTATCCATTATCAGTCTTCTTTACTTGTGTCTTTTCATTCATCTCATTGTATTCCTTCACTTATAGTTCCTAATTTTTGTATTTTTCCCCTTTATCATAGGATAGAGATGTCACCAAAACCTCTAATTTCTAAGGATCCACATAGGACTATGCTCAAGGATCATGCTATGATTGAGCCTTACCATTTTACTAGGTATCATGACCCTTGTAGCTAGTTTACACCTAAGTTTAGTGTCATTATCCTTAAAAACTATATAGATCTTATTCCTCCCTTAGTAGATCCTATTATAGTTGAGCCTCTTCTTGATTTTACTATAGTTCTTCTTATTTTTTCCCCTATTGTTGTGGAGCCTACCCCTAATTCCAATTCTATTGCTTCTTTCATTGATTTTAATTCCATTCCTTCCTCATTATCACCCTCCATTGGTGATGGCTTACTTCCCTTACCTAATATGGCTCCTCTACCCACTAAATGGGCTGGTGATTATTCTTTGTCTTCTTCTAATCATGTTTTACCTCCCTTTCATGAGTGCTTCTACTAAAACTACTGACAAGCATATATAATAATTTCATGACAGATAACCATTCTTCCACCCCATTGTCATAAGTAATATATTGATACCTTGCATCCTTTTTCCCCATCATCAGGCAAAGCCATACCTCCCTCAAAG
>JARHVA010006676.1:0-50000 GCA_037957365.1 Torreya grandis | reverse complement strand
TGGGAAGTGTTGATTTGAGTTTTAAGGATATTAAAATGATTTAAAGTTATTTTAAAGATATTTAGGGTATATATAACCTCTAATCACCTTTCCAAATCATTTTTTATCCCTATTGATATATCTTTTAACTTAAATCCTACAGTTTCGTGTGTGACTATATGACTATAGTTGATGATACAATCTACCTTATAGGGTTTTGGCCTAGTGGCTAATGAAACATGTATAAAAAAGTTTGAAATCTCATATAATTCATCAAAAACATGGAAATAATGCCTACCAATGTAAATATATGAACAAACAACTTACATAACAATTTTTATTGTATAATGTTCGTAAACAACCTTCATCTTTAGTATATAACATAGGAACAAATAGTAGATAGTTAAAATAAGAAACTTACATCTATATTATTGGATTTTACCTCCATTACACCTCCTAATTAATCATATAATATCTTCTTACCCTTCTTTATGACATTGTAAATGAAAAAACAATGTTATTTATTCCAAATACTCTCACAGTCTACCAACACAAAGTATAAAAGACATAGGGTCTACAAGTAGAAACCTTATGAAGGACTTTGTAACAATCAAACCAATTATTTAAAAACTATTAGAAACATGTAATAAGTTTACCAACATCACAAATACTTCAAATAAATTTCATCAAAATACCTTTTCTCCAATACTTTGTTTACACAATCATTGCATAGCATATGCACAAGAAATGGTGACTATAATGTTAGTTTTTAATGACAAGAAATATTCTATCCACTTTCTTAGGTTACATCAACATTCTCCCTTTTAAACCAACCCCAAAACTTGACTACTAATAAAAACATTTACAATTTCTTTTATATATCATAAGTGATCTCACTAACTTTCAACTCCCTCTAGTACATTGGAGAATGCCAACTACATTAAGCTCTAGCATGACTTAAAAATGTCTTAACATGTGATCCATGTATGTATGGACAACCTTGACCAATTTATATAGTTTTAACCCAAACCAATTACACCATTTATACCTCTTTATACATGATTATAAACTCCAAATCTTGATAAGAAGTTTGAAAATTTAAATAAGCAAATTGGTGGGAAAATGCCAAAGTGATCCTAATTCAAATTTTAAAATGATATATCACTTAAGAGTGACTCCTATGCACTTCTTATGAATTTATTTACCTTCTAAAGACTCAAAACCATGGAAAAAGACCAAAATTATCAAATGGTAGGGATGTTCCTGCATCATTTTAGGGACATATTTTCAATATATCATAGGTTCTATCCTTCATGTATCTTGCATAATATGATACAAATATAAATACATTATATTTCTACATATGATAATTATATAGTTACATTAAATATTATCTTGTGTTATATATAATTAATCAATTCATTGTAAGTCCATCTTTGTACTTTTATGTTCTTGTGTGTGTTTATTTTCATGTCTTGTCTCATTTTATCTGTAAAGTATCCTTTAGTTAGCATAGCATGTTATGTCTATGTAATTGTGTGTTTATTTATGTTTTCATTGACTCTATTTTTAGTTACATGAATGTGTGTGTGATTCATTTACATATTTATCCATTCTAGGGTCAAAATGTTACATTAAGTCATGTCATTCCCCCCTCTTATTATTGATATTATCACCTATATCTTTCCATTTTTATAAACATGTCAACCCTATGAATTACCATTTATTATATATAGTTATAAATCAAAAAATTTACTACCTATACATTTAGTACCATAATTGGGGGAATTTCATGGAGACATGATTCCACATACACACAATTTCAAATAGCTTACATGATTTAGATGTAAACTTAAATCAAAATATTATACATTTATCACCAATTTTATAGATTTAGGGTATAGTTTTTTAGATTTATAACAAATATTATATATAGTTTAAAATATTAGATATTACATCTTGATATATACTTTAGCTTGAGACAATTATAGGTGTATATTCCATGTAAATTCACTAAATGATAGATACATATTCAGATTATATACGTATTTATACACTAACCTAACCAACATGAATCAATTGAGATTTATCTATCTAAAAATTTTAGCTCCATTGATTAGTGTGATTGAAATTCATTACCCTTGATGGCCTTGACACTACTCCCTTTTTTTAGGTTGACATGGTTATACCATTTAACCTACATGAGACTAGCTATACCAATTAGAGTATGTATACATTTAAGTTATGTGATTGAGATTCAGTGATATAAATGGTCTTAGAACATCTCACCCTTTGAACTAGATTATGAGCAGGATCACCCTCCAATTCTCATCTTCACATCTCCAAGGTTCAATTGTGGACATATATCTCATGCTTCAATAAGGAAGAATCATTACTAAATAAAAGTAACAATGGGACATATGGGTGAATTGACACATTGGTGTAATTCCTTGATCATCATTATAGGTATTACACAAATAAAAAATTCAAAGATGGATTCATTCAAATCAAGGTGTGTTGTATGCACCAATGTATGTATTTCTTTTGCTTTAACCTAGTAATTTCATCCTTATTCATTACTATATTAAAGATAAGGAAATGTAAATGTTAATAATAGTTTTATAGTGATAAAATAGTACTTCACACTTGAAGAATATCACTCAATTCTAAACCCTTTATTTCATGACCTCTCTTCTATTGAAAAGCTTGCATTCACCATATTAATGTCCTTAAATGCTTATATTATGTTTATAAATTGATATTTTGATTACCTAGATCACTTGTAGCCCAAAATAAGATTAAATTTTGATATATATCTGACTTGATAAGTTATATATCTTCGACAATTCTCTATCCTCTAGGGCATTGTGGTATATATTAGGACACTAAAATCGATGCTAGTATCCAAACCTTACAAATGATTAAATATTAAAATATTTCAACATGTATGGGTAAACCCTCCCATGATACAATTTAAAAATGTGTGGTATAATTACAAGTAAAATACCATTCATTATCATCAATTACAATGAAGGACACATCCATATTATACCAAGAAAAAACACCTCTCAAGCTTTCAAAACAACCTTATTCTTTCCTATTTCCATATCAATCATAGGATTATTATTATTATAGTTATTAAGCATTCAAAAATAATCCCATGATTATTAAATTTCAAGTTACCATTTCAATCACTACATGGATTCACATATAACATATTACATAATTGTTGGCACACAAGCCTAAATAAGGGGAAAACTATATTAGTCTGATGCCCTCCTCAGAGCATTGGATATGTAGGCAACAGTCATTAACATATGGGTATTTGAGGTCAAATAAAATTAACTTGATCCCATTGACCCCTAATTTTTAATGTGGTATGACCTAATTAGAAGACCTAAGGTTTTGAGCTACACTAATTTCTAAATTATATATGCACGATCTAAACATACTACATGATTAAACATACAATATGCAAGGAAATAGTAAATCCTAATAGAAATGAGTATAATTTCCATTAAATTACATATATTATTTATAAGATAAAAATATTAGCTTTTGGATAAAAGTGTTGACACTAGGGTCCATATTTTGTTGATAGTATCTAAATTGATAGATAGCTAATTTCTAAAATCTGATGAATTATATATAATCATAATCTTAATAATTATTTTCACCTATTATAGACACTATAAAACTACACACTATTGTTTTAGATGTCATGCTGACCCTTAGATCACCCTAGACCCCCTTGGGACCATTTATTAACCATTTACCCCACTAGTCATTAGTGGAAATGGTCAATTAGCCATTTGTGACTATGTCCCTAAACACTGATATTTACCCTTAATCACTGATGGTTAAACTCAACCAACAATGGTTAACCTTAACCACTGATAGTTTGACCTTAACAGCTTTAAGGGTTAACTACAACTAAAACCCTATCTTGATTTTCTATTAATATCTAGTTGATACATTATTTTGCATAATAAATACATGTTAAGAATAAAATTAGATAGATTGTTAACACTTTGTTGAAACTTATTGTTTCACCACTCACTTCCATATATATTAAGAGAAGAAGAGGAGGTGAAGGATCATCAACAATCATTATCAAAACTTCTTATGCAAGAGATTAGCGATTTTTGTGTAGGTATTTTTATAGCTTCTAATAGCCATGATAGAGGTTAAAAGTGCTACTACAACTCATCAATCAATAGTCAATATACTATCACTATGCCATAATTGCTTTAAAATCTATAACAAGCTTTCATCCAACCCCAACATTCTTCAAACTAAAAATAATAAATTTAAGTATATGTTCCTTATCAGGATCTAGAAATTAGTTTTTGTGTGACATTCCTTGTGTCACTTTCCCTCTACCTCGTAACTAGTATCCAATCCAAATTTACCTTTCATAACCCTCCTATAACCTTCCCAACCAAACTTATTTTCCTAAAATAGATCTTACAATAACTATTGATGGTTTTCTAACCAAGAATGATTTGACCTAAACAACTGATGGTTTACTAACTACCGATAGTTTCCCAACTACCAATGGTTTTGTTCCAACCACTGACAATATCTATTTATCATTTTTAATAGTAAACTTATTTGACATATCAGACACTAACCAAATCCCATTTCTTGAGTTTCTATCTTACCACAAAGTATCACTCAACCTTTTGAACCATGTCTAATTTATTTAGCATTGATATCTAATAATTTACTTCTATAATTAGTCAAAAGCACTTATTTCTTTGCAAGCACTTCTTGTATTTGATTTCAATATCTTCTATTATTTATGCAATCAATTCATCTATTGTTTTCAAAACTTAATTATTTAAAAGTGTAGATTGATAGCCTCTAAGGAAGCTCATGCTTCTTGTATCTAGCTCGCACTAGGCAATCCACCCTACTATATAATTAATCAACCATGTTCTTTAGTGTTTTCTTATCTACAAGTCATTCCTCCATAGACAAAGATGAGTATATACAACCATCTGGATCAACATACACATAACACATTAGGTTCTAGAAACCTCACCCTTATTTCAACTTTTATAATTTTCTTTATAAATAAAATAAGAAAACTTTATGTGAAACATTCTGGCATACCCATTGGGACCCATAAGTCTCTTCTTGGGTTCATAGTTTTCATATAGGTGTATTTCTTCTTGTTTTATGCTTATACAAAAAAATCAAAGTTTATTTTGGGATTAAAAATGAACTACATACATTGTTTACTTGTATTTAGTAGCTCACATAGCTTAAATTAAATTAATTAAATAAATCATAGTCTCACTTATCTCCACACACAAAATCAAACCACACATTCAATTAAACATCAAAACATTATCATAAGGCCCAACTAATATTTAATCATCTAGTAGTTACCTTTACTCAACTATCCTACTTGGATTTCATCACCAAGGGGAGAACCAACTTAGTACACTAGCTGAGTATAATCTCTAGCAACTCATTATATTTTGGCTAAGCACCTACCACCCTTATCATTATGGTGTGTGAAGTGAGGGGGTAAATTCCCATATCAAACCACATACCAAGTTCTAGTATAGATCTTGAGAACCTTTAACTACCTAAAACCATCCTTAGATATCTTCTTCTAATACTCACTCTACAATCCCAAGTTGGTCTTCATAACTTATTTAAAATTGAGGCATAAGCCTAAAGAGAAATAATAAAGTATCTTAGGATTTTCATTCACATTAGTGTATTCATTTATTTCCTTGAGATATTTTTATTTTGATTTCTTCTCGTTTAATTTGTGACATTTCTTACATTTTGCTCTTTCCATTATTTACATGGTTTTAACTAGGCAACAACTAAGAAACCAAGTAAATTAGGATCTACCTCCTAACCATCCATCTTCATCTTCTCCTTCATCTATGGAATACATCTCAGATGCAAAGAGTTATCCCCATCCTTATGAAAGTCCTATCATCCCTCAAATGGTTTCCCAAGGTGATATAGATTTCACAACCTTTCTAGATAACAACCCCATATCCCTCCAATATTACCTTAACACCATATCCCACTATACCCCTTCTTTAATTTCACCTATTGACATACCCTATGGTATGCCATCCCACCTTATGGGCAACACCTTTATTACCACCATTTCCACCTAACCTTTAGTCACCTAGGCATCATCTTCTACCAATAATCCCAACAATCCCACCATCCAAAACCAACCCACCCAACCAACCAACACCCAAACACCTTCTACCCAAACCAACAATCCTTCTAGTATAGGAGCAACCCAACCTTTGGGCACTTGTTCTCCACTTACCATGGGAATACCCTCTATTAGTGTTACCACCCTTCCTATTATTTCTAACCCACCTACCTCCACTCCATTCTATATCTTGGTGGTTCCCATACCTTATACCCTTCCACCCATTAGTACCGAGATTACTACCCATCCTCAACTTACCAACCTGACCATACCTCCAACCTAACCTATGTCAATTCTTCAATAAGTTCCTATTTCACCCAATCCTAGCTATATTTCAAAAACATAGGGGTATATGGATCCATCCTCTACCCAACCTCATATGTCCACCTACCTATTCATGATGTCCTCCCAACCATCCATGTGTACACATCAACATGTGACAACCTCTCAACCTTTTGCTAGCTACCCTTATGTTGCACCTACCCAAACCCAACATAGTCTACCCTATGGCTATGGGGGTTCATAATAAAAAATGAATCTTATCAAGATTTTAATAGACAAAATGACCACTTTAGATTCATCTATTTTTGGTTCCCATAACCTTTTATCATATGACCAAATATGTAACGAACCAATTCACCTATCCATCCCCATTGAACCTTATCCTCCTTAATGGTAACTCCTAAAATTTTTAAAATTTTAGAGAAAGAAAGACCCTCAAGAACATCTTAGAGAATTTAGACTCTTCTATTATTTGATTGCTTATGATTATGCTCTCCTTTTTTGCACCATTCCCATGTCACTTTTAGGTCTGGCACTAGATTAGTAAAGTGTTATCACTAAACAATCCCTCTTTTGTTTTGCCCAACTAGCTCAAACATTCTTAGATCACTTTTCCATAAACATATATAAGAAAGTCTTCACCACTAATCTTTACTCCATCTATAAATTTTAAGATGAGTCTATTACTAAATTTGTATCACATTGAATAAGATCAATAAACCAAATCTCTTTCTCTTTGCCCCAACCTGAGATGATTGAGCTCTTTTCTCGAGCTTGCACTAAACACATTTCCTCCACTTTGTGGGTTTGGACTTTCAAGACCTTTGATGAAGATTTCACCATGGCACAAAAGTTAGATAATAGAGCCATTAATAAGGGGAAGTTAAAATTGATAAAACATAACTTCACCTTTAAATCAAATGAGGATTCATCTTCCAAGCAGAACAACTAAACTAACACTAACACCAAAAACAAGGAAACCATGAATGTGGTTATCCTTAAAACTACATCTCCTCCAGTTATTAACCAACTAAACTCTTCTAATTCATTAAATCAAAAAACTAGAAACCAAAATCTTAACAACCAAAACCAATTTACTTCACTATGGGAATCAATAGCTTTAGTCTTGGAAATTTTATTAAAATAAAATATCAAACAACTCCCACCTATAAAACCTCCACAATAATTGGATTCCTCTCATCTTGTACCCAACTGGCATAAAGAGAGTGAATTGTGTGCCTTACACCATATCATTGTGCATGATATTAATAGGTGCAATACTTTCAAAAACATTGTCAAAAGTCTAATTGACAAGGGGGAAATTGTGTTAGATAACCCCAATCACCCCCAAATAAATCACTTGACATCTTTAGATAGCCATTCCCCAACCATGCCCTTTCCATGAATAATGAGAACAATAGAGCAAAATACACTCACAACCATGAGGTCCATACCATTAATGTGGTTCTTAGTAAACTCATTATTGATGAAATTATTGCCTAAGTCACCTTCCCTTCCTCTCCACTTATTGAAGTATTGAAGCCACTTTCTATTCCTTTGAAAACTAAAACAAAGGAAACAACCACTCCCTTTTCTCCACTTATGGAGGTAGTGGAGCTACCAACCTATCCTTTGGAAGACACACTAAAATAAGAAACCATTACCACCGTATCCTTTTATTCCATCATATATTAATCCACTCTTCTTTTAGAAAAAATTCCTAAGGAAGAAGTCACTCTACCTACCCCTCCTATAGAAGACTCACCTTCCCAAACCTTGGAGCCCTGATTGAGTAAAAGGATGAGGTAACCACTCCCCTTTTTCCACGCATGGGTTCATCCTTTGAGACTAATATTAAATAGACCAAACCCATCTACAAACCTTTCTCTAGATTGGTTTAAAACTTGGAATACCTATCCCAACCCAACATGGATCATGCCACAATTTGGCACCATTTTGAGCTTCCTTGCCTGACTAAGGAAGAGCCCCCAACCATGACATTGTCAACCCAGCCTTCCAATTCCATTATTAAACCTACCATCATATTAACCAAACCATTAAAAACATCTACCCCTTAATCTAGAGTTTAAAAAACTAAACTAAATCCACCCATAATATCACAAGCACCTTCTTTCATCCCAACCAAGCTCATTAAAAACCTAGGTTTACTACCTACTCAGATCCTTACTCACCCTCCCTTAAATTTGGATTTAGCACCACATAACCCACCAAAAAAACCCAAGTTAATCTAACCAAGAAGGAGGAACCACTTCATATCCTAAAATCTAGGACCTTGCCACCTATTTCTACTTTGCCTTTAATTTTAGGACCACATCCTTCTTCCATCCTAGGACCTCATTCTTCCATTAAGAGAACATGTCTCCCAAAGATGACCCAATCCCTACCTCCTCTTCTAGTTATGACCCTACCTATTCTTTTCATGCCCTCTACCTCTAAAGCCTCCACTATGAAACATCCTAATTCTAACCCCTCTATTTTTAAATCACCCATTACTAAGCCTATTAATTCTAAAATTTCTACCTCCAAAAAACCAACTACCAAGAGTAATCTACCACCCAAAACTCATATCATTAATGCTACTCCTAAGAAGGCTTCAACTCCAAAAATCAAAGCCAAAACTCCCACATCCCTTCCACCTCTACCTGAGTCTTTCTCAACCATCCTATAGATATTATTACAAGTTTTTTTCTTGACTTTTCCTCCCATCAAAATATTTGACACCCATAGTCCTAAGCCATCCTAGTTTGATGACAATCTAACCTACTCATACCATGTAATGCTAGGCCATGATACAAATAAATGTAAATCTCTTTAAGTCCTAGTCCATCATCTATATGCTAATGATGACCTATTGTCAAAAGATTCACAAATCACCAAACAAAACCTACCTACTCTTACACTCTCATCCAAGAGTGAGGAGGAACTGAAGCAGTCCTCTAGCCAATCTCTTCCCTAGATCCATACCATCCACATGGCTACATGATGACAAGACCAAAAAAAGGATAAGGGAAAGGTGAAGGTGTCCATCCCATAGACATACCATTACTCTACCACCCAACCCCACAACCAAACCCAACCATCCACATCTTCTCCTAAGCCAAAGATATACATCTTGGATACCTCTCAATCCAACCCTTTCAAGTCAATCCAAAGAGTGGTTCTAAAAAAACTTCACCAAACATTGGTGAAGATGAGTTTATATAAACTAATCAATACATCACCCCATCATCATCAATAAATGATAAAATATTTCTAATATATAGAGGTCTAACCCAAATATCCACAACCTCTAGTAGTTTTTATTATATCCCTCTAACTTTTCACCATTTTTACCTTTAAATATTTAGAAATACCTTTTGTTCATCCCCAAGATCTGAATCCTCCTCTCTTCATTACCCCATACATCAACCAAACCTACATCAAAATGGTTCTAATTTATGGAGGGGATAATATCAATATTATCTCCTCCCATGAATATGACTAGATAAAAATACCATAGAATATTATGTTAGAAACCAAAATAGTACTTTGTTCCTTTAATGACACTATGGCAACAACTCTAAGAACTATCATCCTTCAGATTCATCTAGGGCCTTGCATGATTCCTAAGCTCTTTTACATAGTAGAAGGTGAGTTATAATATAATATTCTACTTGGACACCCTTATATCTATTTCATGAATTATGTACCCTCCACCTTATATTAGTGCATGAAACTCAAGAATGAAGGTCAAGTAGTTACCATACAAGTTAACCTAAGTCCTTTTACATCATGAAACATGATTTACCACCTAAATGGTGTTCTCCTCCTTCCCACCACTAGTCTTCATCAACCAATAATAATCCCACTTTTTATACCAACCAAGCCTCAACTAGCTCATTCATTCCTTCTACCTAAATCCCCATAGAGGACCCCTTAGAGTCCACATTATAATGTATTTCACTGAGGTAATATCACTTATTGGCTTTGGATGCCTTCCCTACTCCCCAAGAGTATGGTAACCTTAACCAAAACCCTAGTTATAACCCCAATACCAAAGCCACTATTTATTTTTGGCCTCTTAATCTCTAAAAAAAGCTTATCTATGGGGGACTTGATCAACCACTTGCTACTTCCTCAACCTCCTCTTCTCCTCGACCATTTGTCTCCAATTTATCCTACATAGATAAACCAAATTTCACAAAGACATACATACATAGGTGTGCTTAGAAGGGATTTCGTCTAGGACATTACAAGTATGGACCGCACGAGTTGCCTCCATAGAAGACTCAAAGTACTCATGAATGATTTAGTCTTAGTTTTACTCCACCTAAAAAACCAATAGAGTTGCCTCCCATTACCATCATTGATGAGGAAATCCCATCCTCACCATCCACTCCACCATCGACATATGAGGATTTCAACATCATCCCCCCTAATTTTTTTTTTCATCAACATGATCAACCTTGAACGCCTGACCTATCAAAAGGATGGGGAGACTATAACCATTCCTTTGACTCATCTTTAGATGGTATTAGGTGACTCTCCTACCATTAATATCATTTAGTGTCAAGATGATGATTATATTATTACCTATCTAGGTGTTAAATATTATTCTATCCATAGGTCCCTTCCTCTTAAAAATTTAACCATATTGAATGAATATACAATTTATATCAACTTAGGTACTCTAGATAGCTTTCACATTATCAAAATCAGCCAATCACTAAATTATGAGAAGCTTCAAGATTTCCCCTCCTTGTGAGATAATAGTATAACATTTTCTTGGTCTTATAGTGACATGCCAAGAATCGACCCTTCCATTTCCACCCATAAAATAGTCACCAACTATGATGCTAAGATAATTAGGTAAAAAATTCATTAGATGCACCCTCATATAGCCCTTAAAATCAAATAATATCTTCAACACCTCCTATCCATAAATTTCATTTAACCCATTGATTATCCCCAATGGGTCTCAAACATCATCCCTATCACCAAAGCTATAAGGGGGATTCACATTTATGTAGACTTTTTGACCTTAACCTTTCTTTCCCAAAGGATGACTTTCCCTTACCAAGCATTGATCAAATATTTTATCTTACAGATGACCATGAGATGTTATCTCTTATGGATAGATTCTCAAGTTATAATCAGATCTTAGTTTCCCCTAAAGATCAACACAAAACCATATTCATCACCCCCTAGGGAGATTTTTGCTATAAGGTCATGATTTCATGTTTGAAAAATGTTGGTGTAACCTACCTACATGATATGACTTACATCTTCCATGATGTTATTCATAAAATCATAGAAGACTATGTCGATGACCTTCTTGGGAAATCTAAATGTCTTCAAGATCAATTGTTCATTCTTAATAATATCTTTGAATGTCTCATCCATTACTATGTCTACCTTAACCCCAAGAAGTGTATTTTTGGGGTCTTTTCAAGAAAGTTACTTAGATTTATCATCTCCCTTCAATAAATTGAAGTCGATCCTACCAAAATCAGAGCAATCCTTGACATGCCTCCTCTCACCCATCTCAAGCAAATCCATAGCTTGTAGGGGAAGCTCCAATCCATTTGTCACTTTATCTCTCACCTTTATAACTGATGTCAACCTTTACACCACCTTCTAAAAAAAGGTGTATCTTTTAAGTGGAATAAAGATAGTGTAGTCATATAAAATGTTAAAATTACTAACTTGATTGTGGCTTGTGACACCAAACTCATAGGTCCTTCATGCTTGCTTTTATGACCCTCATAGCCATCTTTTCACTAATTCCTAGTGATCTATATCCTTCCAAACCTAATCTCAGCTTAGCTAGACTACTCTTTCATGAAAAATCCATCCCTCTAGGCCCCATTAGTTAAAGACAATAGAGCCTAACTTGGACTATAGTGTTGGTGCCACTAGTGTCCTATTTTAGCACTCCTATCCAAGTACATTTTTAGCCCTAATGGTCAATTCATTTTGGTTCCTCATCCTTATCCTTATCTACTTAATGTGATCATATTCAACCCATGATCAATAGATCCCTATTAAATGCCATTCAAATATCATTTGGAAAGGGTTGGTAATTATCACTAGGCAAGTAAGACTACTCAGGTAGTCTTCCCTATTCTCTACATACAACCAACCAATACAATTATAAGCTTATCCAAATCCTTACACCAGTCCTTAACCACCTCAATAACATCCAATTTCACACTATTTCACAAATCACATCAAGTGAGAGAACTAAAAATGGATTGATCCCTCTTCAGAGTATTGGTATGTAGGTAGTGTGCCTACACAAGGGGTGTGGATCCATGTTCAGGGCATCTTACACACACTAACCCTGCCTCTTCCTTAAATTTTGTTAAATAATGATGTAGTCTAGGGTTTGAAGGCTAAATCAGCTCTATAGGTAGATCCATAGACATCCAACAATTGAAACTTCATAGGTAGGGTCACACAAACATAATGAATAAAACCTAGAAAGCTCATGTCTCTTAGACAATATCATTAAAATTATACTATAACACTAGTGCCACTAGTGTCTTATTTTAGTGCTCCTATACAATCATAAAATGAAGGTTATATCCTAATTTGTGATAGTGTCCTAGTCGTGCATAGTCAATTTTAGACTATGTCTCAGTTGTCTCAATTAGTTTCTAGCTAAGTCTTATTTTCTATTCCTTATTACTACTTTTAGAAATATTCAAATTACACAAATTAATAGCTTAATTATTTTATATTTATTTACCAATTTTACTACTTAGACACATTAACTAAATTAGGAATAAGACTCTAATATTCCAAAAAAAAAATTAAATCATTTGGTGAACTTGACTTACTTTATTTGTGCATAAAAACCCTAGAAACCTTAGGGTAAATTTCCTAATTATTTTTCCTATATTTTTTTAATATTTTACCTGATAATGAAATCATAAATTAGCATTAAATTTTAAAATTTCATAATAATTTTAAAATAATTTTATTTAAAACCCTAGTTGCCCATACTAGGTCTTAATATTTTCCTAGTAATTTTCTAATAATTTTTTGATTTTTTACTAGCATATTAAAATAATAAATTCACCATAAAAATCAAAATTCAATAGTAATTTAAAAATATATATTTTTCAAAACCCTATTTTCATGTACTAGGTCTTTTCAAATCACCAATTTTCCAATAAATTCATGATTTATTACTTGCATATTTCACTCAAAAATTCACTTTAAATTTCAAAATTTCATAGTAACTTTCAAAATAATCCTTCAAACCCTCGTTGAATATTCTAGGTTCCATTACTTCTTGAGGTATCACCTTACATCTAAAATTAGAATTAAAAAATGGATCTCACTTATTTACAAATTTTTATTACATTTCTTTCAAATAATAAGGAGACCATAGTTGGTCCTATAATGTACATGAATTATGAAGTTCATCATATGTTAATATAAAACTTCATTCTTTGCATTTCATGCTTATTTTTCATAATATGGGATGATGTTAAAAAATGTATTATTAAACATGTTAAAATATTGTTTGCATCACCTCTCTTGGAGCCTTTATCCCATGCCCAGTCATGTTGCATGGTCCATTTTATTCTTCTCCAGGTCATTACCCATCTTTATAGAGCCTAGTTGACACCCTTTTTCCCTCTGTCACCTTGACCTATCGATTATATTCACTCTCCTCCTATAGCTACTATTAGTCCTAAACATATTGTAGATAATATAGTTAGATTTGTAACTCAATGTGCCTCCATGCCTCCTCCACCTAGTCAAGAGCCCCATCACCTTCCTATTCCTTATCGCAAGCCCAACCCACCTACATAAGCAGTCCACACAAGGCTTATGATATTATTTATTAGTTGAGAAACACTCTAGCTATGATTTCCATGTTAGAGCTGCTTTAAAAAGCTAATATATTCAAGGATATTCTTTATTAGACACTCACTCAAAATTATATGCCCATTAATTTAGAGCCTTCTTATTTTGCATTAGTGGTTAAAATTTTAAAAACCCTATAAGATTTAATTTTTTTTTATTGTGAGGACATGCAATCTCATATAGTTATTGATCAAAATTTACCACTATTTATACAAGCTCAAGTCAAAACCAACATAGTTAAAAGAATCCTAGTTGATAGTGGGTCCAAACTTAATATATAAAATATTGCATACTTACAAACTTTGGGAATAGATATGGCATCCATGTAAAAATCACATTAAAATATTAGAGGGTTTGATGATATACCATGATAAACATTGGGTACCATTGTTTTAGATATCGTGGTATGACCCAAAACTCTCTCTACATAGTTCTAGGTCATGTCAGGTCCTCTTCATTATAATATTTTACTTAGATAACCTTGGATACATGATATGGGGGTAGTTCCTTCTATTCTTCATCAATGTGTTAAGTTTTTCCATGAAGGATACCTATACACATGCCTAATATACAACCAACAATATAAATATTATCAAACTATAGAGTCATCTTTGACTATTTCACTAGATGAGACACCTTGTATCATAGTTTAGTCACCACCTCATTGTATTTCTCTTAATCAGATACATACATATAAAATAGGAGAGACTAACACATCTCATACTTCACTTATAGTTATGTCCTTAGCTCAAGGTATTCTACTAGTCATATCAACTTTAGCCATTCCAGCTACTCCATCAGTCATAGTTCTTACACCTATTACAATTACATAATCACCAATAACAACTCTAGTGGTACCAATGAATTCTACCATTACAATTAATCCATCAGTTATAGATACTTTTTCAGCTTTACCATCTTCTACTACTATAGTTGTTGAGAGTCCCATATCACAGTTACTCCTTGTGGTAAATTTTAAGTTACCATATGTATATGATGTTGATATAGATTCCCAACCTTCTTCATATGATGATATGACACCCACACTCATTGATGATTATTTGTGTGGATTGAGGTTTACACTAGTCAGCCTAGGAGAGTATCAAGATGACTCTAGATCTCTCATTACACATCCTATATCACTCTTAGCATCTCTCACTACAATCTCAAGATATACAAATCACTTGGCATATATAGTTTACATGGTTACATATATGGATATAGAGCCAATCATTTAGATTTTGGTAGGTAATACATATCAGTAACCATATATTATGCTATAGATATTAATTGATCATGGATTAATCACATTACCTAAAGTGCAACATAGATCTATTAGCAAATTAGCACAATTTTGTCTTTTTGACATGATTACAGGCCATGAAACAAAATCATGTAAAACATTATAGTAGAGATTGGATAAACTATAAGTTCAAGGTACTATTTATATTATAACACCACTAATAATAGCTTCAACACTTCTACCAAAGTAATCTATGACCAGAGCTAAATTTCCCAAAGGAGAATCAAAATCTCCAACATCAAAACAATGTTTAGTTCCCCTTCGATAGGATGACACTATGTACATAGAATATATAGCATATAATGATACTTATGATGATGATCTTGAGGTATTTGATGATGGTCATGATCCCTTCCTTCATCTTCATCCCTAGTGAGCTCCATCCTTGGAGCCTTTACCCCATCTAGCCTAGTCTCTTATGTCATTATGTACATATTGCTCTTCTCAAATGCTTTTACATAGTCTCCTTATGGTTGATTGTATATAACTTCCTTTAATTTGATTGTACATAATTTCTTTTGTTTACCTATATAAATTATCCTCATGATTGATCATATATAGTTCCTTTTCAATTTCTTGTACATAGTCTCTTTGCAATTAACTATACATAACTCAAATCTTAAAAATTCAAAAACATTAAAATTTATCAACAATTAAAGGAAAATTCAAACATTGAAAAATATAAAAACATGCAAATAATCCAAAAAAACCAAAAATATTTTGATTGTATGGATCATCCATGCTTTACATTTCTACTATCATGCTAGACTTACATATTCTATTATATGCTATTGTTGTCAATTTATCTACTTTATCATGCTTCACTTGATCTTATTTGAGTGTGTGCAGTGAAATCTAGGTCTTTGATTGCTTCACTCTACCCATTGAGGGGGCATCCCACTTTTACATTCAAGCCACACATTGATATATCTTCCCCCTGAGGGCATATTCTACATGAATACACCATCCAGGTTATGTCATTCCTACACCACACACTCTAGTTATCATGTTGATGTAAATTATTTAATAGCTTACATAGATTACTCTATCAACACTCACTAGTAATAACACTTGTGTCTTTCTTATCATATACCTAGTCTTGTACTACATGTCTTGCGTACTTTCACTTCTTGCTTTGATTAGTTAGATTTGATTATATTTCTAGTATTTACATACTTTCCTTTCTTACTTTTCATAGCTATATGTGATTGCATTTATCAATTCCTATTTGTCTCCTATATGTTCCTTATAACATTTGCCAATGCCCTTTGCTTCTATTCATGTGTGTGCCTTAGGACATTTTCCAATGTCCTTTGCCTATACTATTCTATGTCATAGTGGATTTCATGCCAGCCTTACTTGTTTCAATTATATGTGTATATGGCATTTAAACATGCCTTTTATGCTTGCTTTCCTATTTGAGTGGCATGTGCCCATGTCCCTTGTTTACTTGGCCCCTTGGCCATTCTTGTTTGATTCTTGATTCTTTCCTTGTATGCTTGTTTCTAGATTGTTTATCAAATTTTTGTAGTTCCATAATCTACATCATGCATTATCTTACTTTTTTAGATGTCATGATGGACATCATGCTCTATTCCTCCTTTCTAAATAATAACTAACAAATAGCAAAACTTATATTTCTAATTCAATACATTGCACATGTTATTATATTATTATATCTATTTAGGCATACCCCTGTTGATTTAATAATATGTCATTACAAACCATGCTTTATCTTGAGATATCTTATCGATAACCATTTGTTATATCATGTATCTTTACAACATAACAAACTTTCAGGGATCTTTATTTTGAGTGTAGTCATTGCAGGGTCTTCATTCTACCCTCAAAAGAGGGGTCAATAAATAGGGGTTTTATCATAGAGATCATAGTTCATAATAGTCAAAAATATAGCTTCTAGAATAACCAAACATCAAACCAAATAGAATAGACCAAGTAGATAATGAAAATGTTATAAAAATACTTATATTTATCCTAATACAATAGCATCAAGGTTGGACTATAGTATCAATGCCACTAATGTCCATTTTCAGTGCTCCTATCCAAACAATAGAAAAACTAGACTTTTTAAAAGCAAGTAGAAAAGTATGTTCAGCTATAGTTTTGCATAGTTAAACCAGTTTAGAATTATTAGTTTTTAATACAATTTTGCTCATTATATATATATATATATATAGGGGGCATCATGCATGGCATAATGGCTCTCACATTACATTTTAGATATGGTAGTTGGTATTATTTCTAGATCATAATCCATGTTTCAGACACTAGTGATTAGGGGTAATGTGTGTGGCACATTTGTTTTCTTTTTCTTTATGAGTTCAATATTACCCAAGCATTCTCAAAAATTATGTGCTTTACTCTATCTATAGGTGGTTGGAATAATTTTGGAGTGGCTTTCATACAAGCTTAACCTCCACATTTCAGAATGGCTTTCATATAAGCTTAGTGCCTAGTTTCAAAGAGGCTTTCATACAAGCCTAATCCCCATCTTTCAGAGTGGCTAAAAGTGTCCTAGATTTTATCATGCATTTAGATATCCACACCAACATTATAATATTATAGAACATTCATGGGATTTATGATCCATCTCATATGACACACATTTCATATCGGTATCAGTTTATAGCTTCACTTCATGAGGAAATGATGGAGCCAAAGGAATAGATAGAATTTGTATGCTTGAGCCACCTATTTATATGGATTAGAAACATAATCCAAAAATTTATCAACACACGTATGACCACCTAGATTAACTTAGTGGGTGATTATGGAGTCATAAGGGCCAACCTTTGTATTCTTGAGCCACTGCCAGGGAATTGAGTACTCAACTCCATTTGTAATATTACTCTTGGTACAACATCATCTTGTATTAATCAAAATCACTCAACATCATAATAGGTTATGTATTGGTTTTCATACCTTGTGAGGTGTATTAATTCTTTTCTCTTCCTCTCTCTCTTACCTAGCTTTATATGTTCTTATTTTAGATATAGTGTATCTAGTAAGAATTGATATACTCTTTATTTTCTCTTGAAAATTTACACTTCACAATGTGCTCTCCCTATTCACACTCAACATCACATAGAATCATAAACTTCCCTCATAAAGGTAAGTTTAGGTATGCTTTATATTTTTCCTTTATCCTATTATTTCACTTTGCTACATCACTAGAATAAAGGGGGGAATAAGTGTAGTCATATAAAATGTGTAACTTGAGTGTGGATTATGATACCCAACCCATAGGTCCCTCTTTATTTCTTTCATGATCCTTATCATCATCTTATCACTAATTCCTAGTCATCTATAGCCTTCTAGACCTAATCACAGCTCAACCAGACTACTCTTTCCATGACAAATCCATCCCCCTAGGCCATGTTAATTAAGGAAAATAGCACCTAACTTGAACTAAAACATCAGTACCACTAGTGTCTTATTTTATCACTCTTGACCAAGTTAATTTTTATCCCCAATGGTTAGTTCCTTCTAGTTCTTCATCCTTCTCCTTATTATCCTAATGTGAGTATATTCAACCCATGATCAATATATCCATATAAAAGCTCATTCAAAGATCATTTGGGAAGGGTTGTAAATTATCACTAAGTAAGCAAGAATACAAGAAAGGATACTTAGTAAATCTTCCCTAATCTCTACATATAACCATATAATACACTTATAATCTTATCCAAATCCTTACACTAGTCCTTAGCTACCTCAAGCACATCCATTTTAATATTTTGCATCTCCATACACACTATTGCATAACATACATCAAGTGGGAGAACTAAATATGGCTTGATTCTTCTTCAGAGTATTGGTATGTAGGTATTGTGTCCACATAAGGGGTTTGGATCCATGTTCATTTCATCTTATACAAACTAACCCCCCCTCTTCTTAAAAGTTTAACAAAGAATGATAGAGTCTAGGGTTTGAAGGCTAAATTAGATCTATAGGGAGTTCTATAGACATCCAATATTTGAAACTTCATAGGTAGGGTCACATAGACATAGTGAATAAAACCCAAAAATCTCAAGTACTTTAGATAATATTCGAAGAAGTGGACTATAGTGCTGGTGCCACTAGTGTCTTATTTCAGTGCTCTTATCCAATCATAAAATAAATGTCAGATCTTGCTTTATGATAGTATCTCAATCTTTCACATTAAATTTTAAACTTTATCTCAATCATCTCAATTATTTTTTAGTTAATTATTATTGTATATCCCTTATTACTATTTTTATAAATATTCAAATTACAGTCAAATTACATAAATCCATAGCTTAATTATTGCATATTTATTTAATGATTTTACTACTCAAACCCTTTAACTAAATTAGGACCAAGACTTTAATATTCCCAAAAAATTGTTAAATTAGACTATCAAAGAAATTTTGATTCATTTAAAGAGTACCTTCTCTCTCCACCCATCCTTATTCCTCCTAAGGAGGATTAACATTTTTACCTTTATATTTGTGCTACCAACCACTCCTTAGGGGCAATGTTGATCCATTGTGATGAGTAGCATAAAGACAAAACCATATAATACATTAGTTGTATGATTATAAAGTATGAGACATGGTATACCCATAACAAAAAACCTTACCTCACTCCATTCTTCACAACTACAAAACTTTGTCACTACCTTCTCAACCACAAGACCTATGTCATAACCAATACTGACCCACTCAAGTATATGCACTCTAATCCATACCAAAACTAATGTATGACCAAGTAGCTCATGATTTTAATTGAGTTTGACCTTGAGTTCCTCTAATATAAATCAATAAAAGGGAATGCCATCACTGACCAATTAGCGAAACCACACTTATCAAATAACTAACTACCTTCCTTAGAGTTTCCCAATGAGTTAATTTCCACCCTTTCTCAAGAAGACATCACCTATCAGATGACCATGTTATTCAATGGATCAAAATGTCAATAGAGATGGTATCATACTCATTACCCTTAACACTGAGCCATTTCCTTTATCCTTCAAACTTGACTTTGAGTGTACCAATAATATGGCTACATACAAAGCCCTAGCGATAGATCTCCAAACCACTTTAACCTTAGGAGTCAAGATGATTACTATTTTTGGTGACTTCCAAATCATGGTCAACAAAATAAATGGGTCTTATCAATGCAATAATGATGTTGTGTAATAGTAAAAACAACTAGCTGATGTACTCTTAGCATCATTTGAATACTATCACATCAAAGCCACTCTATAATATATGAACAAGTTTGATGATACGATGGCTTCTCTCACTTCCCAAATCTTGTCTACACCTACTGAATCTAAGATATTTGTCATTATCCATCATCTTACCTAGCCTTATTATGTAAAATTAGACTCTCTAACCATATTTAATGTGGAGGATACCCAACCTAACCTTTGGTGTAAGTAGATCTTTGACTATCTCAACCTTGCCATCATCCCTTCCAATCATTCTCAAAATGGATAAAGAGCATTCATTTAGGGTACCTCTCATTACACCATATTAGGAGGAATCCTTTACAATCATGATTTTGATGGCCTTCTTTTCCACTACCTATGTAGCCATGAAATCTATCATGCTATCAAGGAAACACATGATGGGATATGTGGGGGACACTTTAGTGGACTAGCCATTGCTAAATGCATCCTTTGTCTTGGCAATTATTAACCCACCATTAATGAATATTGTTTTGTTTATGCAAATAGTGTGTTAAATATCAATAACATGCTAATTTACATTGCATGCCTAGCCATAGTCTCCAAGTATCCAAAGATTTATAGCCTTTCTCATAATGGCGTCAGGATCTTATTGGTGAAATTAACCCCCATTCTTCGTAGTGACAACATTATATCATCACTACAATAGAATATTTCACCAAATGGGTTGAGGCTATTCCTCTTATCTCAACCAAACCTAAAAAGATTGCCAATTTTACCAACCATCACATTATCTATCATTTTGGTGTTCCTCATAAAATAATCATCAGTAATATAAAATCTTTTAAGAACAAACAAGTCTAAGGTCATTTGTACACATTCGATATCAAGTTAAGCTTCTCATTGCCTTATCATCCACAAGCTAATGGACATGCTAAAGCTTATAAAAAAACCCTCGACAACATGTTAAATAAATTGGTTAATGCATTTGGTCAAGATTATAATTTACACATCCCCTTCACCTTAAGGGCATATCATACTATCATTTGAAACCCTAAGGGTGCTACCCCTTTCTCTCTTGTGTTTCGATTAGAGGTTATCTGACCTCTCATATTATGAATTCCCTCTCTTTAAATACCTATGCAAGATCTCATTTTTTAGGGTGCTTATAATCAAGAACATTAAGCCCAACTTGAGCTACTTGATAAATTTCATTTATCCACACTTACCCATCTTTGTGTCTATCAAGAATGATTATAACAAACACCTGAAAGTGAAATAATTTACTATCATAGATATCATTTTAAAATAAAATAAAAATGTAACTAATATGGAGAAAAGATAGTGGGGAAAGTTTTATTTCAATTGGATTGGACCTTATATCACAATTAAAAAATATGGATTAGGCACTTACCGATTGTCCCCTCTTGAATGAAAACTAGAAATAGAGCCCTTCAATGCTTCCCATCTATGTCTTTTCTTTTGTTGAAAAAGATCAAATTTCCTTTTGTCTAACTTAAGACCATCCCTTGTTTTCACCAAAATTAATCTCCTTATTCTAAGGACAACTAATTATAGCCATAATCATGTTATTAAATCATCATTTTTATAGCCTTAATCCTAAAATATGGGTACCATGACTCTATACATGGCATGACTCTCATGGTGATTTGTATCCCTTTATAAGATGAATTCCCATGATCATTCTTACTTAAACCTCTTTTACCCATAATCAACCTTCTTGTGCTCTAGTTCTACCTTCATAAAGGTTAACCTTTTAAGCCTATATAAGTAAATCCATGTCAATAGCAAAAAAATAAAATAAATAAATAATAACACAAGCAAAAAATAATTATTCTATGGGTCATTTTAAGCATTCACAAATGGCTCCTATAAAAGACAACTACCAGAATCAATTAAAATTATTCAAATGTAAGGTAGATTGTTCTCTTGAAGGAAATTTATCAAAAGACTTAAACAAATCTCACAAACTTAGACCACTCCCTTGAAGGATGGTTGAGTAAAGTATTTGTCAAACTATAGCAATTCTTAGGAATCTTCTCACATTGATCAGCATCTAAATCAAAAGACCTATTGTCAAAATCAGACAAATCCATAATAATTTTGGGAGTTGTAATCAATTTTCATAGGTAGACTTATTGCATCAATCAATCTACACCTCATATGACATGGTCTTGTTTATACTTGCTCTTTGTTCACCTGTAAAAGAGGCATGCTCATCTCATAATAAGGTTCCATTTTCATCCATCTCCCCTTTATACCCTCTATAAACAAGGTATTTTTGAGCTCACTTGACATTATGTGATCAATAAATGGTTTAACTAAATAACAAATGCTAATGCAAAGCATTCGAAGGACTTATGTTCATAGGCTGATCTGACTTCAATTTGTTTTATTACTTGATAAATAATAATCATCATACCTTCTTCCTATTATCTCATACTCACTTTTCGATGAAATTAATTACAAACAATTAACTTCTAATTATGTGTTTTATTTAGTGGTTGCCTTATTACCTTCTTCATTTAAGTGTTATTAATCATAAGAATAGTTTAATAAATTAACCATCTCATACATCAAGCATCATCTAAATATCCCATCACATCACTAATCATAATAAATTTATCATATCTATAACTATTTAATCATACATAAAAAATGAATGAGTCACCCACATATGTTACCCACCACATGTCTAATCTAGATAAGGAAGCATGGACTCGTTAATTTAAAATATGAGCATCATCATCAATACCCATAACCATAATCATATCAACATATTAACATCATGAACATCTTCACATCATGAATATAAAAAACATCCATCAAATATCAAACATCAATGTGAGCATAAACTAAATAACCACATCATCACGTGCCTACAAAGTAAAGAAACATAACTCATTAACCTAAAAATATCCCCATTTATAATGAGTCATACAACCATAAGAATCATAACATCATTATAGAACACCATATACATAACCAATGACATCAACTAATAATAATAAATATATCATCATCATCACATCATATATCAACAAGTCATCCATGCATGCCATTCATCACATGCCTAACTAGGTGAGTAAAACATAAACAATAACATGCTAATCATAAGCAACATCATGGTCATAAAAATAATGACATATATAACCACATACAAAATACATATCCCATCACATCATATAATCATAAACCATCTATCAATTCATTAAATCATTGATCATAAATCAATGAATCATCACACATGCCTATCGGAGAGCATAGATTCATACAAAAATGTTAAATCATAGGAAAACATCACAACATCATGAATATAAATTCAATAACCACATCCATAAGCCATATCCACAACCATAACCACATCATGAGCTCATAATTGATATCACACACACACACACACACACACACACACACACACACACACACACACACACACACACACACACACACACACACACACACACACACAAACACACACACACACACAAAATAAATAAATAAATTAAATAATAATAATAATAATAATAACAATAATAATAATAATGTTCAAATCTCTCAAAAACATGTATATCTCACTACATCATCTTACAAGATGATATAAAAATCATATAAAACATATAAAACAAGGTCTTATATGAGTCTAATACCCTAGATCACCACTACCTATGGGAGCTTCCCACCTCCTAAACCTACATGTCCACTTGCAAAGGCAACATAATGACTCGGTGTCACACTACTATCCCATCTAGTGATCCCTACTATATACTCACCCCATGTGGGCTCATCTAAAATATGTTTAAACACCAAGGACTCATAGTAGCCCATCTCCTTAATTATAACTACATATCTCACCCTGGAGATAGTCTCTAATGGTCCTTTAGGTGTTGGCACTCACCCTCCTACCTATCTAAGAGAATTTATCTCCTATATAACCATGGATAACTAAGCTCTAGGTTGATCTCTCTCCCTAGTAAGTGTGGTCACATAAAACCTGTGCCACATCCCTCTCCTGGGTCACTGATGCTAAAGCCACGTATGTTGTGGCTAGTGCCCCTCTCACTTATTCTCTCTCTACAATCAATGTTTATATATCAGGGGCATCCACCTCTATTTGATCCCCACACCCACCTCTATGTCCACATCCATATTCTATTGGCCATCATCTCCTCTAAACACTAACACATCATAGTGTGTTTAGAACCATGTAAGTTACTCTTATGTGACCCCTAAATCATCAATCTTTTGTCTTGCTAATAGCTCCTCCTAAATAAATCAAACCCCTCTAGCTATGGATCAAGTAATGGAAACTCTACATCCTCCCTCTAGTATTTCAATAAAGCACTAGGGATATCTAGGACTAACTCAAATTACCTCCTCACCCTATCAAAAGGGATCAACTTAGTCTCTAAATTTCATCTACCCTCAATCCACCTATAACTCTACAATGATGAGTTCTAACTCAAAGACCTACCCATGCCATAAATTTAACATATAGTTTTTAGATGACATCACCCTTAAATAGTGCATCCAACCTATCTCAATACTATTCTAAGTCTCGTGTGCCTCCCACTAGTCTAGTGAGTGCATGATCATGCATCCATCACATAAACCTAACTTTGTAGTCTATTTAAATAAGTCCATGCCATGTCAACCCATATGGGCTAAACACCCTAATGTGCTCATATGCATTATAGTGTAGCATGAACCCGATGTTGATACCATACCTCTTGTATGATCTATAGCCATAGAGCTCTCAATATATTTGTACTAGTAGGATAGGTTCCCAAGCATACATTGTTCACTCCATCATCATGCCTAAAATAACTTCTAGCAACATTGAAGGAAAATCACCACTACTCGAGTTTAGAAGTGTGTAAAAAATCATGACCATCATCATCATCATCACCATCATCATCATCATCATCATCATGACACATCTCACTCCCTTATCGTTGTGATATAAGGGTACATGATGGAGGCTTCCTACATGCCACCTCACATGCACAAAGTCCTCCCCATACAACACATCCATGAGTTCATCTCACTCCTCACCACTAATATGCTCTATCAACTCACCTTGTATAGGTAGCCTCATGATTCAATAAATGTCCTCTGATAAGATCATCATCTCTCTATTAGGTAGTAAAAATGTGTTAGTGGTTATGTCCCATTTCCTGGTGAGGGCCACCAATATAGATGCATCTCTAAGCACATGTTGATAATATCAAATACCTCCCAAGCCCACTACTATCAAGTGATCCTACTCCTAGTCTATGAATGCTCAACAAAAATCATCTAGGAGATGTATCACTTTATCTTACACCTAAAACTACTCCCTCTTTAGAAGGTTAGATGCATTCCTTAGTCTACTTTACCTATCAAACATACTTCCCTATGCCTACCCTTTCCTTTCACCTCATCAACATATACCCTTACACTTCACCTTGTCTACATACCACCTTACCTAATTTTTCATTCACCCATCCTTACCCTTCACCCATCCTCCTAATATACTTTCAACTTATCCTAAAATATCTTTGATTGAGTATCAACCATCTATCATTCCTTGTAGAACTATCATAGATCACCACTTGACTATTGATGGTTTGGTGGTAAACTATTGGTGATCTTCACATTGACCATTTTTATGATCACCCATCAACCATTAATAGTCACTGATCAACTGCTGATGGTTTATAATGACCATCAATGGTCACTATATTATGACCTTTTATGACATACCAAGCCCTAGGGCTTCCCTAAACTACCTAAAACATCCTCCAAAACTTCAAATTTTAACCTAATCTTATAATAAATATCACCTACACTAGTTACCACCCTATCACTACCCACCCCATACCTAATACTATACCTAAATCTCATATACCCCTTTCTTTCAATCCACTTACCCCACCCACCCATTAAAAACTATACAAACCATAAATTTAATTACACCACTAACATTATTCTATGACTGTCGTCATGGTGGCACTCTCACAATTGCCATTGCTTGGCCTCATACTCTCCCTCAACCTATTTTAATATTCATTAGATCTCATCTACTATGGCCTACGTTGGTCAAACCTCTGACTCACCACTCAACTTCTTGTCAAACACACAAATCAATCTCTCACTCATCTAATCATAAAATCTAAGGCATCACCACGCAAGCAAAGATAAGTGTCATACGTCAATTTACAAATGAAGAATAAAAATATTCATTTTAATATTAACCATCACCCTTTTAAATTTCTATAGACATCGATGGTTAACCATATTACAAATTTTTTCATCATAACTACACTTTTCACCAACTCTTTACCATAACAACATTTACATTAACCACACCACCCAAATTTTGTCATTTTGGCCCAACTTTTGCACATTTTGCAATGAACTTGACTTATTCATTTTGACCATAATGAATACCTTTCCATGTTTAATAACTTTAAATTTCACTAAGTTGTCATATCAGCCATTTTGGTACCTTTGGGCATGACCTTTTATGGTCCTGATACCTATAACCTTTTTTTGTCTTTTCAGGATCACTTCCTACCTTAGATACCTAAGAATGCATTGACCTTGCCTATAATACTTGAGTTTAAGAGTGCACCCATAACCACCACACCTAAATTTGGTCACTTGGTCCACTTGTCACTTGTGTTTAATTCCAACCATGTTTTAGTACTACCTCACCTATGGCATCCTAGTCTCTGCATGATATGTGATATCACATTTAGTCATATTTTTTGTGCATGTTTGTGCTTAATTACCCAACCTTTCACCAATTTTTTCACCCACTTAATTTATTTTCAAACTTAACATCAACTCTATTTCACCTCATCAATTCTTAGTTTGAGGGGGAACACATCATCCCATGCTCAAGACATCTAACCTTATACTACCCTTTCATTATTTATTATGAAATTCAAAGATACAAATTTCATAAAAAAAAGGGGTAAAATGTAAACACTAGAAAACTTCAAACTATAGTTATATATGTCATGTTGACCTTAAATCACCACTGGACCCCTTTTGGATCATTTCCTAACCATTTACCCTACCAGTCTTTAGTGGAAATGTCTAACTTTAGCCGTTTGTGACTATGTCCTTAACCATTAATGGTCAAACCTTAACAATTGATAGTAAACTTCAACCATTTATGGTTTTCCCTTAACCACCTCAAGGGTTAACTAGAACCAGAACTCTAGCTTATTTTTCTATTAATATATGTTTTATATATTGTTTTGCATAATTGACACATGTTGAGATTAAAATTAGATACTTGTTAGACACTTTGTTGAAACTTATTGTTTCACCACTCCCTTCCCTCTATATTAATAGAGGAAGAGGAGGTGAAATATCATCAACAATCATTATAAAAACTTCTTATGCAAAAGAATAGATCTTCTTGTATAGGTATTCTTTTAGCTTATAAAAGCTAGGATAGAGGTCAAAAGTGCTATTGGAACTTATTAATAAATAACCAAGGTACTATCACTCTACTATAATTACATCAAAATCCAAACCAAGCTTTTGGCCATCCATAACATTCTTAAGATCAATAATAATAAAGATAAGTATTTGTTCATTATCAAGATCCATCAATTAGTTTCTATGTGTCATTCCTTGTGTCACTTTTCCTCTACCTCATAACTAGTATCCCATATAAATTTACCTTCCATAACCCTCTTATAACCTTCCTAGCCAAACTTATTTTCCTAAACTAGATCTTACATTAATTGTCGATGGTTTCCTAATCACTGATGGTTTGACCTGAACCAATAATGGTTTACTAACAATCAATGGTTTCCCAACCGATGATGGTATTATCTAAACCATCAGTGGTATCTATCTATCATTTTTAATATCAAGATTATTTCACCTATTAGACCCTGATGAAATACCATTTCTTGAGTTATCTTACCACAGAGGATCACTCAACCTTCTGAAGCATGTCTAATTTATTTAACATTTATATCTAATCATTTATTGTTATAATTAGTCAAAATTACTTATTTCTTCTCAATCACTTCTTGTATTTGATTTTAGTATCTTAGATTATTTATGTAAGTATTTGATCTATAATTTTTAGAAATTAGTTGTTTAAAATTGTGGATTGATAGCCTCTAAGGAAGATTGTGATGCTTATATCTAGCTCATGCAAGGTAATCCATCCTAATATCTAATTAATCAACCATTTTATTTAGTGCTTTATTATCTATAGGTCATTACTCCCTAGACAAAGTCGAGTATTTACAACTATCTAGATCAACATGTGCACAACACATCATGTTCTACCAACCTCACCTTTCTTTCAAGTTTTACAACTTTCTTTATAAAGAAAATAAGAAAAATTTATGTGAAATACATGTACTTCCAATATCTACTTGTGCATCATTTAATAAGTTAGGTATAATTACTTATTCATGTTAAATAAATAAAAATTATTGTTTGGCATTTTAATTTCTATATATATCATATTTCCATAATTTAGTACTATGTAGGAATATATTATGAATCTTAATTATTTAATTGACCTACTTTTAGAAT
This sequence comes from Torreya grandis, assembly GCA_037957365.1. NCBI lineage: Eukaryota > Viridiplantae > Streptophyta > Pinopsida > Cupressales > Taxaceae > Torreya > Torreya grandis. The sequence continues at coordinate 20,603 of JARHVA010006676.1, read as the reverse complement.
AGTTTTCTCCTTAGTTGATTAGGATATTTTATTTTACCATTATTTTCAAAAATGGTTTAAAAAACATCAAATATATCCATTGGAAATAACTAATAGTTCAAAATCAATGTGACATATGAAGATCATATAATCAAATGAAGCACATATCAATAAATTGTAATAATTCTTGTCATCCATATAAATTAACTTTAATGAAATTTCCATATATAAATATAACCAAAGTACATGTTACATAATCATATAATCATTCATGTGAATAATTTCATGAAATAACTTATCAAAATTTAGGATACAAAAGAGTATCCAAAATTAGCACTCCATACCTCAAAACATCCTAATGTAATGTCTCTTATATTTAACAAAATATAAATCATGATGTAACTAGTTAGATATATATAATTGGCATCCCATGCCTCTAATATACAATCATAGTGTCCTAAATACATTATTAAAATGTGAAATAAAATGAGTTGGGTCTCAAACTACTTATAAGACATTATTTTTCTCACATTTTCCATATTTCTTATGTAAGTGGCAAGGTTATTCTAGAAAATCATAAAACTTGAAAGCATGTAAAAACATAAAAATCAAATATTTATTTTAATTTATATTTATTGACTACATAATTACAAGTTGATACAAATCATACTTATTCAACTATGTTATTCATTTTTTTTGTTTTTTTATATGTGTGTGTATGTTTGACATGTGCTTCTGATGACATTGTTTGAGTGCATGAGATGAAAGATATACATTTTCAATATGATCATGGACTTACATAATTTATTTGCTTATATTACACATAAACATAGGGACACTCTAATGTTTGTGGAATGCCTATATTTGGGGCATAATTTCATTATATCATAGGTTCTATCCTTCCTAATTTCCATCTATTATATACATCTAATTACATTGATTATACATATCTTGATATTTATAACATCTTACATGTTATGTTACAAAGATAGAGGCATTATATTTCTAGATATTTACATTAAATATTCTCTTGTGTTTCATATGATTGCTCAATTTATTGCATGCCCATATTTGTAATTATGTGTTCTTGTGTTTGTTTATATTCATGTCTTGTCTTGTTCACCAAGGATCCTATAGTCATAAAATCATGTTGTTTCCATGCAATTATGCATTTGTTTTGTGTTTACATTGACTCTACTATTAGTAACATGATTGTGTGTGGGATTCATTTATATATTTATCCATTCTATGGTCATAGTATTATATTGGGGCATTCCATTTTCCCTCTTATTATTGATATTATCACCTATATATTTCCATTTTTGTAAACACAATAACCTTATACATTACCATCTATTATAGATATTTATCATTCAAAAAATTTACTACCTCAACATTTTCATTAGGGGCTTGATACTCATGCATTCATAATGAGTTTTCATTGATTATATACCATGTTATTAAAGACACCATATTATTACACTAGTTTATACCTACATTACTTATTACCATTGTGGGAATCATCATTTATCCTATGTTACTTATACAAATCTTATTTTTACCATGTGATTATTAATCCCACATTGATGATATTAGGATAACATTACATGGCCATTGACCTTCCTACATAATATCAAATTATGGTTATCATACTTGATAAATTTATTATTATATCTTATCCATACTGGGGGGAATATCCTTTATCCATATATTATTGACCCTATGATGTATGAATGGCCATGGGGGGGGGGGGGGAGGGGGGTGGTCAGGCGGGGGTGTGTGGGGGTTATACCCACACATTCCAAAATATTTTAATCCATATTTTATGCATATGAAACTTACTCCATAAATTTTTATATTGATATTAAATTTATTATATCAAAATGTAATATTGTCCTCCTTACACATAGACACACTTGGATTTATATATACACTTGAGACATGTATTTCTATATCTTTTCTATATTTGGACATTATACTATAATAACTCATATATTTAGCTTGGTTCACCAAGTACTATCAAAGAATTCCAATTTACCTTATTCCTAATATTTTCACCATAATATGGGTTAAATCCTAATTCTCCCATGATTCATATATTACTATTGAGATTTACATGTTTAAATATTTCTATGGCTACTTGCATTCATTTATAATGTAGTTTCAAATATTTTTAAAACTTGGGTTTATTTTGCATGATAACATGTGATGTGAGTGGATCTTTATCTTGAGATGAGTCATATGTAGGAGTAGGTGCAATCCCTCACCTAAAAATTGGGTTATCCTTTAATATATTCTATTACCATTTATATATTGAAATTTTTGGACTATGATTTACCAAGATTTACAAAGAATAACAAGATGTCTACTTCTTTGATCAAGATGCAATATTTAGTTTATATGGTTTGTTTTAAAACCATTTAAGTTCTATATTTCCATTAAAATTTCATCAAATTTAAATTTTATTACAAAATTTCATAGGAGTTACAACATGGTTCCCATACCATAAGGAATATTTGTTCCTTTTTTTTTCCCTTTTGATATAGTTATTTCATTTATTTACATTGATTGTTACTTTATCAATAAATTAACTACTTTTTCAATTTATTTTTCTTGTATGTATTTTTTTTATAACATAGTGGGTGTACACCTAGTCCATAAATTCATATTCTTAATCTTTCAATCCATTTTATTTAATAATCAGGTATTTTTTAAATTTTGATTTGACTTTGATGCATGCATGAACTCATGTACACACACATATAATTGGGGCATTATGTAGAACCTACTATTGGTACAATAGCATTTTTCATTGTTTATTTATTGTGATTAATCAATCTTGGTCTATGTACACATATTTATCTCATTTTGATACACTCACCCCTTGTGTTGAACCTCATATAATCATCCCTTGACTTATGTTTTGTTCAAAACTTTTTTTTCACTTTGTGTCAATGATAATACTGCCATTTAATCCAATGTTTATAAAAACCTATAGATCAAATATTCATTTTTATCTTATATGAACCCAATTACTAATAAAATATCCAAAACATTGTTTCAAGGTATTTTCTTAGGTCCTAGTCAACCCATGATTATTTTCCCTTGACTTTTAGGCCTTTTTTTAACTTGATTTTATCCTTTTACCATCTTACATGCTTGGATTCAATGTAAATTTTACCTTATAGAGCCTAAATATTCAAAGTTATCCTTAACCTTTTGATAATAGATTCCTATCATAAAGACCTATTACAAGCCAATTATCTCATGCTCATTTATCAAGTCTTATCATTAGGTCTTCATACTTCATCAAGGAATGTACATAATTATTTGATTCTACCCATATTTTTTTTCCATCACCTTCTATACCATGGTAAGGTCATAGAAAATCATATGATTACATTTGATTATATAGAAAGGAGGTGAAGTCATTCTTCTGATTTAGGTTGGGATTCACTCATAAACACTATAAATTCTTTCAGCACTAACTCCGAGTGTGTGATATATGTAGCTATAACTCTTAAGAGTTTTCCAAGAAAATTAACCTTTTAAATACCATATTATTTTAAATTTGTGGATAATTATGTTGAATTAAAAAGAGAATCAAATTGAAAAATTCAACCCAAAAAGTATATAAAGTGAAGCTAGGATATTAGTTTTTTGTCTCTCTTGAAGTGATCTAACAATTTATATATTATTGTATTATCCTAGATGTACTAATGTTAACTTAGTGAGTTAGCCTTTAAAATAAATGTAATTAGTGTATGCACATGTCCATAGAAGTGTACATTTTATGCCACTCACCTCACATGTGTTACAACCCTTTGTGAAATCCACATTTTGTGGAGGTCAGCTTTAGTGGAACCAATAGGGAAAGGGTAGCTTGCTCTTGCATAATCTATTTGTACCCCTCATCTCCATTTATACATTCATTTTTTATTCTAATTCTATATTTAGAGACTCATTTTTTCATTTCAAGTTTTCTAATGGATTTTACTATGGTGATGATCTATGGATGTAATCGTAGGTTAATGAGAGTGTTCACCATTCCAATTTTGTATTAGAGTAGGACCTCACATCCATTTCTTGAAATTTAATCATTTTTTTGGTAAAATGAGCCTTTTCCATGTGAAGATATATAATTTTTCATAATTCTATTTTTTTTGGTATTTTTACCTCTTATGATCCACATCGACTTTGAAAGGTGTCAAAATGCTTGTGTCACCTTTCAATCCATTGAAAATAGATATTTTTTAAAAACACATTTTTTTGGTTTCTAGTATTACCCAGGTATAGATCCATAAAACATGTTTCTTTTATTGTTTTTAAAATACATTTTTGGTTTTTTTTTAGGTATTTCAATATTTTTAGTGGGTCTTCATAGTTTCTTACCCCTTCCAACCATGTTGTAGATTTGGTGAGTTATGCTTTTTTTTTTGGAGGATTTCAATAGTTTGTAATTTTTGCATTTTGTCAAGTTTATTTCATTATTTTAAAGGATTTTGTTTCATTTATAATAACCACATCATATTTGAAACCCCAACATGAATTTCACAACTTTCTCTCTAGATCCTCCGTCACTTGTAGATAGTCGAATCCCATCAAAATATTCTTTCATAATTAATAACCATTTATTGACTTTGTTTGGTGAAGATTCATGTTTCATTAAGGGAGATATTGGGTTTTGTTTCCTTTTATCTATGACCCAATGTTTTACACAATCTTACCTCTCCACAGCTTCACCATCTTTCACATAGCCAAATAACCACTCATAACCATCCAACAATGAAAGGTTAAAATGATTAAGCTAGTATGTACATTTCCCATGAAATAAAACCAAAAAAACTACTTGTAATATATCATGTAAAGCGGAGAGGTTTCTAGAAAATGAGTAAAAATAAATTATGACATGCAAAGTGATTTCTAATATGTAAAAATGTGCTTTAGTAAATCTTTTATGATTTATTTTTGTCTCTTTTGTATAGTTTGAAGTAGTGAAGCTCACATAAATTAAATTTTTTAATGAAGTAAGGGTATTTTTATTAAATGGTTGTTTTTTTAGATGTGGAAAACTATTTTATAATTGAGATATTTTATAAAGCGAGACAAAATTGGAAGAGTGGTGAACTTTTAAAAGAAATAAGAGGATGGTATTTTTTCTTTGAAGGAGCATTTTTTAAAGGGGTGTATTTTTTCAAAATAACCATCATTTTATTTTTTTTAAATCCTCTTTATTGAATTATTATTTATTATTGATATTATTGTACTCTATACCACTTGATCTTTCTTGTTATCATTATGCCACTTTGTACTTAATTGTGGATGTATTTTCAAAAGATCCTATCATCCTTTCAAGAGAATTTATTATTATACATAGCCACTTATTTCTCTCATTTGAAAATGTATTTTTGGTGGATCCAAATGTCTTGAATTTTTATATGTTAATTTTTTTGAGTGTTTTTTCATTCATCATGGATCTTTTCACCACTCTCCACACTCTTAATCTAGAAGACAAGATGTTCTATGTTTAGAACTACACATTTCAATATGACATTATCAAGTTTATGGAAGATAACATGACACTTAAGAAATAAAATTATCTTTTATGTACCCTTATTTATATAAATTACACCCTTATAAATTTTTTTTAACAAACACTTTCAAATATGCGACATTAATGTGATTTATTGTACATACATTCACTTGAACTTGGTCCATCTATAGACAACAATCTTGTACCTACTTTTGAGAATGTTAATGTTATTATAATGTTTCCTATTATATCTATTCATCTAATGTTTCTATTGTTTCACATTTTTATTTTGAGTATGATGCTTCTATTATTTCATCATGTGCATTTTTTGCTCCTACTCTTGCACATGTTTATTATCCCATTTTAGATTGACCTACATATGTTACTAGTTATTTTGAGAGGCATACTATTGGTTTTGGATCTTGTACAATTCACTCCATCAGTCTCACTACTAGACTTATGGGTATTGGTAAGCATATATAAGGTATTGTTAACCTTATTCATCCTATTAAGTGGATTACTTATCATGAAATCAATTATCTAGGAGGTGTTTAATTTTCACCAGGATCATTTGATGATAGAGATCCTTTTTATGAATATGTTGAGAAACACAAGAGTTATATTAGATCTTCACTCAGTTATGATCATCTTGAGATTATTTCAGTTAAACATGATCAAATTGACACACATTTGGATGTTTCCTCACATGTACCTTTTGTGATATTCACACCTACTCACACATATGAATATTCATCCACCATCTATATTTATTTAGAATGGCTTTCAAATCACTTGTAATAATGTTGTTAGTGTCTTTTATGAGTATTTTACCATTGTGGTTCTTCTAATATACAAATTCATTGTAGACATATTTCTCCCTTATTTTAGGATAAACTCTCTTGTTCTTTATGGCATATTCTATAGATTAACAAAATTATATATTTTATTACTTCATATAGTGTTTTTTTTCTTTTTTAGATTATTTTATACTTGTACTAAGTTATAAAGTACCATGGGATATTTGTTGATTTGATATTTTCTACCTTCATTCACATGTTCTATTTTGGGCACCTTTTCACTATTTAGTTACTTGACTCTTCCATATCCACCAAGGCCATATTCTTAAGATATTTTTTATCTATATATTTGGAAACTTTTGACATGTTGATAGTCTCTTTTAACTTTAAGTGTAGTTATTTTGGTGAATCCTAGTGTCAATTTATCTTCTATAACAATTCTATAATCTCCTTCATCTTGATGTGGAGTTGTTCTAGTGCATACAATTCCATCTTTTCCTTGTGTGATTAGTTGGAGTAATCCACTCATACATATTTTTAACAGCACTCCACCTAGTCAATAAGTATAGGGCATCTATGGTGTAGATCTTGCTTGTTCAGCTGTTGTGTCCCTTGATAAGACTTAGTGCACCACATCGTATGGAAATATATTAAATTCAATTTGGTGATTTTTTTCACTTTTATTGCATCTAAAAGTCTCCTTTTCTTAAGGATCTATTTAGGTGAATATAGTGTTAGTTATTGTTTTGATCAAGTAGTGGATTTAGACCACTCGTACAGAACATAGTTATTTTATGAATTTCAAGTCCACTAAGTGCATTTTTATTTGATGTCCTTCATTACATATAGTGTACCTTATTCAGCATCATGTTCTAGTATTGAGCCATTTTATTTATTAGAGAACCTTGTAACATATGTTTGTTCTCTCCACTTTTATTATTGTTAATGATTTTTTGAGACTTTTAAGACATAACTCATTTTTTATAGTGTGTACTTATTGTTCATGGGTATCTTATCATGTGTAGTTTTTAGGACCAATTCTTAGAGTATTTTCATCTTTCTTAATTTGTATGGAACTCATTAAGTTTAAACTAAGTGGAGGTGTTGTTGTATTATCCTATATGTACTAATTTTAAGTTAAATTAGTGAGTTAGACTTTCCAATAAATGTAAATAGTGTGTGCACATGTCCAAAAAAGTGTGCATTTTATGCAACTTACCTCACATGCGCTACCATAATTTGTGGAAGCCACATTTAATGGAACCATAGGGAAAGAGGATATTTATCTTGTAAAAGTTATTTGTACCCATCATTTCCCTTTGTACATTCATTTTGTATTATAATTCTATATTCAAAGACTCATATTTTTCTCTCAAGTTGTCTAATAGATTTTCATATGGTGATTATCTATTATTGTGATCTTAGATGAATGAGAGTTTTCATAATTATGATATTATAGAACATAAAGTCAACAAAGATTAGTTTTGACAATTTAGGGCAAGATGCTACCACTCCATAATTATGATGTAGTCAAAGCCAATACAATGTTGATTATGTCCATACCCCAAATCATTACAAAAATTTATGGGTTTTAATTTCCAAGTCTTAGAAGCATACTTTTAGTATTAGAATTTAATTACAATCATCAAGGGTTTTTGTCTCATTTTTATATATTATATAATTATTTCATTTTTATTATTTTTATCATCATTTATGAGTACTTTTAATTACTATTTTAGGTAATATATCAGATTTTACTATTGTTACTAATTATATTATCTTAAATCTTAATTATGACTTAATTTTAATGTATTATGCATAGTGAAAATCCCATTGTGTGCCATTTGTTTTGAAACCTACTAAAATGTAATTTAAATTATGAAAAATAATTGAGGGGCTATTATTAAGTCAACCAAATATTCATCTTTGGGTGATAAAATGATCCTAGTAATAAATAATAATTTGGATATTAGATTATGTGGTAACTTTAAAATTTTGAATAAAATGTCTTTAAATTAAAATTATTTATGTATAAATGTGTATTCTCTTTTATAAAGGGTAACTAGTATATAAACCATGTCTATGATTTATGGATTCTCATGCTATAATTAGGCTTTGTTCAAATAATCATAAAGAAATAAAACAAGTTTTACTACATGAATAGACTACATATATATCATAATTCCCTTTAGTGTAATGAACATGTGGTTAACCTTTCATAGAATCATGAACTATCCTTTTCATGGGTTGATTAATGAGATTTTGGTAATTTAACAAGATGAATTAACTACTTATTCCAATAAATTTTTAAATCAACAAAAAATTATAGATTATATTATAAAAATGCAAAGAATATGGTATCTCATGTAACCGTGAGAAATTAGACTTTAGGGTTGAAAGGGGACATTATTGGGTCACATTATTTCGAAAGAGGAAATAATTATTGAACTTTAAAGAGTGAAAGAGAATGAAATTATTATTATGCCTAGGTATAAGAATGGGATATAGTCATTCTTTCATTAGATTAAATTTAAAATAATGTTTTCTCAATTTTGATGAAACTATTATTCCCACGTCAAGAATTTTACAAAATGATAATGTTTTTTGTGGTATTTTATGTCCAATCAATCTTTTAATAATATCAAGGAAGAATTATTCTAGGCCCTAGTCCTCATGAACCCATATTATAATAAAGAGTTCATTTTTTTCCTTTTTCATTAACTCACATAGTGGTTATTATTTTAGTATAGAGGAATAAATATGAGTAAGAGAAACATATATAATACAACAAGGCCTTATAACATGACCAAATAAGATATACCATAATGTAGAAACAATATTTTTCTTTGGTTAAAGTAGTTAAATAAATTATGTCCTACACACTAAGTGTAACATTCAAGGAATTTGTTCTTCATGATGTGTTCAATAACATATTGACACACTTTTAATCATGTATATAAGGTTATAGATATTTATAAATTTTACAAGTGTTTTTGGTTTTTTTAGTTAGTACCATGTTATTATGTCTAACTTTTTATATATTTTTATTTTATTAGGTAAAAGGAGTTGGTTTTATAGGGATCCAACAACCAAAAAATTATAATAACATAAACAAAACCTAAAGTCAAAAGACAAGAGCCACATGGGCTATAAAATAGATAAGGGATTCAACTAGTCATAATACAAAAAACCATAGTAATAATGACCAAATATGAAATAAATAGAAGTAATAATAGAAGAAAACTAGATAGATTCTAACAAATCTTTGGGGCCTACCTAGTCCTTTGGGGTAGCTCATTAAATCTCCTCAACCTTGTCCTTTATCAAGTCTATATCTTCTCTACCTCGAGTTCATTTATTTGATATTTTTATGAGACACTTCAATTTTTTCCTCTATAGAGTTTTATTTACTCTTTTATCTTTGAAAATTGCCTAAGTGTCGTTAGTAACTTCCAAATCAATTTTGGCACTAGAAGATTTTTTATTCAAGGATTTTTATTCTTCCTTTTTAGTGGTGAAATTTATCTTGAAATTGTTGATTTCAATATTCATGTAATTTAATTCTTTTATAAGACCCACCATATCCCTTCCCATTTCCATCATCTTCTTTTTAAATATGTGAATCTTCCTTCTATGTTCCTAATCTAGATCTTTCAAGTCATATATTTCCTTACCTTTGTTACCATCCTTCTTCCCCTAAGAAATATTAATGGTTTTTGGTATTTTACACCAAAGATTAGTGGGGTTAATACCCATGTGTTTACTATATTTGGTGCTTGAGTGGGATTTTAAAATATAGGTGTTATAAAAAGGGGAGATAGTTTGAGTATTTTCAAGGGTGAGGGTCATCTCCTCCTTCTCTAAAATCCAAAATTCCTCATCCCATGGACCTTCCATAGGGGTGGCATAAATTATTTTTCCTCTCAAGGATTAACCTTTCTGAATTATGAATAATATTAATACTTGGTGAATTATATCATTATCATGGCTAATTTGGTATGCAAGGGTGATACTCTCCAATGATTTCAATAGGTAGAAAGGAAGACTAATTTTGTAACCACATAATTGATTCAACAAGATTAAATGGTGAAATAAGATTGAGGTGAACTTACCTTCAAGAGTAAAGTACTTCATTATTTATATACAAATCTCAAGACACTAATGAGGTAGATTATACCTGGGAAATCCTTTCTTCTCTATATTCAAGATTATGTTAGTTCAGGAGAACTCCTTCATGAATTCCATTTTCCTAGTTTTGTCCTCGAATGCTTTGACTTCATCTCAACTCATTCTAGTTTCTTCACCCTTTTTTTATTCTATGATGATAATATTTATACCACACATCCTAATAGTGTGTTTGTTCCAAGCCATCATGAAATATTTTACCAACTCTACATTAGGTATAATAATTCATTGCATGTATCCAATTAAGCCATATTTTTAGAATGTCTTCCAAACCTATGCATTAACCTGAACCTCTATATAGGATAATGGTTCTATTCAATCTCTAACACCTTCCATTTTCTCTAAGTTCTTTCCCTTCCAATTTGGTATAAAATTATATACCTTATCATTCCCTATAGGTGAATTTTGAGAATAATGAACTCTGATAGTTATGGTATCCCTTGTGATTTGGATAATTTTATATTATAATAATGTTATTTTTGTTTAGTATTCCTCCTACTCTAGTTATTTTTGAGACTGTAGTATCTATTTCTTCCTTATATGTATATATTTTTGTTAAATTTATTTCAATATTAAAAAAATCTACAAGAATTTGATATAAAGGTACAATCCACCAAACTAGTAAAGTGAGAAATCCTAGTAAGTTAATGGCCTAGAAAAATATATACATATAAATTTAAATTTATTTCAATATTAAAAAAATCTACAAGAATTTGATATAAAGGTACAATCCACCAAACTAGTAAAGCGAGAAATCCTAGTAAGTTAATGGCCTAGAAAAAAATGGAGATAATATAAGTTAATAACAAAGATGACCATATCTTAGATACTACTAATAGATTATAAATGCCCTCTTAATAAAATTTTGGAATTCATGATCAAATTGAATAAATTGAAAAGAAGATCCTTTAAATTGATTAATAAAAAATATCTCATCATTAAAAAGGGACTTGCATTGAGAGATCTTGAATGGGAATTGCTAATATGCATTAATGAGGGAAAATACTAAAATATGATAAAGGAACTCCATTGTAGTTTATGTTTTGGTCACTACCCTACTTTAAAAAATAGCTCAAAAAATCATAAGGGAAGGATGCTGATGGATTAAACTATTCAAAGATGTGGACAAAAAATGTAATAAAGTGTGAATCATACCAAATATTTGTAGAAATAATGAATGGATCTGATGATATTTTTCTCATTCTAAATTTTACCAAGACTCTATTCTATAAATGGGGAATGGATTTCATTGGAAGAATATCAGATAAATAAAAAATGGATATAAATAGATCCTAATGAGTAATAAAATTTTCACTAAATTGGTTGAATATATTCTAAAAAATAATTTAAAAAAAAATTAACTAGGTTTGAAGCCCCTATTAAGGTTGTCACTAAAAATTCTATATGTTTTAGATCCATGGATTTGGTTAACATGTACAATAATTTTTCTATAGATATGGAATATATTTATTAATATTATCCATAAGCAAATGATAATGTTAAGTTTATGAAAAAATTATGAAAATTTATAGGACCCTTGAGATGAATGAAAATTTTTGGGAGAATAAAATAAAGTATTTTCATATGGGAAAAGTTGAGTCAGTATATGGAATGAATATGGCCTTACCCCTGAACCTAGAGTTACCCATATATTTATTATTTTAATATGTGATTGAAAAAAACCTTAATAATATCATAATGAGGTTTAATTAGTTAGTGGAGTTGGATTAAACTAGAATATATGTTTATTAAAATTTCATCTAATACTAATACTGAATAAAGAGATTATTAGATAAAAAATGTTAGCCCTAAATATTTTGGATTGTTGATGATATATTATTTTGAGATAATAAGTATAAAGATAGAATAAAACATAGAAATTTTGGTCTATTAAGTCTAAGACCATAATTTATTGACAATAAAATCAATAAAAATACTTTCTTTCTCAGAAAGATATATGGTAATATCTTGGATCTTCCTATTATTGGGTGGCATCTCAATAATTTTTTATAATGATAAACATACCTACTATTTTATAATGTAAATAAGGTATGTCTATATTTACTTATAACATATTGGATACTATATATTCCCTTGATATGTGTGTGAGTTAATTTTGTTCCTTATTCCTTTTGTTGTTTTCTCCTTCCATGTTTACACATCTTTGTTTTTCTTTATTTTTAGACAAAGGTTGGGGACAAGGGATTTTTAATTATGGATATTTTGAGCATGGGAAATATTAAATGAATAAAAACACATGAGTTTGGTTACAAATTTGGTTTATGGTTTAATTTACCTATAAGATTAATGGATCTCTAAATACCCATAGTGGGTACTTGTCCCCTAGATGGAGCCATTATTATTAGTTATGCATACCTTAGAAAACATTTTTATAGTTATGAAGAAATACGTCACTTAAAAAATAATATTTGTGATTGTATATGTCTTAGTTTTTTAATGTTTTCCAAAACATATTTCTCCCTTTAAATGTTTTTCTAAGTATGTGAAATGTTTTTCTAAGTATGTGAAATGTTTAGGTATAATACTCTATTTAATAACTAATGCCTAATTTTAACATGTTAGGATTTACTGAATAATAAAAAATACATATAAGGTCAAAATATGAATAATAAAAGTAACCTATAAAGTATTTATCACCTATTCTAGGATATGTATGGGAAAATTTTGAGACAATAGATGAATACTTGAATCAATAAAATGTGTGAGAAACAATTAGTTGAACATTCACTCATCAACCTATGGAAAAGGTTTTATTGAGTTTATAATTATGAAGTATTGAATGAATATTGTGTTTTATTGTTTAATTATTCACACTTTAGGGAAAACAAATGCATGATACTGCCATAAAACCTAATAATTAATGTGAATTGGGATTTCCTTATTCTCTTGATTTAGTGTTGGTCAAAAAAATGGATTCACTAAATTTGTAAGCCTAAACAAGTGAAATATTTTATAAAAGGCTTCTTTTAATTTTGACCTTCTACAGATAAGATAAGTCTAAAATGGGTTTGTATGTTAAGAAGTAGTATGTTCTTATTCACTAATTAATTTAAATGGAATGTATTCAAGTATGACCACCTAAACAAGTAAAAATTCCACTACTTATTATTTAAATATTTTCTAGACAATGGTGAAAAAAGGCATACAAAAGATGAATGGATGAAGAAATAAATAGTCCAAGGTTATATATTAAAATTTTCACTCATTAATAATGAGAGAATACTCCATAAGTATAAAATAATGAAGATGTAAATAAAATAAGGGTTTTTTATTTGAAAAACAATTTAATATTGAGAACAAGAAGAATTTAAGTTAGTAACGTAAAATAAAGGAAAGTCTATGAAAAATGTTTTTTTGAATGTTTGATATTTTTCACAAGTAAATAAAAAACTTATAATTATGAATATAGATAATAAACATGATATTATTATTTAATCATTCATATCTTGTTAATTATAGACATTTAAATCATTTAAATAAGATGATTATTTAGTTCTTTGATTCAAAGACAAGATGAATAACCAAATGTCTCATATATGAGGAGTTATCTAAATATTTTTAAAAGATAGAATTATTCAAATGTTTGTCTATAACTTATCCAAATAAATACACCATAACATAAAGGCCACTGACAATATTCATCAAGTTATATTCACACTTGAATTATTTTTACATTGTGAATATATCAAGATTGTGAAGGGAATTCAAGTGGTTCACACGAAAGAATTTAAAATGAATTACATACAATGGAAAACATCAAAATTGAAAATTCTTACTACAATATTTAGTATACCTGAGTAAGTGCACACCCCTAGTCTTCTGTTAATACATTTTATATAAAATGGTTACAATTGGGAACCTTAAAATTTATAGTAAAAGAAAATTAGAATGGAACATGTACCTTTATAAACCTAAGACCTCTATAATTTCCCAATGTCACCCCAATAAAGTAACAACTGATGGAAACTATAGGAACACATGAGATTATTATGTGGATACTAGGGTTGAGGAGATATATTATCTCTCTTATATTTTATGGTATGGATTTATTTTTTAAGTCGTTACATAGTTCAAATCATGGTAGGAAAATATATAATGAATGGAATAATTATTTAGGGAGGATATTTATACATAATTTATTTGATAATATTAATATTGAAACCTAGACTACCAATAACTATGACCTTCATACAAATATTTTTCAAGAATATAGATGGAATTACTTTGTTGGATGTGAGTGATAGTAACTTAAGGGAAATTTATGGTCTTAATAAAAATTAGATATAAACCTTCAACTATAAAATTTAGAGATGAAATATAGGAAAAAATTATATATGAATATAAATTTATAAATCTAAAAATACATTAATAATGATGATAATAAATCCCATAACAACATATACATGAAAGATGATATTATTGATACTTTTTAAATAACCATGTTTGTAGATTACTCATAACAATCCATGTCTATGTTTTCCCTAAATATTTGGAAATGAAGATGAAAAATGGGTTATTATATACCATATAGTAATATTGGTTGATTTACTTCATTATCTTCATCCTATCACATATGATTATGTTATAATCAAATCTGACTATATAAATGAACAATTGGTTTAATTCAAAAATACATTAGGGCCTAAGAAACTTAAATAATGCTCTCACATTTTTCACATGTGATTTCAAACACATCACAAAATATGGCCAATTAAATTATAAATTCATATATATGACATAAATTACAAAATAATGAAAATGTTTTTGAAGTGAGTGCAGGCTTAGACAAAGTGCTTAGAAAAAATTTGTGACTAGAGAGATTACCACTACTTTATGGATTATTTCATTGAGACCATACATAAATTTTTTCATGAAAATGTAATACCAAGATTAAGTTTCACTTTAATGAAAATATAAATATCTATACAATATACCCCTAACACTGGAGTAACTCATTAATTATTATTAATAGTG
Organism: Torreya grandis; assembly: GCA_037957365.1. Classification (NCBI taxonomy): domain Eukaryota; kingdom Viridiplantae; phylum Streptophyta; class Pinopsida; order Cupressales; family Taxaceae; genus Torreya; species Torreya grandis. The sequence continues at coordinate 5,114 of JARHVA010006676.1, read as the reverse complement.
GTTAACCATTGAACTTACTTATATTAGGTTGTATATATTAAGTGTGGAAATTTTTACATTCCCAATGTATGTGTTTCTTAGAACTAATTGTTTATATTTTATGAGGAAGTTAGATTTTGTTGATGAGGTTTTTATGGGAGTAAGTAAATAACACCAGATCAATGTTAAGTTTTAGCTAAATCATTTTATCATTAAACACAAATTTGTTCCTATGATTTTTATAACAATCATGCCTAACTTATGTTTGATGTTCAAAGAAAAAAGGAGTTGTCATCCAAAAAAATTTAATAATTAAATTAAGAAAGACATAAAGAGAATGATCAGTTACCCTCATGATTTTTATTTAGTTTAAGGATCTATGTTTAAATTATATTGATGGTTAACATGTGATAGAATTATATTTTAATGGAGTAAATTCAAGATGAAAAAAGAATTAAAAAATAAGATAAACCCATCTTATGTTGTAATTGTGACAAAAATTAATACCTCTATTAATATGATAGAAAATATTTTAGGCCATAATTATAAATACATTTATCCCATTAAAGAAGAGAAAATTAATGTTACCTTACATACAGATAAGGATAATTCATATGAATCTGACAATGAAGCTTATATGGTTTCACTAAAGGACCAATAAAAATGAAAATATAGACTTGGAAAGTGGATCCTCATAAAAGTGTGGGATAAAATCCCCCTATTTTTACTATGTAATAACAAAGAAACATTCAATAAGATCCCCATGGAAATTTCCATATGGATAATATGTCCTTAGAAAGATAGTAAATGTTATAATAATTTAGAACATAAATTGAGGGTGGATACAAATTCATGGGAATTTCCAACTCAAAGAAAAAAGAAAGGAAAAACTATGGTTAGCAAAACTTAGAGGAAAATGAGATATAACATAGTGGAAGGGGTTGAAATCCTAAAATTACTTGATGAAATTAAAAATGAAAATCAAAAGTTAATTGGCCATAAATTATTATTAGATGATGAAGAGTCCATAAAAACCAAGTAATTTAAAATTTCCTAACTTCATTTAGAAACTAAACAAATAACTTAAAATCTTCATCACTTGAGGATGATCTAGGGGAGAAGGATGATACTACAATATCTACATTTATACCATGTTATACTTGGACTCATGAGGTAATTTATTATTATAAAATTACTCTCTAATATGCCAAAGACATTTTTAATAATAGTGGATTCCTCCTACTACTAGGATTTAATTTTCAAAAGCAATGGTGTTAAATTAAATGTTGAAAAGATATAATAGAATATAGGCACAATATTGATTCAACATAGATCATTAGGTATTTACACAACCACTAATTAATGTTGACACTAAAAATTTAGATACATAGATAATTTTACATCCTCACAATAAAACAATGAATGAATTCAACCCAAATGGCTTCAAATAATAATTGAGCATCTTAAAAATAAAATATATGGAATTAGATTAATATTAAAAAGCCATGTTAAACAATCTAGGTATAACTATATAAATTTTAAACAATTATAAGTGTATTGCTTGACCTTAACAAAAGACAATATCAATATGATAAGGGAAAAATTGGGATTGGATAATTTATATAAAAATGTAATAAACATTTATAAATTAATGGATATTGGTTGTGTATTTGTACAAATTATTATCTCATAGTTTTGTGTATACTTATAGTATCTTATGCTTCATTCTTGTGTAGTTATTTAAGACATATCATTAGTATCAAAGAAATATTATTCTTGTGGCTTAATTTTTAATGAAGGTAACATAAGGGAAGTAAGGGAGAAAATAAAATCTTATAAAAATATTTATTTTGAATCTCTTTTCCTTTTTTTCATTTTTCTCCATTTCTAATTTAAATAAGCCATTATAATATTATTTTTATTTGCATAAAATATTTGTTTAAAAAAAATTTGGGAGAAGGTTATGCTTTATTCACTTTATTATATGAAAAAAATATAAATAAATTATAACATATATTCATTTTAGTAAAACATGTGTATTTTTATCATATAATATTGAATTTGGGTCATAGTTTTTTGTTAGAAAGTTGAAAGCAATATATAAAAAGTTGTGTATAGAATATTCGTATTCAACATTTAAAAATGTTAGAATTTATTTTTAAGTATCAATAATATTTATAATTATTTTTTAATAATTTTGGTGTGGTAATTGTTACTTGTGTAGGTCCTTTGGGTCACCAAACCAACCATGTTGCTGAGATTATGGTTACCTTTTAGGGAATTCAACTTACTTCCTACCTCCGCATGTCAAACATTATCATCAAATGAAAATCGCTCAATATTATCCATGACTTTTATGTTAAATTCACCCCATCCCATACCATTAAACCTATAATTGTTGATGCCCATAACCTATTAAGTTCTTCAAGCATTTTTTCATAATCCACGTGTACAGGGAGGGGAACTTTGTGGTAGATAGTCTTGTCAAGTTTAGTGTATGCACTAACAAATTTGTCACATGGGATAGTCCTAATCATATCCCATACTAAATCCTTATAACCCTCAACCATTATTACATCTAGTCATCACCTTGATACAACTTGATCTATTTTGAATGATGGATTAATGAATATCACACAGATTGGGATAGTTAATGATTTCCACCCCATTTTTGCATTTAACACTATTGGGAACATCAATTTATTCAAATTATCTAGAATTTTAAACACAAAAGTTAAGTTACAAGAATTATTACTTGCAACCAAATTATAATGGGGAAGAAGAGACTGAATGGAACTGCTTTCATGCTCAGATGTTCAAAATAATAAGAAAGTTTGGAGAAAAATATACAAAGGGGGTCTGGCTTCTTCTACACAACATAGTATCAACCATGATGAAAAATTATTTAAGTATTTTGTTCTTGTATAGAGCAAATGAATATTCATAATGAGGTGTTTGTGCATTGAGGTCTTAGAGGAAACTATTGGTGAGGTGATACGCATGCCATGCAACAAAACAAAATCTTTCAAATATATTATCCAAAATTTGGAGCTTATATAGAAGTTTTTCAAAACTAACTAGGATATGAAGATGAAAAAAGTATTCCCTAGACTCAACTTCCCAATGTGATGGATGAATATCTACCTATAAGTGGTGAATGTCTCAATTTGTAAGGTAAGTTCATAGTTATATTCTTTCACCACTTCCTTCTACTCAATCATCTCAAATGTTACAAAATTATTCTACATTTTTACTTGTTAAAATCCTTGGAGAGTATTACCTTGGCATACCAGGTGAGTAATAAAAATAACATTATACATCATGGTTTGATTTATCTATTAGTCCAAAAAGGAGAGTTGTTACTAAGAAAACCCCTTCCCCTTGATGAAGCCCTTAAGCCTCTGGACAATGAGGAGGCTTCTCCCATCTAGAGATCCTTCACCCCCTCCACTATATTTTTTCATATTCCCCTTAACCACCTGCTTGCTCTTTCTCCACCCTAAACTAAAAAAATGTATAATCATCTCCACTCCCACCAATGAAGCAACCACCCTAATGTCACCCTTACCCTATCGATAAAAGACTTATTGGGCCAGTGCAACAAAGAATTGGTATGTTTTAAGACAAGATAAAATAATTTTGGATGGCCATGTTAGACTTCATTACTGATTAGAATTGGCTAAAAGTGGCTATGGTGAATCTCAAAAGTGACCTAGTTGTGGTACTAAAGATGGAAAACACTCTACCAAAAAATAAAATAAAACCTATGGAAATTTTAAAGAATCCCCTGTGTAGGATAAGACCATTTTGACCTCAAATGAGAGCCCCTCAAAGTGTACCAAGGGAAGAATTAAAAATATTTAACTAAAGGAATCCATCCTGGAGACTGAGGAAGGTCAGGAGACTAGTTTAGGATAATATAGGCTCAAAGGAGATTTTATGGTTCTAATGGATAATATATTAGTGGTCTTTAGTGTTTATGGTGTAAGTCCTATTGGTCCATTTTTTATTTTGCGTTTTTTTAGTTTATAACTCAATCAAAGGCATTCTCTTTCAAACTATTATCATTCTTTGATTATTTTTTGTTTTTATCCTACTTTTTTTTAAAATTAGTCATTGCAAGAACCCTATAAAACCTAATTTATTCATGCTATATAATAAAAAATAATTATTTTTTCATCAAAATAAACTATAACATTTCATTTTTCTCTCTTATTATAAATCTAAGATGTAAGGCATATACATTTTTACAAAATTTAAAATATCTATAATTATATATTGCTATTATTTTAAATAATAATATTTATTGTATGAAAAACAAAAGGAAGTTTTTTAAATTCATCTCAAAACATTGATAGGATAAACCCTCTTTTTATTTTTTACTGACTAGCTTATCACTCAAACATGGGGTCTTTTATTTTCTAGCTACCTCTACAATCAACACACCTATTTATTTTATATAAGTGAGAGGGAAAAAACCATTTTATTGAGTCTAAATTAATTTTATCTATCCAATGATGAATAAAATGGTATTTTAATGAATGATAAATCTCACCATCGGTAATACCAAAAATAACCAAAAATGTCAATGAGATAATTATTTTGTGATTTGAACATCAAAATAATAGGCACAATTCTACCCTTATATCACATATAAATTGAAGGTCAATATTTTGATGGCTCACATGGACCCAAATTGATATAGAAGCATCATAATGTTTCTCAATTTTGATTTGTTATTTTAATGTTTTGGATTCATTAGAGGTCTTATAAAGTTTATAGGTCACTTAAAAGTAATTTCTAGGGCACAGTTGTTCTTAAAAATTGAATTTGAGGCATTTTCCTGCCAAAATGCCAAATTAAAAAATTTGAATTTGTAAGCTTAATGTTATTGTCTAATTCATGTTATTATTAGAATATAAGATTGGATCTTGATTTCCTAAATTTTCTAAAATTATTGTGATTCATATTTGTGTTTGGCCACCTTTGTGGTCTCATATGTTATATTCAAACTTCATTAACTTCCAAGAATGAAAAGTTCTCACACATAAGCCTGCTTTGGAAGTAAGAACAATTCAATTAGAATGTTTTTAGGGACTTAAATTATATTTATAGTTTCATAGGGGTCATTATTT